>QPKB01000004.1:38224763-38268240 GCA_003546025.1 Camphora micrantha | reverse complement strand
CATCTCTGCCACCTCCAGATTCTTCTAAAAGTCCGACAATTGACGACAGTGAAGTTCTTTTGGATGTACTTCCTAGGAGATCAGCAAGTACATGCTCGAGGCCTTTACGACCTAAGGGCCTCTGCCATCGAGGCCATCTCTGCCACCTCCAGATTCTTCTAAAAGTCCGACAATGACGACAGCTAAGCTCTCTGGTTGTACTCCCGGGAGATCGGCAAGTACATGCTCGAGGCCTTTACGACCTAAAGGCCTTGCCATCTCCATCTGATCACTCTTAAATCATTCCCCTAGCCCACACACTTCAAATTAATTGGATCATAGTCCCTATTGTTTCTTCTTTGGAGATTCCTTGCCCTTAACCTCATGTTATAGTGGACAAAAACCAACTTCTCCACCTTTACCAAAAAGAAAAAAAAAAAAAAAACCCAACTTCACCAACTATAGCATTGTGAGGCGATTTCGGCTCTTAGTGTGGGTCAAACTATATGTGCTCCAATTTATCTCACATTCGTACGATGATGCCATTTGACTCAAAAAATTTCTTGCAAAATTTCTAAGATCGAGAGCCTCATCGCCAAAGTTGATTCACCATTTAGCTATATTTAAATAAAAATCATAATTCATATAACCCATGACAGTTCAAAAAAAAAAAAGTATAAACCATGTAAGAAAAAAATGAATGAGCATAATTCATAATAGAAATATACCTAGGTCCATCCTAGTACGAGCCATTCTACAAACCTCAGACCCAAAACTACCAAGAGCGACTTTATAGTTTCTCAACTATAAAGGTCAAAATTGAAACGTTAGTAGCTATGATAGAAACTAAGACAATGAGAATCAAATAAACCATCTGTGATCTGGACATCTTGATTAAGAATTTAAGAATATCAATTTGTTTATTCGTGTCTCTAACCATTGTCTCTAGAGGTTGGGTTTTTTTTTTTTTTTTTTTTTTTTTTTTTTTTTTTTTTTTTTTTTTTTTTTTTTTTTTGTTTTTTTTTTTTTTGTTTAAGCCTCGAAGAACTTCCTCATGGTTGAAGAAGCCCTTGCTATAGTAGCACGATAGGTTCAAGAAGTATGCTGCATGACATCATGAACGAGCGATAATTAATATCATATTTAGCAATACATTGATTTCTAAAATAAATATTTTCTTACAATGATTCAAAATACTAAAAATAATCATGCACCTGCCGCGTGTATTCTTGATGTAATTTGTTGTCCCATCTATGGTCAATAATTTTCCATACCTTCCTATAATAAGTCCCATACTTTTCTCCGAGTCATTGCTCTATAGCAAGCTTTGCTCGATTTATGGCATCATACATGTAAGCCCATTGTGTGCTTTGTAACTCCATCTACTAATTTCAGCACCAAGACAAGAGGCTAGAGTAAGTATCTAATCAGCTCCGCCCTATACCAGAATTTTGTACCAAGAACAATTTCTTGTGCACATCATGACAAAGGCTTATGTGAAAAGTCTGAGTTCACACAGGCTTCACTCGTCCAAATATTTGCCTTAGCACGACAAAGACTCTCAAGGGCCACGAAATGCCTAGCAAATCTTGTAATACCTGGCCTCAGAAGCTCGCAACCCTGATTCATATCTCTCAGGAGATCAGTCAAAAACTGATAATTGTAAATTAAGCATGTAGCCATCTTTCCCTCATAAAAAAAATAAAAAAAAAAATTTTTTTTTTTGAATATCTTCGAATTTACCAATGTCCTACAAAATAAGATCGATAAAATGTGCCGCACCCAGCACCCAAACAATATGCGGCATCTTATCATGTAATATCTTCCTCGTGGCCTTAAAGTTAGCCGCATTGTTCATCACAACTTGGACAACGTACTCATCCCATCCTTCAATTATATGTAAAGTCCCATCTATCAAAGTTGTACAAATATTGGGCACCCATACGATGCCCAGATCTATCTACTGACCTAATAAAAATTGTGCTTGTTACACAATAAGCCATGAAGTTAATTATGTGCCACTTATTGCTTGTCCATCCTTTACACATAAGCGTGCACCCATCCTCTTTCTATGTTTTGAAGTGGTCTTCCAAGTATCTCGTATAATCGTCATACTCCGTGTCAATATATTTTCCGCTAATCTCATAAGCGGAAGGAGGTTTAATTTTGGGTCCCACCTCAACTATATTATCCACCATGGCCTGATAGTATGGTAAAGTAGCCACATTTGGTGGAATCCGATTATAGTGAAACACTTTGAGATTGCTCGACCCATTTTCAGAGCTCTAATTTTCATATCACCCATAATAGAACTCGAAATCTTTGGTTGCTTCCTTCTCTGGGTCCTATATAAGAATGGATCCAAGGACCCTCTCCCCGTTGTGTCCTCATTAGGGTTAGGAGGTGTTTTTGTAGAATCGGGCCCACCCCGTCTCTCGCGTCCATATGAGCCTGCTTGGCTAAGCTTCATAAGTTTCATGGCTCGCTCTCATTACCCTCCTCAACTACCTTCTTCATCATCACCACCATCACCAGAATCATCATCATCAACCCTCTCTTCATATTTTTTTCTTCTTTCCTTTTTTTTTTTTTTGTCTTCTTTCATAACATAATTTCCCTCATTGGTTTCCTCACTTCAGTAGGGACATTTGGACAACCTTTTGCATCCCCTGATATATGTGAAAGATGTTTAAATCTATGAGTTCCACCACTGATGATTTTATGACACCATTTACATTTGACCTTATGATGGTCCCCAACAACCATGTCTCCATGTTCCCATTCGGGATCAACTTCTCTATTTTTGGTGTCATTGTGGTCTAAGTGGTTGTAATCTCCACAATTAGAGAAATAAAATAATAAATAAGGATACTTAGCAGTTAACAATTAATATAGAAATCTACTCATAAGTTGTAATAATGGAATGTCTCAATTTTCTCATGTACGTAACATACTATATACACTACCTAACCGTAATATTCTTCCTAATCATAATTAAAAACAAAAAATGTTAACTTAAAAAAAAATCTTGTAATTTACATGCTTATTCGTAAGTGAAAAGATTGATTATTTTCATAACAATGTATAAATTTAGGTGATGATCTTTAGTTCTACACTCTATATTACTTATTTATGTTTTTAAATTGGAAAATTTTTCAAAAAAAGTAAAAAAGGCTTTTTTAGATGTTTACACATTTTAAATATTGTTTTATAATTAAGAAATTACTATTTGTGAGGGAACATGCAAAGATCTATGACTAGAACCATAAATCAATCTGGTATACGCCCAGAATCTTAAGCTCATACAAAAAACAAAAAGTAAAAATTTTCCAGTTTTAAGAAAAAAGGAGACCAAAAAAGAAAAAAAATTTGTATTTTTTCAACAAATCAAGGGTAGAATAATCGTCTATAAGAAAAAAATACTTTTTATCTGCATAGATCTATTATGACTAGAACCATAAATCAATCTGGTACGCGCCCAGAATCTTAAGCTCATACAGAAAACTAAAAGTAAAAATTAAAAAAAATTTGATTTTCTAGTGTAAAAAAAAAGGAGACCAAAAAATAATTTTTTTTTATTTTTTCAACAAATCAAAGGTAGAAAAATCATCTATAAGAAAAAAATACTTTCTATCCTCTATTCTAAACCATCTAAGTATAAAACAAAAGAAAAAATACCCCAAAATTCAATAATGGAAAACCCCACTTTTGGATGAATAGTAGATTTGATCTTTGGTGAGCTAGATCTCTCAAAATACAAAGATTTGATCTTCCCACTAGTAAGAAATCAGTTTAGCACCCTCTAAAACCTTAGATCCAAGTGTTTCTAGCAAGAGAAATGGGGAAAAAACCCCATTTCGTCACTTATATAGTCAGACTCGGCCGAGTTGCATGACTCGGGCAAGTCCCACATCCCCGATACCAAGTTGACTCGGACTCGGCCGATTTTTTAAACCATGACCTGTAATTAAAGAAGCCATATATGAAACCCAACTGCAATGGAAAGAGTAAAGAGAGAGGAAAGGGAGAAAGCCATTTGGAAGAAGGTGCAAGCCTAAAGATCTTTGTGCCCTATCCTAATCTACTTCTTAATATGTGGGTCCTAAACAAAACAATGAGTGACAGTAAATGATTTTTCATATCCGTTAGCTAGTCAATTGACTAATGGAAAGCAAGATTGATCAAAGTTTAGGAACCTTCAATATTGAAGGTATACAAAGCAAATTAGATGAAGATGATGGACTGAAAGAACAAATAACTTTTATAACATCAAAAGAGAACCGTAGTTGTTCAAATAATAATAGTAGTGGATGGTATGTAACAACCAATTAACACTGATTCATCACAAGTCGTGTGACAAGAGGCACCAGGAAAAACAAAGAACGGATCAATATATATATATATATATATGGAAATATTCATGTATCCCTCACCATATTACGCTGAGGACAAAATAACATGGTGGGGCTGATTTTATAATCCATCCGAACTATCCACACACATGGGACACCCTGAATCACACTGAATCACACTGGATCCATTGAGTTTTCACTAATTTGAACGGACTGTACTGTTGGATCGAGGTTCAAATTTCTTCTTTAATATAAAGTCGTTAAATTTATGGGCCAAGGATGAAGGGGTTAGAGGCATGGGATTGACCACAAACTTGATATATGGGCCTATCCAAGATGTCTATTTTCATCCCCCTACAAGTCTCTTGATTAGTGGGGCCCTCGGTGGGCCCCATCAAGTTCGTCTCTCAGCATATGGTGAGGGATGGATGCACATGAATATCCCTTATATAATATATATATATATATATATGAGGGATGCTAGGCATTTTTAAAAGAAAAACCCCGAAAGTTTGTCTGATGAGATAATAACAGACGTGCACTTGCATTGAATGAGTTGTCATAAAAAATGAGGAAAACAAATAGCTTAAATGACTCTCTCTCTCTCTCTCTAAAATTGTCAACACATGACTCCTATCTTTTCTCTAAATGACTCCTGGTTTTTTTCTCAAAATGGCTCCTGTCCACGTGCAACTTCACTGAATTCATTGTCATGAAAAAGGTGTGGCCCGCATGCAGATTTGAATAAATGTGCTTCATGGGGATGGCAAATTGCTGTTGGTAGGGCAGATTTCTAAGAGGCCAACTCAATGAATCCATAAATAGGTCCCACCACTTAAACCCAAACTGCTCAAATTCATCATCACTTTTTTTTGGGGGGGGGCTGGGCTGGATTTATGCAATCACCATGGGGTCAACTTTAATTGGATCATGTATAAAAATGTGACTAAATGAAAAAAAAAAAGAGTAAAAATCGTGTTTTATGCATATTTAATTGGATTGGGCCCCACCTGCTTTCGAATAAAATTTAGCCAAGGATGAGTACATGGGATGGTGCCCTTGAACCATTTGGATTATCCAATTGGACTTTGGGCCCCACCTTCTTTCGAGTAAAATTTGGCCCATGTTGAATACATGGTACAACAACTTTGAACGGATTGTGGACCCACCTGCTTTGGAGTAAACTTTGGCTAGGATGAATAGATGGGGTAGAGATTTCATGGTATCGATTGGTTAATTAGACTGTGGGCCCCACCTGCTTTGGAGAGTGAAATTTGGCATAGGATGACTCAAGGGAAGGGAGAAAGCTTTAATGGCCTCTTTGTTTGCTGGCACTGGGAAGATTTGTTGCTAATTTCCTTTTTGTCTTTATACATTGTAAACTGAGGTGGCATTAGGTAATTTGATCAATGAACGCCCCTTTTCAAATGGATCATTTTAGAGAATTTCCATATGTGTGTGTGTTCTAACTTGTGAAACACAAAAAATTCTTTTCAGAAAAATAGAGCACTATTCCTTTGCAAGACAACGTTCAATACCTGAAGAATTCGAACCTTGTTATTTTCTCGAGATAATACCTTACTAATAGCTAAATTTGGGACAATCCTGTGAAAAAAAAACTTCGATTTTAAAGAAAATTAGCAAAAGCAATATAATATTCAGTGGGCAGTATATATCAAAAAGCAATGAAGCTTAAAGTAATAAATTGTTTGATAAAAGACTGGAAATGAACAAGCAGTTCCTAAAAGGGTTATGACATCAAGAGATTAAAAAAACTACAACCACTTAGCATGTATGTAGAGTATCATAAAATTAAAACATTCAGAAATATCAAGGTACAAAAATAATTCATAAGATGGCAACCAGATGCGAAATTTATCATAAGATGTAAGCAGTGTCCTTTAAAGGCAATGATGCCAATACCCCAAAGCTACATTAACCACAATAGTTAAAATGTTTGACATAGAAACAAGGAATATCATATTAGGTGCTCCTACAAAATGCAAAGATGTAAAATCCCAAATTGTGTACAATCAATTCCTTCTTTATCTCTCTTAAGTGAAACTATATTTAATCATCATATATACTCTAATTCTTTATAATCATCACATCAGCGGAGATTAAATCAGTACACGAAAAATGTTTCCCACATTGAGATTACCATGCTCTTATGTAAGTTATTCTCCCCTGTTTCTCGATATTGTTCTCCTCTTTCCCCCAGTCTTATGTAAGTTATTCTCCCCTGTTTCTCAATCTTGTTCTCCTCTTTCTCCCAGTCTGTACTTCAGCTGAATAATTTAGGGTTTTTCTGCCTAAAGTTATCACCTTATTCATGACATATCTAGTTCTCATAAATTTCTGCAAATAAATCATGGCCTCTACATCAACTTGACATCAAAAATGATTTTGTTGCAATATCAAGAAGGAAAAATAATGAGGCATTGCCTGAGGTTTGAAATGAGAAGAAAAAATAATGGTTTGAAGTGTCAATGATAAGTTGTCACATGTGGCTCCAAGCCACCAAGGAAAACATTAACAAAGATAATTGTGTTTGATCAATGTGACTCCAAGCCATCAAGGAAAACATTAACAAAGATAATTGCGTTTGATCAATGTGACTCCAAGTCATCAAGGAAAACATTAACAAAGATAATTGCGTTTGATCAATGTGACTCCAAGTCATCAAGGAAAACATTAACAAAGATAATTGCGTTTGATCAATGTGACTCCAAGCCATCAAGGAAAACATTAACAAAGATAATTGCGTTTGAAGTTCAAAAAACCCAAATTGCCTAAAATGAGAGAAGGCTTGAGAATAACAAAGTAATATAAACATAACACCTATATCGTCAATGAGGCACTGTTTCTAAGTGCCGAAATGACTAGAAAAATTAAATGATCTGAGGTGTCTATGATATAAATTGTCACTTGTGGCTCCTAGCCTCCAACAAGGAAAATTTTAATAAAGGATGATAGCAATTGGTTAAAGTATGTGCAAACTTCAACCAATCCCTTAAAACATGGAAGAAGAAACATTGAACTAAATTGATAGAGTGAACATGAAATACAAAATACTTACTCAGGTAGAGTCTCATAAGCTGTCAAAACATTCCACACTTCGCAAACAGGTGCTTTAACAGTAATGCTAGCAACAACACACCTATGGACCCCACCATTTTCCTTCATCCCAAAAGAATTTCATTAGAGATATGATACAAGTGGATTCCATCGAAACAATGAAGTGTTACAAGTGTAGAATCAATAAATTACCAGTAGACCATCAAATCTACGAAGATGAACTTCATCTACAATGCATGGCCTATCAAGTCTGCAAGCCATTCCAAACACACCCCATTTTCTGTTCAACTTATTGGAAGATGAAGCAGGTAAGGAGCCAAAATTAGGACTTGTATGGGTTTCGTTGATCTCCTTTGAGAGAAGCTTATCCGTCTCAGACAAAGGATTTGAGAATTCCATATAAGAGGAAGCATGGGAGGCACTTCCAACAACTGGTGGCTTCAGAATCCCTTCAAAGTTTCTTTCTGCTCTACAAGCTAAAGCTCGGAGGTTTACAGGAAGATCTGACCTTATAATTCTCTCTAAAAAAATAGCAGGGAAATTAAATCTAGGTATCACACTGACTTCATATGACAAAGTTGTTGAGGACCTGTACACGGGACAAGATGAGACAAATGGAGTAAATCAGGCCGCAGGAAAGTTAAAATAAAATTCATGAGTTTACCAAGACACATGAAAATAGCTAAGTGCTAAAGTGTTGAGTGTCCAATGCAACCAAGACTAAAAATAAGACTTGGAGAACTTCCATAAAATAACATATGAATTAATTAAAAATAACTGACGGGATAAAAAGAAAAATTCGAAAAATGGAATGGATTTTACTGATTCCATGTTCCAGGTTTTTTTTTTTTTTTTCTTGAAATGGTAACTTGAATTAATCAAAAGCTTTATAATAAAAAAAGGGCTATACTGAGAAGCGGCTGGGGAGGACCACAAAAAAACAGCCACCACCCAAAAAAGAGGACCTATACAAAAAGGCAAAAGGCCTCAGAAAAAAGGAAGAGCCAGATCAAGGCAAAATGACTTCCCTCCAGTTGAAACATAGAGCATCAAGGGATGAGTCCCGAAAGTCTAGTAGAATAGAGACCCAAGAGGCTACAGTGAATTTCATTTTGATGATAAGGTCTTCTTGGGAGGATGAGGTTCCTTCAAAACATTTGCTATTTCTCTCTTTCCAAATCGTCCAAATGAAGGCAAGAAAAGAGAGATGCCACTTTGATTTGCTCTATATGTTAGTTAGAATAATTCTATAATCAATCTGCAATCAATCAATGAGCAACTAAACGGAACTAAATACTGTAATTAATATACAAAGATATCTCCTTCAGTCATTTGTCTTTGATAGCCCCAGGGTCTATCCAAATTATGTTCCTATGTCTAGGTAGTCTAAGGGTCTATTTAATATTTCATTGCAAGAAGGTAAGCATTGATAGCTTGGCTAACAGTTGAGTGAATCGCATAGAAGGATGACTCTTGGAGAACAAATCAACAACTTCACCAACAAAAATAAGAGAGAGATGGGTAGTGCCAAGGTGAACATGATGGCATACAAAATGACAATCAATTTCGATCTGTTCCTTACACATGAAAGACGTCATTTGTTGAAATTTGTATGGAACTCATGTTATAGCAATACAATAGTGTTGATGAGGGGATACATACTCCCATATCTTGAGGGAGCCAACAAAGCCACTCTATCTCTGAGTTGTGTAGGCGAAAGCACAATAGTCATTAGTCAGCTTCAACAGGAGAACAAGAAACAACATCCAAATGCTTTAAAGATTTGTCTTGGGGTGGTTTGATCGAAGCTGGGTTCTTCCAAAAAAGCTGTCATCTGATTAAGGCATGGAGTATGGCAATGGAACCTAAAAGGGATAGAGTGATGTGGCAGCCTAGCAAGTATCGTTCATATCAATCATTAGATTGAGGCATGGGGTATGGAAAGAGAGGAACTTGGTGTGCTTTTAAGGAAAATCTTCCCAGGAGAACATGTTATTAGAGTGATGTGTCAACCTGACAAGTATCATTCATATCATTAGATTGAGGCATGGGGGTATGGAAAGAGAGGAACTTGGGGTGCTTTTAAGGAAAATCTTCCCTGGAGAACATGTTATTAGAGAAGGCTTAGTTTTGGGTGGCCTTGTGTGTGACAAGTCCTCCCCTCTTCCACACAACTCCTAGAGCAATTACATTGACTAATTGGAAGAAGGTCACTTTCTTCTCAATTATAAGTTATAACCATCAATGTCTTCCCAGATGGAGTCCTCAGCATGAGGGTGTATGTAAGCTCGACTTCGATGGTAGCACAACTGTCCAAGTTGCAATCCGAGTTCTACGGGTATATAGGAGAGATTATTCAAGATAAATCATTTCAAGTATCCTTTCCTTCTTCGGCCTATTGGTCTTTGTGCAGGTAGAAAAGCAGTACGGGAAGCTATGCGGATTGCATGTTAGTGACGCTCATCAATTAAATCTTCGGGGCATTCTAATGGAGGGTGGTTCATTTTGTGCCACTCAGAGGGTTTTGATCGGTGTCTCGTTCCTTGTTCTAAAAGGCAGGCGTGGTGAAGGAAATGATTGATGTAGTTAATGAGTTGGAAGCATCATCCTTCCATCTGAAGTTAAGTGCTAGTTCAGAGGCAGATCATTTGGTTAAGGAGTCTTCCATCAGTCTATGATGATTGAATAGGATTGTTCGTTACAGTTCTCTTGTATCTCCCAAGTTCCTTCAATAAAATTTAGTTACCATTCAGGAAAAAGAAACTCAAGTTCTAATTGCAAAATTGAAATATCTGTGATATCAACTAGTTGCCCACCAAATGATGAAATAAGCAAGAGTGAAAAAAGAACAAACGCAACCGAAACAAAGCACTCATGTATACCTTAGACCAGGTTTTACGGACCATTTTCCTTCAAACTTCTTAAAATCCCCATCAACCATGGAAAAATGGAGCTCACGACCACCAGCCTGCTTCCCAAGCAATCAGATAGAATTGCTTAATTTACAATCTGAAGATGCATGAAAGAGAGGTATAGGAACTAGTGATCATATTATATGCTTGAGAAAATAATTGGACTGAACTACATCATTCCAATTTTTTAAATTGAAGATTCAAAAAGGAGATGGGGAATGAAACAAACTTTAATGGATCATGTTGAATTTACTAAAAATCTAGAAAAGTCTAGAAGCAGGCAATCAAGTCTCAAAAAGAAGTTCCATAATAATGAAGAATGAATATAACAACATACAAAAAGGAGTTAACCTATTTCATGTTCACAGAAAAAAAGTAAATATAATAATTATGGGAGAGCTTATTAGCAAGGTAATGAGAGGTCATTTTTTCTATTAAAAATCCTCTAAAAAAACAACAAAATAGTTTTAATATTACTATGGAAAAATAAGTCGAAACACAAATTCCATTGAAATAACAACACAACTAGAATCCAACTTGACGGCCCTATAAATACTCACCACATAACCTTAATGAACATAAATCCAACCATTATAAAGCATTGGATCCAGGTCATCAAGAGAACTTCTGTAAAAATTGAACGTAAGCAATCCAACTTCCGGATTTTATATTAAGGACCATCTCAACAATCCACTTCTTCTTCAAAGTATATCAATGCATATGCTCCATCTTTCTATATCAGTAACACTGCCTTCAAGGTGAAATAGTAAGGAGAAAATAGGTTTACAATAAGCCTAAAACATGAATTGAGTATGGATCCCTCTTTTTTTATTGGTTACTTTCATTAGCTAAAGCAAGCAGTACAAGAGAGAAATACTAACACGCTAAGAGGAAAACAAAAAATTTCAGTGCAACATTATCTGTAAGTATGGATCCCTCACTACTATGAAAATATCCAGAAATTTTCCTGACACTAATTTCCTAAGAACGATATTTGTGACACTCGGCTTACTTAGGATCAAGGATTAAAAAGCAGTTGCGGTGACAGTATCGACCGCACCCTCCAAATGGATACATCTCGATTATCAGCATGAATCTAAAATGACAAAAAAAATCCAAGAACTGATAATATTGAGATATGTTAGATTTAGATTATTTTTTTTCATCAATAACGAAGATAAGTGGGCGTAGGGATGTCAAACGGGCTAGGCAGGGCCAGCACGGCCCGCCTAGATCTCGACGCTAATGGGCCACGGGCCGTGCCGGCACTGCTCACCAGGAATTTTCCCTGCCGTGCCGTGCTCGGCTTGCCTCTTATTTTTTTCCGATTAATTTTCGTCTTTTCGGTATTAAAATTAAAAATTTTAAAAAAAGTACGGAGAATGACAAAGATATTTAAGTGGTTCGGTCAAACTCGACCTACTCCATTAAGAAGAGAACCAATTTGGATCTTAACTTCTTGAAGGTTTGTAAATAGGATTACCTTCGAAACCTTACAATCTTTTTAGAGAATAAAAATAAAAAAGAATTAAAAACTTGTATATTTACAAATTACAATGAAGGAAAAGTAAAAAATCAGAGGTAGGGGGTAAAACTCAAATGAAACTAGCTGTTGGGCGGGCTAGGTGGGCCATGCCTGGAGGGCCGACCGTTGTGGACAGGTTGGCCTATTTCATGCCGTGCCGTGGGTCGTTGACTGGCGGGCTGGGCCGTGCCGTCGCTAAGTGGGTGTATCAACTACCAAGCCTTCATTATCCTACAGTTCTAGAATGCTTCATGATTTTTAAAACAATAATACTGATGTATTTGATCACTTATATTCACGTTGCTCATTAGATTAGGTTAAAACCTAAAAAAATGTTAAAGGTCTAGCAGTTTAACAAAATTTGATCACTATTTTGCATTTCTAAATCCCAAGTAATTTACCAACTAATATAACATTTGAAAATCATAGCAATATTAATCAATGATCGATGAATAACAAAATAATAGACGGAGACATCAGACTTGGAGTTCCAATAAACTAGAGTTTTAAGGGTACATTTGGGTAACCCTGTTTCCACATAAGAGGAAAGGAGAAGTGTTATGCTTTTCTACAGCCTAGTAAAGGAAAAGTATTTTGTTTTTCTACAGACTCCCTCTTCCACTCTTCCTTCATTTGGTGCAGCTGGATTTCCTAAAGGAAAATGAAAATAGAGCTTCTTTTCCGCACTTCAACAGAAAAGTCTTTCCGTGTGGGGGGAAGTATGAAAGGGGCAACATTCCACGGAAAAGTGGAAGCCACGGATTTCCTTTTCCAAGGAAACTACACAAACGTGCCCTAAACATTAACCATCCTTCATCCTTTGAAAAATAGATTGAGTTGAGAATTTGCAAGTCAAGCTACCTATCAACACTAAAGTGAGTGTCATTCAAGAAATATGTCATCATTGTGGCAATGCTGTCGTCACTAGTACCATCATATCATTGTTCTCCTTACCATGTTTTCCAAACATGGTTAGGATATTGGGACCCAAAGGAGTCATATTCATGTGGACAAGCATCATGACAGTTAAGAGTCTCATTCTGAAGACCATGGCTTCATTTCCTCTAGCTGGGGGTATGGAATATGGATAGAATTAGTAGCCAAGTCATGGCTTGTTGCCGTCCAAGATCTCCTGATCATAGCCAACAAGTGTATGCTAGCATATCTTTGCATATTGGCTTTGACCCATTGATTTAGAGAGGCCTTTGGCGGTTTTCTCCTCTAGAAGGGTGAAGAACTCTTCTTAGAAGCTCCTTTAGGTGAAAACAGACTTCAATGAAGTGATTTTGGGGCCTTTTATCAACTCCCATAAGGTTTATAAGTGGGAAGGGCGCATATCAGCGGATGCAGGGGGATACTCTTGAAACAGCAATAAATTCAAGTTATCGTAAGAACGTTGGTCAATACAGTTGATTTCTCAGCTGATTAGATGAGTATCTGCAGCTCTTTTAATCCATGTCTAATACGGCAGTTCATCAATGCATGAACACACAGTAAGACTACAATATTTTATTTACTTTACATTCATCAATGCATAAATTGATATATACAACCATGGATTCCAAAAACTAACCAAATCCGGAAATTCTTTAAGATCCAACACGACACGAGCTTCAATGTGCCAATACAATGCGCGCTGCAATCCTCTCTGCTCCACCCATATCCGCCCCGGATGCGGGCAAGGAATTCTTCCACTATAAACGATGACACAACCCCCCATCAAAAAACACAACACAACAACCTAAGAAAGGACAACAAAATCCAAGAGTTTCTCTACAAACCTGCAGACAAGGTTGGGAATGAAATCGGCGAGCCGTTCATAATCAGTAAGAACGCTCCAGACCGATTCAACATCGGCCGAGACCGAGACCCAGGCCCTGATGGTCCGCTCCCTCCACGAGACTACATCGACTTCACAATGCACCTGATGGTCTTCTTGGTGTTTATCGTTGATTTCTTCATGGCTGGGGAAGCTATTTCTAGGGTTTTGACTGGCTCTGGAGAGGGAGAAAACCCTGCATTGATAGCAGAGAGATGGAGTTGGTACTGGAAATACATTTCTAGGGTTTTCTCTGCTGGTAGGTTGCAGAGAGAAAGGAAGGAAAGAGAGATTTGGGGGCTTGCAACGAAGCATAGAGAATTGAGAAGAAGTAGAAGAAGAGGAGCAGGAGCTGCAGTTACCGTTGGACTTGGAACGGACTTCTTTTATCCAACTTAGCATGACGACATGACGATAATTCTAACGGGAACGTGGCAGAATTAGGTACACTAGTCGTTCCCTTTTTTTTTATGTTACATTTAGTATTTCCATTACCTTACACGTGTCGTTACAGGAATCGACCTCTCATATATTATGGATGAAAATGGTTCTCTTGCCATCGGAATTTCGGGACAAGGGTTGATAAATAGAGTTGTTTTTTACTTTCCCCACCCCACTAAGCGCTGCTAAATACATTGCAACTTGAACTTGTCTCACATAGGTTATATCCATACACAACATAAAAAATTTAAATTTATAACTTTACTTTCCACACACAAAAAAAATACCTAAAATGCTATATCCCCTTTCTTTCTACATCACATTGGTTGGAACCTCTCTGCCATTGTTGACGGACGTTTGGAGCCTATCCTGCCATTGTGGATGGACATTTGGAGCCCTCATCCTTCCTTCTCCCAATCGGTAATATTCTGTCTCCTCCATTTCTTTTTCTTCCTCTATATCTATCTTGGGAGTTTCTAAAATAATAATTTCGTGGGATGGTTCTTTGAACTGTCTAAGGCATTTGTGATTTCGTGGGATGCTTCCTTCTCAACATTCTTATATCTGTCTTGACATCTAATTCTTTGATAGGACATCTAGTTCTTTGAGTTTCTAAAATAGCGATTTCGTGGGATCAACTATTACTAGGCATTTTTATATCTATCTGGACAGTCGTTAAAAGGAATGTTAAGATTAGAAGTAAAGAAGAAAAGTAGCTCCATCAAACCAAATCTTTTAATCATGTTGATTCATTTCAAACTATGTGAAGTCATTTTCTAAGGCATTTGCTTCCTGCTCAAGAAGGCTTCAAGGAGATCCAACGGAACAACTCCGTTCAGCCTCTCGCGGCTGAACAGAACAACTCCATTTAGCCTCTCATGGCTGAACGGAACCACTATGTTCAGCCCTAAGATACTGAACAAACCTAGTACATTCAGCCTCTTAGGGTTGAACAAATCCACTCTGTTCAGCACTAAGAGACTGATCAAACTCAGTATATTCAGCCTCTCAGGGACGAACAGAGTGGATTTGTTACAAAGAGGATTTTTTTTTTTTGTATTAAATGTTTATTTTATTGTTCTTAATGGTTAACGCTATATTTCAGATGTAGATAGCGGTGATGGACCTACAATTTGATCGACAACTTCTAACAGGAGGCGTCTTGTAAAAAGAGTTAATGATGTTCATAAAGAACTAGATGTCCCGGACACCCAGATGGAAAAGGGAAATGAGGATGCAGGTTTTAATGAAAGTGCTGCAGAAGAGATGACTGGACTGATTCCTGGCGGTCCAACAAACACTTCATTGTTGTCTGGTTTTCGTACACATGTAGCTGCATATATTTGGCAGGATGAGGTTTGTCAGATTGGTTATATTAAGATTCATTTTTTTATTTTTTTTTTTCAACATATTCTATATGTTAATGTAGGGGCATCCCCCGCTTAGGTGCTTAAGTCATGGTGGAAAAGTGGGTGTGTGGGCATTGAATGTTGAAAGAGTGAAAAATAATAGATTGAAAGAGTTGGTCGCCAAATCTGGATTGACTCCACTATTGACCTCATCTTACCGATATGTGAAGTGTTGTGTCAAGTTTTGTTGAAAGGTGACAGCCTGAAACAAACACATTTCACTTATCATTTGGAGAGATGACCATTACGTTGGATGATGTTGCAACCATTCTTCAGATCCCAATCATAGGCCAATCTGTTTCGTATAATGCTATATCAACAGTTGCTGATGCTCAATCATTACTAGTGTTTGCACTAGGAGTTAAATTGGAAGAGGCACATGATGAGCTAGTCTTAGCCCAGGGTCAATCAGTAAGGATGGAATGGCTAAGGAGTAGAATTTCAAACGTTTCTGATGCACATCCGGAGGAGATGATCATGTGTGCAGCCAGAGCTTACTTTTTGTATTTATTAGGTTGTACACTGTTTACAAACAAGAGTGCAGTATGAGTTCCAATCATTTATCTTACACTTTTGACATACCTGGATATTGTCCGCTCATATGCATGGGGTGCTGCTGCATTGGCATACTTGTATTGCCAGTTAGGATTAGCGAGCCGGTATGGAGTCCGTCAAATTGCTGGCTATTTGACACTACTTGAAGCATGGGTTTATGAGCTTTTTGAAGATATTATGTCAAATCTCAACCTCCAATATTCTGAGAGCCAACCCCGAGCGCACCATTGGATTCCTCGCAGGGAGTCTGGAGAGGCAATGTCAACCTTGCAGGCATTACGGGAGAAGATTGACATGATGGGCACTAACAGGGTAATAATATATGTTGTTATTATTCTCGCTGTTTTCATATTATGTCAATTAATATGGCACACTTGTTTTCATGTTTTCAGATTACTTGGGATCCATATAATCGTATTAGGCACCACCATCGATTTCATGAGGTTGCCTTCTATAGTGGGTACATAAAGTGTATGGATGTCGTTGAGCCGTATCATCCGGATAGGGTATTCAGACAGTTCGGTAGGATTCAGAGTATTCCACCTGCACCCTTAGCTCCGATCCGTGTTACACAAGGTCCCACTGCAACGCAGTACCATATTGCTTATGGTTATTTGGATTAGATTTGGGAAAGGTGGCACAATCACGTGCTCTCTCAATTGGAGCAGGGTCTGCTAGTGAGACATCCAGGTGATTGCGTACCCGGTTAAATGGAATGGTACTCACGAGTTACACATGTTATGGTCCAAAATCTGGCTGATCGCTCTACTTTTGTTCCACGTGATCATGATTCAGAGTGTTCAGTATCCATCGACTATCAACTAGTATGGTTACTTCATCATCTCAATCATTTATAAATGTACACACTTGTTTAATCAAAATGAACTATTCTTAATTTATTTTCTTTTGACATGTCTAAATGCAGCGGAATGAGAATGCTCTAACTATCGCGGATTCAATCATTCAGGAGGGTTATAAAGAATGCATTCAAGACCCAGACATGCTCTACACTTTTATTGATCAGATTCGTAGATTATTGCGGGGAGCTTTTATAGAAGAAGTCCAACGTACCTTTTGGAGCCCCCGTTTGACATCGGTTACTTACACACGCAGAACCAATAGGGGTAGTAATAGAAATTGAAGGGTTGAAGTATTTTGAAAGGTAGATGTATTATGTAGGGTGGATCTACTTTGATGGGTGGATTCTATTTTGTAAGCAATTGGATGATGAATACCAATCAATTTAATACAGTTTTAATCCTATTGAAATTTCCATGGAGGTTGTATATTTTGATGCTGGTATATCAAAATGAAGATCACCATAACAGTTATGAACATCAATGTCAAGAAAAGTAAGATTGCCATTAAAAAAAGATGAGTTTAATACAACATGTCATCACCATACAGGTTGCCCTACAAGTGGCTACATCAGTTTATGAGCTAATAAGGTGATCACCTCATTCCAACTCTATCGTCTCAAATGTGGCTACGTCAGAAATGACGATTTCTTTGAAACGTTGTATCCAGCAATGGTACGTGGTTTCCTATCCTTAGGCACATGTATGATGAAACCGCCGCCACTTGTTTGCAATCGGCGGAGTAGGATGACATGGGACCAAGAATACCTAAAAAAATATATATAATTTGTTAGTAAATAACATAATCGTATGAGCTAATAATGTATAATGAGAAAAATTTAGGGGCAATACCTCAATAAAATGATTGTCATTAACAAAACCGATCGCAATCTCCCTGCGAGAGGCATATGGCAATGGTACTGACCTGAGTGGCAGAAAAGTAAGAAATCGTTTCATGCTCAAGTGGTACAAAACAACATTATAATGGGATAATATAAGATATCCCATGTCAGGCATAGTCATCCAATGCTGATAGGGTGGGTGATCCTCTAAATATGATAATGTGTCAATAAGTTCTTGACTCCTACTCTCCGCCCCATATAATAGCATGTATTGATCCATGTGGGCAACCAACTCGTCTAGTATATCCGTCCTAACCTGTGCCCATCCATCTTCAGTGAGCCCAACCAATCCAGCAATGGCTTTGAAGCCACAAGTACTGTCAGCTACAACGTCCTTTATATGGCGTATATAAGGCCTCAACCCCTCTGGAAATGATTCTATATGAGAAACAAGCCTCGTTGATCCAATCCGAATCACCTTCTCCTTTTGTTTTCTTTTTGGTTTGTATCCCAACGATGTTGAAGCACCAAGAATTGGCAATTGTGAGATGGATATAGGAGAAGCACCAAGAACTGGCAATTGTGAGATGGATATAGGAGAGTTACTATCCTTGGCAGACTATACCAACTCAAAAGAACTTGGCTCACGTTTGGTACTAGTATCAACCTATAGAGGTGGTCGACCTCGAGTTCTTGATTTAATTTCTGGTTCTATTAAGAACGTGCTGTCTGGCCTTACTAACTCTCTCAACTTCTTTAAAAGTTGCAACTTTCTTCTATAATCATATTCGTTGAACCGCTGGGTAAATAACTCTAATTCAGGCTTACAATCCAACTCCATACCATAGCTTTTGGATGCACAATTAGACAAAAAATCAAGCTTGCACTAATGAGGATGTACACAATTGAGAGGAATTGGCCTTCTTTCACTAATGTAGCGTGCAATCTCACATGCACATGGTAAACTGTGTGTGCGTCTTATGACGCACCCACATGTTTTGTGGTCAATACCAACAATATTGGCTCTCTTTGTTTTTGCTAATATTTTCCCCAATGCACATCTAGAAAAGTTACCACGAAGCTCCTTAAATTCCGATGGCTTAAATTTGTGTTGAACAATTGTCTTGCATTTCTCAAATGATGCTTTAATGCATATATGTTGCAATTCAAGCAAACTGTGTATCTTTGTCCGATTCGATTCAAAGTTGCATTGGCTTGATCCAAGTTGCCTCTTCAATTGTACTTGTGCACTCTCGGCCCTATCAAGATACAAGGATTAATAATTGACCAAGTAGTTATAATTATTGAGTAAATATTTGTAATAAGTATTATGGTTACCTGTTCGTTGTAGTATTCCCCAAATGCATATATATATATATATATATATCAATCCATGCAGACACGAATCTTTCTTTGTATGCATCTAATCAACTGCATTTAACGTACTGAAGTGCTTCTGGATAAGTGATGAAAGTATTATTTATCATTGAAAGTTGTTGAATGTACTCTTCTTCCATGGAGGAAGACACCAACATATTCTAACACATATGAAACTGAAAGTCCGGGATCCTAACCCTAGATGGGGGGTGAATAGGGTGATCTACACTTAATGACTAATTATGACCACTTTTAATTTCTTAACAAACAACTAGTCACATGTGATGATTAACATACAATATGCGGAAGCTTAAACAAAATAATCACCACAAAGCAAACACCACTACACAATGATTTATAGTGGTTCGGCCTCAGTGCCTACATCCACTACCGGCTTGTGTCCCAACACCCCACCGGATTTCCACTATTTATGCTTTTGAAAAAGGCTAAGCAATAACCTCTACAATATGCTTTCCAAGGATAAGCAATAACCTAATAATGTTGTTTTTCTAGGCTTAACAACAACCTATTCAAGATGCTTTTCTAGGCTAAGCAATAACCTTTACACAATGCTTTTCTTAGGCTAAGCAATAACCTTTACAATAAAGAGATTTTCTCTCAAAGTAATGTCTTCACAAAACACTCTAAGAGAATACAATTAAGCTCAATTACAATGCCTCTAAATTAGGCGGATATGAAAGTTTAATTCAACTCACACAACACTCTATGAAATGCTAAGATGAATGCTCATGAAGTGTGTGTGTGAAAACTTCAATCAAATTTAAAATGAAGGCTCAATTAAAGTATGCTTAATGCATTTTAAAATTGAAAGCACACAAAGATTTGATTGAAGTGAAATGCAAATCACATGTATAAAATACTAACTTGTTGATGATGTGAAAATCAAAAGCTCACAAGTTGTATGAAATTAATTATGTCTAACATGTGATGCATGTGCAATGTTGTTTTCAAAACCAAACTAATTTAACTAAAGTTTAAATGAATGAAAACAACAATGTGATTCAACCAAGTAAATGAAACATGTTATAAAAGAAATCAAAGGATTTGACAAAACATGTTTTATAAAGTTTTAAAACAAACTTGGTTTGAAATCAAGGGTGAAGAATCCAATCCAACTTAAATCAAAGATCAAGAGAAGTGACGGATTCAACACATCATAGTTAACATGCTAAAATTAATTTACCAATAGTTTAAACAAAGCATGAAACATATGATAATGAAAAGTAAAACTTACTTAGAGATTTAACTTCATTAATCCAAGGTTTAGCTTTCCATTAGACCCCTTGATCTCTCTTAGTTCATCCCCTTTCTTTTGTCTCCAAACACCTCAAAGAAGACTAAAATGTTCAACCTTTTTCTCATGGGAATGAACCTCAATTTATAGTAAAAGTGACTTTTGACGTGTCCCCGGTCGACCTGGCCCTTCCCGGGTCGACCTGGCCTTCAACGGTCAAAAATCTGACCGTTTGAAAGAGAGCCCAACGGCTCTTTCCCGGTCGACCGCGCAGTGTGGCCGGTTGACCGGGTCCATAGGCTCAGTCGACCGCACACACTGCGGGTTGACCGGGCCTGGGACCTTTCTCCCACAAAATGCATATTTCAAAGAGATTTCTTGTGGGAAGCTTTGGGCCATTGAATCAAGCTAGGAAACATGTTTTAAATCATTCTAAGAGTTTTAAAAACATGAAACCTAAAATGCCTAAGTTTATTTGAATGTTTTTAAAAACCAAAGGCTTGCTTGATTCAAAAAGATTCTTTTCAAAACAAATTGCATCCAAGTTTAAAATCTAAAACATGCATGAATCATTATTTCTAAAAGACATAAAACCAATGCATGAGAAAATCAAGATTTCAAGTTTTCTTAAATCAATGCATATGAGAAAATTCAAATGATGCTGAAATGATAATGCATCCATCAAATTGCAATACACAAAATTCCTAACAGAAACTTGTCCCATTTTTCCTTAGTGTCAAACAATTTCTTGCATCTCACCAATACATTTTTACTGGTGTGCCATCTGCATAAAAAATTTGTAGCATCAGGAAAAACCATATTTATAGCTTTCTTAAGTGCCAACTCTCTGTCTGTAACGATAACATTTGGAAGAACACCAACACCAATGATACTACGCAATACACCTAATGCCCATGCGTAGTTATCTTCGCATTATGCATGAAGGTATGTAAAGCAAACCGAAAAAGTCATTTCAGTAGACGTCACTCCGACAATCTCCAGTAGGGGCATACAATATCAATTGGTCTTGTAGGTGCAATCCAATATCAAAACATACGGAAAAACACGCAACAAGTCTAAGCTAGTAGGGTGTGTCCAGAACAAATCAGTGACCGTCTCACTATTGTCACACATCCTATGCCATTCAATGTAATTATGCTCCGCTAACTTTCCCAGCAGTTGTTGCATCTGACTTCTCCCACCCCACTCAGCGATTTTATGCTTATAACGTGCATTGTAGATAGTCTTCATTGTGCTTACATTTAAATTATTTCTTTGCTTCAATGTAACCAAAATCTCCTTTGGTCGAACCATGCTCCTAGACATATCAACCAACAACTTTGTTTCGTCCTCTGACAATTTTCCTGCACATGAATGTCCCTCTAGATATTCTGCAGCCGAATGTGCACACCACATATAACTTCCAACATCCAATCATCATCTGTGCCCAACTTCTTGCCCTTTAATGAAAATGGGCATCCACATTTCATTGAACCTGTCAGCTGATTTTCTTTTTAGTATGACTCTCTTTCTTGGCCATCGAGTCTCTATAGTGTCCACTTCTTTCACATGCAAGGATAACTCTGGGTTTTTTTTCCAATCCCACCCACATTTGATACCTTAATGACAATAGCAAATCAGTTTCTCCTTCCAACGTCACAAGCCCACGTGATTAATGCTTCCCGACTATTGAATATCTACGTATAATAGAATTAAATAAGATGATAATAACTCATAACGTTCATTTTAAATATAATTCAACTATATTTCTTACCTCTTCAGTGTTAAATTCATGACTATAGTCCACTACGCATTCGGAGTGAACTTGACTACATTGTGTAGACACAACATCCTACATTAAAGCATTGATTGATTAGAGAGGAGGGAGGAATATATTTTATAGAAATTGAGAATAAACTGCCACTATTCAGTAGTATCTTGCTGAACAAAATTTTTATGTTCAGTCATATATGGATGAAAAATATCGTTTTGTTCAGCCCTATTCGGCAGAATATAAATTTTTTGTTCAACGAGATATGGCTGAGCAAAATTAATATGTTCAACTATAAGAGGCTGAACGTTGGCAGTTTGTTTTGTACTGAAAGTCTGAACGTTTCGCGGCAACAGAAAATAAAAAACGCTTTACAAGCTTCGAAAAATGCCGGAAATAAAAAAAAAAAACACACAAAAACTCACTTTCTCACTGCTATTATGTTCGGGAACTGCATTGTGCTTGTTAGTTTGCTCATCCATTAGAAGAAAAAATGATATTGAGAGCGAGGTTTTACTAAGAAGTAATGTTTGACAATGGTGGGATATGATGTGTGAGTAGAATGTGATAAATGGAGAGATGGTGATGTGAAGGGAAGAATGAGATTGGAGGAAGAAGGGAATGAGAGTGAAGGGATGAATGAGATGGTGGAATGGGAGGAGCAAGATGATGACAGTGAAATGGGATGGTGTGCAGAGAGAGATGAGCAGTATCATGTGAAATGTGATTGTCCTTTTTGGTCTTTTCATATAGGGATATAAATGTATTAAAGAAGTTAAAAAAAATCTGTATGTGAAAGGTTCAAATCGCTGTGTATTTAGAAGCTCTCCCCACTAAAAGATAAAAATAAAAGTTTTTGCCTCAACTACCCCTCCCTCTCCCTCTCTCTCTCTCCACCCTCTTCCCTTATCCTCTCCTTTCCCCCACCCCACCCCACCCTCTTAGTCTCCGACGGGGAGGGATCCCCAACCAATAGCCCCAGGAGGCAACCCCAACCCGCTAGCCAACGGGCCTCCCTCTCCCTCTCCCTCCCCCTCCCCCCTCCTCTATTTTCTCTCCCCCTCCCCTTTTCTTATTCTCTTTCCTTCCCTCCCCCTCCCCTTTTCTTATTCTCTTTCCTTCCCTCCCCCTCCTACTGCAGCCCTGCCGCCCGATCTCCCTCCCTGTCGGCGGCTGGGAGGGGGAGGGAGGGAGGCCCAATCCCCCTCCCCGGTGGGGTGGGGGGCAGAGAAGAAGAGGAAGGTAGAGAAAATAGAGGAGAGGAAGGGAGAGAGGGAAAGAAAATAGAGGAGGGGGAGGGAGGAAGAAAGAGGGAGAGAGGGGCAGGGAGGCTGGCTGCCGTCCGGGGACTCCCCCCACCCCGCCCCCGCCGGAGACTGGGAGGGGAGGGTGGGGTGGGGAAGAGGATGAGGGAAGAGGGTGGAGTGAGAGAGGGAAAGGGAGGACGGGTAGTTTAGGAAAAGAAAAAAAAATTATGCACTGCGGAGAGACAAAAATGCGGTGTCAATAGAAGCTCTCATAGAGTTATGGCCTAATATTTAGATATTAGTTTGAATCTTCATTCAAATGAACTACATCCACTCAACTGAAATCCGGAACTTGAGTTTGGATTTGTCATCTGTGTGTAAAGGCCTGGGATAATATATTAAAATACAAGATTTTTTAGAAATATTATTTAAACAATAAAGGGACATTTACCAAAAGATTCCCAGTAAACATGGTAATCACAATCGTTAACCCTAGGTTTTTATGATATCAATAGAGGTTCTATCGCCCAAATCTTAATCTTTCATTCCCATTTTGCCCTGTTTAGTTGATGTCCACCAAACCCTAAATCCTAAAATTGGCAGTTGGCTAGAAAAGGAAGGAAAAGAATAGAAGAGGGAAAAAACGTTGGGGACCCTTATCCTTTTGCATCCACCATTAGAAATTATGATTTTTTAGGTGCATATAATGAACTCGCGCCTCTATTCTCCTCTACCAACCCTAAATCATCTTCTCATATATTGTCATTTTCTCCATTCAACACGCGATCTTCTCACATCTATTCATCATCTCCATTCGCATCCTTCCATTCGTCAGCCACACCCACAACTCTTTCTATCCTTTCATCTAATTTCATTTTCTCCATTCATCTCATGAACCCATTGTATTTTCTGCTTCTATGTTTCTCATTTTTCTCTTTTCTTTGTTAGAGGATGAGATTTTTGTTGTGGGGCTTTTTAATGAACCCATTGTATTTTCTGCTTCTATGTTTCCCATTCTTCCATTTTCTTTATTAGAATTTGATTTGTTGCATTTTCATCATCCCTTTTTTCCTAATTGTTATTTATTTTTAATGTTTGTTATTTTTTCATGCTAATTTTTTATTTTTTACTTTTGCAGTGTGTATAGGATGTTGAAGAGTTTGATTGTAAAATGACAAATCTGGTGTATAGGGGATGTGAACAAAAAATGATGTATCTTAGCAATTTTACAAACTATAGTCCATTGGTCCAGTGTGCATTACAAGCAATGAAGTGGGTCGAAAAAGATGAAACTCTTGATATTTAGTACATTCACAACAACCATCAAGCTTTCACCTTGATTACAGTAGCTAATGATGGTGATGTAAATGCAATGTACAAAGTGTCTATTGATAATGTAAATGGGCTCTATTTATATGTGAGCAAAAAAATTCGACTCTACAAAAGATGTACTTGAAGGACATTCTAAGTATTGCATCATCTCCTAATCACTTTGTACACTATTTATTTATCTATGTAAGAGTTTCTACCTTCTTTTTCTTTATATACGAGTAAGATTTGGAGAGTCGAATGTGTGTGAAGATAATTGAAACCCTCTTGGCTAAAGAACCAGTCTTTTGAAGGGAAAAAGTGTTATTGATCCTGTAAACCATCCAATTAGTACAACATGGTATGTTATTATCTTGTTCACTTGATTGGACACTGATTTTGTCTTTGAAAGATGAAGATGGACTAATCTTCGACTGATTTGGACCCAGTGATTCTCGTATTAGTTCTTAAAAAATATATAGACTTAGCATTTTTAATTGTTAAGCACATGAAGAAATTGAAGTTACAAGTATCCATTCTGGTGTACTATTTATCCCATTGTAAGTCTCGAGGAAGACATTGAAGCCATCTTTTCATTTTCACCTGATCACTTGTCATTATAAGAATTCCAGTCAACTGCCATTAATGATGATCCTCTCTTAAGGGAAGAAACGCAAGAAGTGGGATTTCATGTTGAACCGTCAGCCGTTGGTCAAGATACCAACATTGAAGATACTCTAGTACCCATTGACGATTTCACCAACGAGTTGCTAGAGAGTACTGCGAAAGATTTGTGGAAAGGGCGAATGTTTCCAGGTGGTGATGCATTTAGAAACACTCCAGTGAAATATGCTATGTACAAGGATTTCGTGTTGAAGTATTTGAAGACTAACAAGTGTACTATTATTGCACAGTGTGGCGATGCAACATGTCCATGGCATATTCAATATGCTTCTACTGTGGATTCAGGTCCCCGATTTAAAGTCCGGACATACAATCCAAATCATTCATCCTCAAAACCAATGATGGGGATGGCACACAAAGAAGCGACATCATCCTTAACTGCAGGGTTCGCCAAAAGATAAGCTTCGCTTTAATAATATGTACACACTAAAGGAAATCATGTTTGACTTTTAAATGGAGTTTGGGGTGACGATAATTTATAGGAAGGCCTATTTAGGAAAAGACATTGCAATGCACAAAATATGAGATTCATTCGAGGAGTCTTTTTCAATTTCTTCTTCGTTATTACATGAAATTAAAAATGATAAATTCTGGAACAAGAGTTGATTTACTAAAGTATGAAGATGACTCATTTAGAAGATTATTTTGCACAGTTGGCACATGCATCCAATCCTTCCATTCATCCTTGAGCCTAGTGATACCCATAGATGGGGCACGTCTTCGGGGTAAGTATTCAGGGGTTATACTTACGGTCACTACTTATGATGGTAATTATTAGCCATTCCCACTTATCTTTGCCATATTTGAGGCTGAACGACAAGAGAACTATTCATGGTTCTTTGCGAATCTTCAAATAGCTCTTGGTGAACCTCGATGTTTGACAATTGTTTCTGATTGACAGAAATGTCTGGTTCCTGCAATGGAAGAAGTAACTCTAAATGCCTGCCATTGTTATTGGATGTCATCATATTGCATAGAATGTGCGATCAAGATTTAAAGATGATGTTATTGTTAAAAGATTCTGGTTTGCTGCTAAATCTTATATGCCATATGAGTATGAGGCTCATATGAATGATATAATGACTGTAAACCAAGAGACATATAACTATATTCATGTAATCAAAAGGCAACATTGGGCCAATGCTTTTGTGGATGATCGGCGATAGGACATGTTGACTCAAAACATTGCGAAATGCTTTGAAGCACAATCCAGAGCTTCTAATAACAAAACAAGTCGATGGAATTCATTAGAAATTAAAACATTTTTCTCGATGTACTGCGTCCCTGCAGTTGAAGATGCACCTAACTCCTTGGACAGAAATAATCCTAAGCAAATCTATAGAAGGATTTCAACGTTTGAGTTGTCGACAAGCTGGTCCCGATGAGTTTTAGGTTCAACCTTGGGAGTTCACTTATGTTGTTCACCTAGATAGAAAGAGTTGTACATGTCAGATGTAGGCAATAATTAAAATTCCATGCAAGCATGCCTTGTCAGCAATCAAAACCAAAGGCCTAGATACATATGGTTTTTGTGAGGACCGGTACACAGTTGATACATATCAAAGGACTTATAGACATGTCATACATCCAACTAGTGATATACGCCAGTGGGAGAGCACGTTAGTCATGAGGTGGTCAGACCTTGCTATTAGAAGGCCTGGATGACCAAAGAATACAGAAGACCATTATCAGCAAAGAAGGAAGTAACGTGCTCTATTTGTAGAAAAAGGGGCACAATCGACAAAAGTGCCGCAATTCAGCTATGGAAAGTTGATCAATGAAAGCAAAACTATGGCTCATTTCTTTTTGTAATAGTATTGGAGCCATGTCTTTTTATAATGGTGGAGCCATAAGTTTGTAGAGGTGGAGCCAAGTACTTTTTTACTTTTTTGTAAAAAGGTGGAGCTATACCTCTTTTAGTGAGTCAAAAATATTGCAAATGACAATATAATTTGTATTTAAACACTAAGGAAATGCCACTTACCGGCCTCTTGTGGATGAATTCATCATCCTTCTTGGAGGTCAGTTGTGTGGGAGGAATCTTGTCCCCATCATCACCTTCTTTCTTTAGTGGCCATGAAACTTGCAACTGTGTCACTATAGTATACCATATCATATAACACTCATCGTAAATTGGTGAAGCATCAGGTTCTTCATTCCATACCATCTTTTGCCTTGCATCCCAAATTGCAATGAATTATTTCAAAGACTTGTTGTAATAATAACAAGATTCCATCACTTTTCAGCTCTCTCAAATGGCATACGGAAAAGAACAGGGAGAACTTGCCTCAAACTGAATTGCTTCATTACCCTTCAGAGTTGTGACACTCGACAATCCAATATAAGATTATAATTGTATTAGACGTGAATAAATGCATGTCTGCTTCTGGAACTACCTCGGCTAGTTCTTCAATGACATCTTCATACTGTGTCCAAATATACCGCAGCATAGATAGTTTTGTTAATATATTGATCATAATTCAAGTTTCTTGAAAAAATATTCCTATTAAAAAGAAATGTCAAATTAAGATATCATGACTCACTTCTTCTATTCTCATATTGTCAAGTTGCTCCGGACGCACCTCAGTGTTCATGGGACGCCTATGTTTTCTTATGTTTTCCCCTGATGGCTTATACAGCGGGAACTCAAAATCAAATGCTACATCTATATAAAGGCCTTGGTCGTACAAAAGTCATTCTAGAATATGCCCAAATCTGTGGATGAACAGCATAAGAATGTCAAGTCAATTGGAAAAGTTCATATTCAATGTAAGCATTAAAGGAAATAAGAATCTTAACTACAACAATTGCAGTAGACTAGTCAAAGTATTTGATGGCACCATCGCTTTTTGCTTTTTACTTTTACTCTTCATCTTTCACTTATTCGTCAGATCTAGAAAGCATTTTTTCCTTGCCTAACATTTTATACAAGTTCAGCAGGCATGCACGGCCTCATGTATACTTCTTAAAATCTCTAAATAAACTTAGCAACCAAGCCGGCGTGAATGTACTAGCTGAGTTGCTAATGATCTAACCTCTGACCAAGCAAAATAAATACGCTCTGGTGTTTCACTTCCCCAGAACTTCATTTTGTTGTTTCTTCTTTTTATCTCCTTTGAGATTCTCCTTCATCCAAGTAAAGTTTATCCATGCGCTGATGTAATATCGTATCTGCGTCGGCTCCATTTTCAGAAGATCCGTGCATGTTTTTACTGGTTGTTTTGTTTTGTACAATGTTTTCCCTATCACTTTCGGTCCATCAATTGAAAGGTTGTGTATGTACGCCACATCCTCTAAGGTCACTGTGGCCTCCTCACACGGAAGATGGAAGGTATTTGGTTCCGACCTCCATCTTTTTACCAATACTCTAATTAACTCCTGATCTATTATCATTTTCTCTATGTTCTGTAAGTGCTCTAACCCACACATGCGAACATACTCTTCCTGTTGACTTGTGAGATGCCAACTATTTATATCATATGGGGTTCAAATTAATTTTAACTTTCATGGTTTCGATAAATTTCAATTAACAAAAGAATTTAGTATTACAAAGTCATGTACATATGAAACGGTTCAAGCCATAAAAGTAAATATAATATTAAATGTAAATAATTGGGGGGTACCTTTCTGTTCCAAATTACTTTTGAAATGTGATCATGATGGTTGCATAATCATCCGAAAGCGGAGTATCCCCATCCATCTACACATAATGAAAAAGCCCAAACTCAATCTTAACTTCCAAATTAATGTAATAGTACAATTACATATATCTCATTTTAACATGAAGATTCTGAAATGGGAATAAAGAAATGGGAAGACTCACCTCCAATAGTGATGGTGTAGGAAGAACAAGAAGATGATGTTTGATAGTAGTGGCAGATGCTTGGCGCGATTTGTGTCCAAAATGCAATGGTGCAAAGAAGAAAAGGAGCGAAGACGATGTTGATTGAGCAAAGAAGACGACATAATGGAGAAATGCAGTGAATGAGAAAATCTAGAGCAAGGGAAACAACTGAACAACGATCTTCTTCTCTTCTTTACTTTGTTTCTTTTCTACCTTCAATTGGATTTGGATTTGTGGAAATATTGGGTAGAGGCTATCAGAACAATCACGCATCCAAATCTACTAAACTCAACCAATCAAAGAAAACTAAAAAATCCACATGAAACAACAAATCCTTGTCAGATTAATTAAATAAAGTATAATTAGAACTAGAAATCTATTTCAAATAGATTATAGAACTGCAAAAAAGCATAGAAATCTAGAGAACATTCGTCCATGTCCATATCATATCAGCTCTTTTGTTTTTTATCTCCTCGAGACTGATTGACTTGTCTGCCATCTCCACATGCAGAGAAGAATGGATTGTTGGAGATGGGAATCTTAAAAAATAAAACCCAAAAATCGTTGGAGATCGGTAGAGATGGAAGCCGGAGAACATGGAGATCGGTTTCCCAACATTTTCTTCTTCTTCTTCTCTCCTCTTTTGTTCTTTTTCTTACAATCATCGAATAGGGATTTAGGGTTTTGTGGACACCAACTAAATAGGGGCAAACGGGAATGACAAATCGGGATTTAAGCCGGAGGACCTCTACTGATATTATAAAATTTCGGGATACTCATTTGTGGTTACCATGTTTAATGGGATTATTTCGGTAAATGTCCCAAAATTAAATCTAAAAGCGGAGGAGCCCCGTGCTAACAAAAAAAGAGAAATTATCAGATAAAGAAACCGACATTCGAAATTAGTTAGTACAGAAGATTTATGCATGAATATTAAGATGTTGTTCCAATAGCATTCTTGTTGGTAATGACCAAAACTACATTGACTTTGACCTAGAAGTACAATCAAGATGAAAGAAAATAATCATTAAGAAAAAATTGTGCAACATATTGCAGCATTGCTCAAATTTTCAGTAAAATCAAAGTAGATAACAAACATAGAAACCATTTATTCCATACATAAATAATGCAAGAAATAAAAAAAATAAAAAAAATCATATATTCATAATTTCAACAATTATATATGCAAACCATTAATACAAAAAATTAGAGAAAATAATAACTCATAAACTTGTTTTGTGAGAAAAGGAATGATAGAAACATATCTTGAATGTTGGAGAATAACAGAGCACGCCCTAAAAGTAAAGTGAAAGGTATAGAGTGAATATGTAAAAGAGAAAGAAATATAATGTGAAGATTTTTTTAGAGACTTGGAAGTGAGAGATTTTTAAGGGAGAAGATTAGCTAAATATAATTATGTTAGGTAATTATAAGAGATGGATATTATGTTATATATTTTAGGGAGGAAATCGTGTCAATGAGTTAAAAAAATAAAGCAAGGGGATGACATCATAACATGGACGGTTAGCAATGTAGGACCATGGTTGGCCTAAGCCTTCTAAAAATTGTAACATCGTCTATTATTTCATTATCATGCTAATCTCAAGGCCTGAAAAAATGTAAGCTCTAATTAGAGAATTTCCCACCTGAGAAATTCTTGACTCTAAGGACAATGTGGGTTGCTTGCATCATGGTAGGAATTGTATTTGATGATAAGGAAATTCATGGCAGAAAAAAAAAAGAACTGAAGAAAAAATAGAATATTGTGATGGGAAAAATAACAACATATACTTGTAAAGAAAAAAGAATAAACAAAGATCAAATGAGCAAGTTATTGCTAAACTAAAGTCATGTAAACCACATTCAAGGCAAAGAAGAAAGAAACTAGTAAATAAATAAACCGCAAATGAAAGTTACCCTCGCCGACTCCACTAATAGTATGCGCCTGCTATCCAAAAGGTCTACCATCAAGATCTCTAATGGGGATGGCATCTTCGCATCACACTCATTATGAAAATAAATAAAAGCAAATCCTGCAAAACACCATTAAGGGGGAGTGAGCATCACACTCATCATGAAGATAAATGAAGGTAAATCCTACAAAACACCATGAGGATCGAGTGGTGGAGCAACAACAACAACCAAAGATGAGAAAATCATGATTGAAGTGTCGGAACCCATATTCATTAATTAGATAATTATAAACGACTAAGGTTTATTTTATTAGTGAGATCAAAAGAATACAAAAGTTGTATATGGGTGAAGGCATGATGAACGTAAGACCCTGATCCAGGTTTGCTTTGATTAGTGTCGTTTTAGCCGGTGTTGGATCTTAAGTGCAATTAAATGACGTTTAGCTTAGATTGTGAGCTCCATAGATTTTCCATAACTTTGGAAATTTTGAAAGCCATTGAATTTAGCTTGACAAGGGTTGGGGGTGGCCTGTGGGACCCGTGTGAGTGTGGAGAAAATTATTCTTGATATTTGAAAAATTATGATTTTTAACTCCTTTGATTTGTCAAAATAGCATTTACAACTTTTATGTTCTCTTCGTTTGTTTTCAAAACTCCGAAATCACATTTTTCAGCAAAAAGGGCAAAACAAACTTTTCACCTCGAAATCTATGCATGAATTTTGATGTTTGCAAAATCATGTGAAAATTATATTTTTAGAAACTAGATATTTCAACGATCATTCTACTCTCCTTCGTTGATCTCATCTGGGACCCGCATGATGGGTTTCCAAGCCCTTGAAGTGAAGTGGCCTGGAGGGGCTCACACCCCACTCAACCCATAAACTAACCCACTTGTGTTTCTCCCTCCCTTCTCCATTTGTATGTTTCAAAATCAGCTAAGTCCAGGGAGAGAAAACTCAGCCATTCTTCTTGCCTTCTTTCCTTTGCATGTTGGATTTCTCTTGACCAAAATGGTGATTTGAATTCACCAAACTCTTTCTCATCTCTCAAGCTTTCTATTGGTACCATTTTCAAGGGATTTCAGCTGGATTCATCTTCTCTTTGAGACTTTTCTCTGTTGTTAGAGCTTCTAGAGGTAAGCAATGGTTTCCATCTTCCAACCATGGCCTTTTAGAGTCCATTAGAGCTCCATTATCATGCATGCAAGGCTTCCTATGGAGGAACCCTTTCTCTTTCAAAAATTTCTTTGATTTTAAGCTCTTTTTATGGGGCTTCTTCTAAATTGGAGTTTAGCTGTAGAGAGGAGTGTTGGGGGATCACCTTTGAGTGCATTTTGAGCTAAGGCAAGTGAATGAATGAAATATGAATGTGCATATGTTGATTTATGAATTTTTATCTTGATTTCTTATTTTTAAACTAATTGTGTTTAATCTTGTTTTATTTTGAAGTTTAGTTTACTAAACATGTGTTTTAATGCTCATATGTTTTGATGCATTTCATTGAATTCAGTTTGGTTATTGGTTTCATTTAAATTGGTATATTTATGCTTGGATTGTTGGAAATTGTGAAGTGATTGAAGGAGATTTGGTTGTTTGGATTTGAAGTGTTGAATGATGAAATGGAGGAGCTTGAGGCTCAGTTATTTGCAGGGAAAGAAGTGGGTTGTAAGAGAAATATTTTGGAGGAAGAAGGGGGCTGAAAACAGTTTAGAACTGAACTGTCCGCTGACTGGGCGGTCAACAGGTGGTCACCAGTCGGCTAGCCGACCTGGTGACCTACTGGTGACCACACAGGGTCGGTCACCCTATCAGCAAGGTGAAAATTTAGTTTCTGAATGGGCGGCAAGCAGTCGGTCAGCAGTCGGCTAGCCGACCTGGTCCTGGGCGGCTAACCGCCTGCCGACCGCCAGGTGACCGACTTCCCCGAGATTGTTGGAGAACGATGAGGAATGGAGGGGTTTTTCTATTCCAATCACTTGTAGACCTTTCTTGGTCGATGTGTACACCTTGATATCCTTAATGTCGTTTAAAAAAAATTGGGCATCATCTAAACTAATGATCGACATGGGATTTCAAAGTATATATGACTCAACGGTTACGGTCTCAAGGTCTTGATGTGGAATTGTGATTTATAAATCAAATTCTTGTTTTGCGACTCGTATCGTCTTGAAAAGAATGTTTCCAAGGTTTTGATTTAAATCCCGTTTGGGAATCATTGAGTGAATAGTGTTTTTATACACATCGTGTTGGGACTACTATTTCGTGAACTTTCATGAACAAATGTGCTTGTACTTGATTATAGAGTGAGTAGTTCCCGGATTTGAAAGTGTCAAACATTGTTTTGAAAGTGTGTGTATTTTATGTCGGCTCCACTCAGCTTGGACGACCATTGTCGGTTTGATCTGCCGCCTCTTTAAATCTTGTCCAACATTAGTTTGGAGAATACGTACGTGCTTGCTTGTTTAGCCTGTTCCGCGGCGGGACTCGTGTGTGGTTCTCAGTTTACTAGGTTACTACAATTTATGATAGTGCCTGCCTTCAACTTGTGTGATGGAGAATTTATGTTGTGAGTGCTCTTGTCACTTCGTGTGACGGAGAATATAACTACATGTGGTTGCCAATGTATTGTCTTGAATGGTCATCTTGATTTATCATGGATGATCTTATAAATGCTATTGTCATTGATTTACTTTGTTTTATTTAGCTTTTCTTTATCATAACTGCTATTTTACAACTTTTCAAACTACTGTGTTATAGCATGATTGTACTTCATTCTTTTACCTGTCAGACCATCGTGTCTGACCCTTTCGTTTTGGTGCTCAGATCCAGGTTTCATTGCCCTTGAGAAGCATGAGGAGGCGGTTGTAGAGCAACTTGTTGAGCAGGAATGGCAGCCAAACGACGTTATCTAGACGTCGATTTGAGTCTTGAGACGCGTAACACTTGGGAATATATCTTCTATCTTTGGGAACTTGTTATTAGCCTTTGTTGGCTACCTTTTGGGACATGTAAAAAATTAATTTTATTCTTTGTGTGTTTGCACAACTTGAAACCTTAACTAATGGATATGCTAGTTATGTTTTTCTCTCCCACATGAGTTCTTTTATACTCTATCTTATGTGTGATGTTACTTGTGTATTTGTCACGCGCTTCTGCAAATATATGGTTATGTGTGAGATGATTCGATTCTAAAAAGAAATATGGGTGGAATCCTCCCGCGGGAACCTGTGGGAAAACTATCGCGGCGCCGGAGTAGGGCCTCGGCCCCGGTCCGGGTCCGCGACAATGACATATGACAGATGACATGAGGATGTTATAAAAAGAATACCTTGAACGATAAACTTTAAAAAATGAACACCTTGAAAGTTATTGCCAAGCATACTTCACCACCATTCATAGAGTAAACGTGCAACAAGCGTGGCAAGATGGATAACCCAACAATCATTGATCTCGTACCAATAAAATGGCAACATGATCATTTAAGATTGTCGATCGAGGATAGTTGGAAAGAGATGCATAACAAACACATAGTAGGCATGGAGGATTTACATGGAAAAGGGAACTTGAGTTAGAATTGATAGAAAGATGTTGCTAGACGTGATTTATGGAGAGATTTTAGGGGCTACTAAGGATTTGAATTGTTGTTTGACTTACGAGATATAAGGACAGAGCTATGAGAGAGAGTTTATGATAGGTTTAAGACTTCATCACAACAAAAGAGCCAGAATAATTCGGAGAAGATTAAGATGAAATCGAAATTGAATGAGGAGTTGGAGATTTGGAAAGGAGTAGTCCACGCGTCAAAACTGCATATATTTTTTCGTGTATCTTTTCGAAAAGATAACTCTATGTTTCTTACGTGGCACCCTTGCCCTTTTGTTTTGCTTCAATATATATAATATATAGTAAAATGTGGCCATGCTTAGCACGGCCGATCAATAAACGATACTTATAATAGTAAAACAACTAATTACTAATGTAAATTCATAATCAAAAAATTAAAAAAAACATGTACTTTAATACATTTCTGACAAAAATAGGATTTTACTTTTAAAATTGTTATTGTTTAAGCTAATGTGCTAGAAAATAGGTGAAAGATGTACCTTAATTGCTTTGATGGTGTTTTCAAAAAAAAAAAGAAAAATCAAATCATAGTAAACAATATATAAATTCTTTTCAATTGTATGGAAAGAAATAACATAATTGTAAATAAAATAAAAGTGGTGAAATGCTGTAGGAATGAAAAATGCTTGGAAAGTAAAATGAAAAGTAAAGTGTAGGAATGAAAATGACAATGAGATTTACGTGGTTTGGCAATGCCTACATCCACGACTCAAAGAAAGGACCTTCCGGTAAGATTTTCATCAATGAATAGATGAGCCAGTACATATACAGTGGTATAAGTAGGGATTCTGGGCTAACACTAAGCTCCCGGTCGATTAGAGACTAATCGTCGGTGCCCTTTTTACAAAAAGAAATAGAAAACTAAAAGACTAAGGCTGGGGCTCCAATGGATGCTTGTCTACCTCTCTCTCCTTCCTTTTTCCTCCTCTTCTCTCTTGCCTGGGGAATGGTGCTATTTATAGACTTCTTGGTGTGGTCCCCACCGTTGCAACACTAACTATCTCCTGCTGGCAAGGGTCTTCAGTGACTAAAAAGTAACAAGTAATGAGACCCTCATTCATAAGTGATTATTGCCTTCGTAAGTTCCATGCGGGAGGCCCCATTCGGTAGAGGTAGTGGGTGCCTCCTTCTTTCGTTGGGTAAGTCTCAGGTTTCAATGGGTCTTGTTGGCCAGTCATGTGGTCTCCAAGTCTTGCCACATTCATGCCTACAAGAGGTCACCTTCATGAAGGTTGCTCCCGGAGGGCCATCTTCATGAGGGCCTCTTTTACGATGATTGCCTCTTTACGAGGACCGCTTCCATGAGGGTAGATTAATCTTTGATAGTATATGACATACCTCCGTGGAAGTAGGGTGCCAATGGACCTGTTGACACCAAAAATATCACTATGTCCCTTCAACACCAAAAGCTACATGGAGCCACATCCTGCCATAAATAGGAAGGCGCCACTTCAAGCATCAGATCTTGTCAGAGTCAAACAAAAACTGCAAGGTCTTTCAAAGCAGCCAAAAGAGGGGTACACATGAAGTTTTGGGCCGTTTCAACATCATTTGGCCTAACTTCACTCCTCCGACAGCCAGACAGGAGCTCCCGGCAACGACAGTGTTGAAGACTTCAAAACTTCGATCAGAGCCTACGGATGGTCTCAGAATACCTCCAAAAGGCTCCATGCCAAATTTCAGGTCATTCCGACAACGTTTGACCCGACCTCGACGCTCCAAAGCAAAATCAAGCCTGTCGGCGGCGGAACACACCGAAATCATGGCATCCAAATTGGAGCTAATGGATCATCTCAAAATGACTCCAATAGGTCCCCCGTCAAGTTTTAGGTCAAACGATGTCCGTTTGACCTAGTTTCAAAGCTCGGCATTTTCCTCATGGCGAAATCAAGGAGAGCATTTGCGGGACCCCAAACGGCTTCAAAACTCAAACCAAAGCCTATGGTTGGTCCTATCTACTGCTAAAAAGACTCCCCGTCAAATTTTAGGTCAATCGGACATCGTTTGGCCTAGTTTCAAAGCTCGACATTTTCCTCGAGGCGAAATCATGGCGAGCATTTGTGGGACCCAAAAAGGCTTCAAAACTCAAACCAAAGCCCATGGTTAGTCTTATTTACTGGTCAAGAAGCTTCACGTCGAATTTCAGGTCATTCCGACATCGTTTGGCCTAGTTTCAACGCTTGACAAAAATCGGCAAATACCGCACAACAAAGTCTTCGGCTTTCCAGAAAAATAGGAAACTTTGTGCTCTGATTTTGCGTGGCTTCTCATCGGGTTTTCTTCAGGAGAATCAAGCCAATAAATGAGGGGAAATGTCAGGAAAAATACAGAAGAAAAAAAAGAAGCAAAAAAGGTCGAAAAACGGCGGAGAAAAGGCGATCGGATGACGACCAACAAATGGGCCCAAGGCCCATGGTCGCCGGCGACCATGGAGTTCCGGCGACCCAAAAGTCGCCGGAAGACCCCTTTTTCAGGTCCTTTTCGCGTTTCGAGTTGATTGGCCCCTGTGATTTTTCCAAAATCTGATTTTTCGTGCATGAAATCCGTCGATCTTTGTCAACATCACGGATTCGCTGCCGAAATCATTGAATGATCATTAGATGCCTCGAAATCGTCAACCGACCGACAAAGAAAGCACACTTTCTGCCCGCCCGATCCTGAAATCGACAGGACAGATGTTACCGGCACGTTAACATTAATCAATGTCTGAAATTGCATTGCCATCCGACATCAAACAACATGTGGATCCGCCGGCGATCATCGCAAGAAGAATTCCAAAAGACGCGGCGCGGCCCGCGACTCTTCAAGCGACTTGGCGACCAATTAACGAGGTTAAATGACCCATTTTATGACAAGTTAATGCGGTCATTAACTCATTATTTTGGACGGCCAATCAAAAGCAAGCAAATGGGAGTTACAAGTCAAATGATTTATGGCATTAAAGCCATGAAACTCCTCCCATGATGGAGATTAAAGGCAATTAAAAGCTTATTATTCTCCATCAGCCAATCAGATTCAAGGAAAAAGGAGTTACAAAACAAATAATTTAAAACTTGTAACTCCTCCCATTATGAGCATTAATGCATTCAATGCTCATAAACCCTCCTAAATGGCTACCATAGGCCTATAAATAGGAGGGCATTCCAAAGGGAAAAACCAGGAGGGAAAAAATCCAGAGAAATCGCCAGAGAAATTCACTCGAAGTCCAGAGAATTCCCCGGAAAATCCAAAACTCCTGCAACTCTGCTGCAAGACCACCAAAAGGTGATTGAAGCACCCTTGGGAGGCCACCCCCCCAAGGACCTCCCTTCTTCTACTAACATGGCTAAAACGTGGCTTTTCACCCCGTTTACTTAGCTTTTTATCGGATATAAGACCTTCTCTTGGTCTTTGTCCTTTAAAAATCTGAGGTTAAAAAGCCAAGCCAAGAATCCAAGAATCATGTTCTCATCTGCATGGACGACAGCAGAGCCCCTACATGGCTCGCGACCGTCGATCTGAACGTGTCCCCACAATCGAATGAGAAGTTAGATCCCTTTTCTTGTTTTTCCTTTTGTACTTTGTATTTTTTTTTAAGAGACAAAAAAATCACAATTCTTGTCTTTCATAATGGATAAGATTTGTAAATCGCATTTTACGGCAAAATCGCCTTTTACGGCAAACAAATGAAATCGCCTTTCACGGCATATAAAAAAAAACCTTTGTCTCTTTTCTTAAAATATGTGTGCAATGGGAAACTAGAAAAAGTTTTATTTCCCCTTTCTACTTGTGAAGGTGGATCTTCGGATCACCATTCCAAGATTCCAAGTAGAAAAGTGAAATTGGCATACCCGTACAAAATGTTGATACCCTTTACTTTTTTTCTCCTCCCCTCCGCCGTACCCCGAAAGACCCGGGGCGAAGGCAGTGGGAGAGAGGGAAGAATCGGGTCCATCAAGCTGGCACACCCGGTGGGACTCATTCATTTGAGAACATGAACTTAGATTCTTTGGCACCTTTCTAGTTGGTGGCCAATGTTGAATCTTGCATAAAAAAAATTTTCGTCGATTTTTGGTTCAAATTTGAGAAATCTTGACCTCTTCCTCCTCGGATTACTGTGCTCGCAGAAATGTTGAGCACGTGTTTGGGTTGGAACGTCATTTGCTCTCTTTGATGAATCTGATCTTGACTTTTCTAAAAAAAAAACTTCCGTCATTGTTGGGTCCAAATTCGAGAAATTCCGGTTACTTCCCTTTCGGACTCTGTGCTCGCAGAAATGTTTGAGCACGTGTTCGGATCGGAGTGCCATTTGCTCTCTTTTATGAACCCAACCTTGACCTTTCAAAAAATCCCATCTCGTGTCCATTTCAAGGATGCGATTTACAACATCTGTGCCTAGCGGTGCTAGTACGCCCTCTTGGGTCTACTGTATTCACGACCGACACATTTGTACTCCCAACCTTATATCATTTTACCTCGAGTGAGCCTTGCTCCTCGGTAATCTGAATTAAGGTTCACAATTGCTTCTAGCAGTCACTGGAACGCTCACTCTGAGCCTTTCATACTTGCGTTTAGAACAATTGCATACTCTATGGCTTTTTGCCTTCTTCATCTTGCTTGGGCAGGGCCTTGTCCCCTCGAGCAAATTGAAAAGACAAAACCATAGTTTATTTCCATTTATGATCACCACATTCTTGTGATTACTAATGGATCTGGTCTTGTTTCAGAAAGGTTTTCAAAAACTAACATGGCAGCTTCGTTGACGATCACCTTCGACGAGAACAAGTACCAGCTAATGCTTCAAGAGAAGCAAAACAAACGCACTCCTAAGCGCCTCGCCAGCGGCCGAAGTGTCACTTCCTTCGGTAACGCACAAGACACCGGGTCGACCTCCGCTCCCCGGTCCATCGTCTTCGGGTCGCTGGGACCTTTCCCACTTCCCGCAGAAAAAACAACTCCTGCCAAGAAGCAGAGAACCGCCCCTGGGCGCGTCACTACCGTGACACCAAGGGCAACCGCCAAGAAGACTGAAGCCCGCGACAACCCCGCGAAACCTCAGCCTGCAAGAAACCAGGTCTACCTCAAGACTTGGTATCCACAACCTTCTCCAAGATCAAGACGCCCTCAAGATCCGTCTCTTCGCAAGTACCCTAAAAGGTACAGCCTTTGATTGGTACTCCACTCTTCAGGAGGACTCTATCCAAAACTGGGCCATGATGGAGACACGCTTCCTAACTCACTTCAAAGGTGAGGATCATCCTGTGACTATGGCTCAACTCTGCAGCCTAAAACAGGGAGAGAATGAGTCGACATACGACTACATTCACAAGTGGAAGGCAATGGCGTACAAATGTTCAGACGTACTGCCACAAGCGTCGCTGGTCGACATCTGCCGTAACAACATGAGAGCAAAGATACGCTCCATGATTATCGGCAACAAATCAAAGAATCTGGGAGAACTCCTAGAAGCATCTATGGAGGCTGAGACGGTGATCAAAGACCTCAGCAGTCAGAAATCATCAAAGAAGGAGCCGACCGCCATTGCAACCTCGAAGCAAAAGAAAAATGAGGTTCTCAATGTGCAAACCAAGTCAGCTCCGCAGCCACCAAAGAAAGCTGAAAACAAAGGTGCAGGTAAGAGACCTGAACTCTCTGATGCCTTCAAAGAACGAGTAGAAAAGAAATACCCGTTCGATGAAGATGTCAAAGAAATCTTCGAGGCTCTCTTGGCAAACGGGAAGCTCACCCTGCCTGAACCCAAAAGACCAGGAGATGTTGGCAAAACCAACGATCCCCGGTACTGTCCATACCACCAGATGATCTCGCATCCTCTCAACCAATGCTTCGTTGTGAGAGAAAAGATCAACGAGATGTGGAAAAACGGAGTCATCACCTTTGACAAAAACTATGGGTCTGCCTCCGTCAACATGGTGTCGTATGGACAAACACAAAAGTCACCAAAGAAGAAAGTCACTACTTCCTTCAAGGTGATAAAAATGGCTCAAACATCCCAAGAGCTAGTCCCGTGCCCAACACCAGATGGACAGCCCATATGGGTACATCCCGATCTCCTGGAAGATGAAACTGGGAGACCGTCAAAACAAAGCCGACCGCTCGACAGTGAAGGCAAGCCAGGAGACAACTCCGCAAGCTTAAACAGCAGGAGAAAGCTCAACCAAAACAAGAAGTTCCTGAAAAGACAGAAACTTCCCCTACCCCTTCACTGGGGGCAGCAGAAAAGTCTCCTTCCGAGACTTCGAGGCCGGCAAGGAAATTCACCCTTCGTGATTTCATGCCATTACTACTAAAGACTGAAGACATGCAAGAGGCATTATACTCTTGCAATTCAGTAATTGGATTCCCCATGGATGGGTACGAGTCCAGTGACACCGCCAGTGACACCGATGAATGGGAGGAATCCCTCGAAACAGGAGAATACTTCTCTGACGAGGAATGGATCCCCGAATCCCACCTCATGCCGGTGATCTGGTATAACCCTTTGCAACCACAGGGATCTTGGTCTGATGATGAAGGAGACCAAGAGGTTGTTCAGGAAAATGCTATTGACACAGCACCTGCCAATGCTCCGGTAGAACCCTATCAGGAGGAACCACAAGAAGTAGATGAAGAAGAAGATCTGGCTCCTATGCCTGATCTCGAAGAATATACAAGGATCTTGCAGCGTCTTGCCATAGAGCAAGGACAAGATCACATCAATCAGCTTCATCGCAATCCAGAACCGGTGGTCCCGGAAAATCTACAGGAGTCCCCTCCAGTAACTCCTGAAAATGAAGAAAACTGCTGGGTGGATGATCCCCTTACATCAGAGGATGAATCTGACTCCCAACAATCCATTCCGAAGACGTTTCCTATTGCTTGCAATGCGATAGTTCGAGACGACAACGCCTCTGGAGCTTCATCTGCCGAGGCTACAAACTCCCATACTACATCAGGTAGTATATCCTTTGATATTACTACCTCGGAGATGGCATCTTCTCAACCTTCGTCTCCTGAGATTGTCACATCAGAGTACAAACCTCTTTTGGCTGACTACCTTAAAGACGTCTCTACCGATGAAGTCTATCCAGTCAACTGGTCCCAGATGCCCAACCTCATGGGTGATGTCTGGACCGATGAAATTGTAAACAAAGAAGACAAATTGCTGGACGATGTTCAGGACTTGTTCCTGGAAAATGCTCCATGCAATGCAATCACTGAGGATGGTAATGTTGACACAGAAGCATCTTCAGCAAATGAAAAGGATCAGCCCCTCAATCCCGAGGGTGGACTTCCGAATGAAGAACCGTCTCCAGAAGCTCTCGAAGTTGGTAAAGGTACCCGCTCTGGCCGGGATTACCACAAAAACTACAATCTAACTTCTTCTTCTTATGTAAATCCTTCGGGATAGAATGTAAGCGCCCCAAGTGGCAACAATAATGAGAATGCAGGCCCTAAGGAGGCTTTCAAGTATGACTTGATTGAGCACTTTAGACACATACCTGCACGTCTGCACATCCTAAACTTATTACGAATGTCTCCCCAAACTCGTGATAGTCTGATTTCAGAACTGCAAAGACTGAATGTGGATGTCGACAAGCATGCCCCACAAGTCCTACAAATTGAAATGGACTATAGGGTTAAAAAATCAAATACCTCCTCAAAAGGAGAAAATAAGAAGACTGAGGGATCTTGCAATGATTGCCTCTCAGTTCAAAAAGCAGCAAGTGCAACTATCGCCTTCACTAAGGAAGACCTCCTACTAGGCGAAACAAAGCACAACCGGCCCTTATACTTTACAGGGTACATCAAAGAGATGCCGATACACAGAGTACAGATCGATCCGGGTTCTGCCCTCAACCTCATCTCTACTTCGGCACTCGAAGAGCTGGGCATCCCGCCTAGCAAGCTGAGTCACACATCCGTGTCTATCTTTGGATACGATGGAAGCGCTCAGAAGCCTATCGGCAAGATTAGGTTCAAGTTGCAAATCGGTGATCTTATCTCTGAAGTCACTGTATATGCAATAAAGACCCCCTCATGCTACAACATCCTTCTCGGACGCCCCTGGATACACGAGAGTGGTGTTGTTCCTTCAACTCTTCATCAGTGTATCAAGTTTGTTGGCGACGACGGCTTGGTACGTCGGGTATTTGCTGACAAAAAGCCTTTCAAAGACAAAGAAGTCCATTTTACAGACTCGTAGATGTACAAAGATGAAAACAAAGAAAAGGAGAAAGAAATAGCATCCTTTGCCGAAAGTCTCCAGAAAGATAAAGGCAAGGCTCCTCAGCAATCACCGGAAGAAAATCAACCATCCGGCAAAACCAAGGAGATCAACCAATCTCCTTTTGTTGTCTCCCTCAAGTCGTCAAAGCCGCTGGTGATCACTACCAAGGCAAAGAAGACCAAACAAAAGCCTGGGGGCAAGTTTGTCATCTCCTTTGTGTCTATTATGCAAGACACAAATTCGGATTTAGAGACAGAAGACGACACGTCGTCAAGCCAAGCTGAAACTCAGCAAGCTCAACCTGCTCTCACTCCATTGGAGGCACCTGCTGGCATAGACGATCCAGAACTCTTCGCTTGAGTTCTGGATCTTTTTCCACAGGTCGGTGGCTTCTTCATCAAACTCCTTCGCTTGAGCCTTTCCAAAACGAAGGTATGCCACAACTATCCTTGTATAGTCTAATGGCGCAAGCTATCAT
>QPKB01000004.1:38076111-38224730 GCA_003546025.1 Camphora micrantha | reverse complement strand
AAAAATAACACTAGCTAGCCAAACTGGTAAGTGGCCTGGACATTGCAAAAAATTGAGAAATTGACTCAGAATGGTACCAGTATATATAAGGAACTCAGTGAGTTCAACCTAGTACTCAATCATACTCATCCCAGTTTTGAGTCTGAATGAGTATAATTTTTTCCACCAAAAATCATACTCATTCGACTCAAAACTGGTTGACCTACCATGCTGAGTTGCTTGGTTGCGTCAGAGTGAGTTTTTAAAACATTGGCTGCAATTTGTCAAACAGGGAGATTTGATCCAATTATTTTCTACCTGAAAAGTGGACCCTATAATGCAGATTTGTAGGTGAGAAATGATCCAGCAGGACCTAACTTCTTTTGTGATGCAGTAAAATTGGGACTCAGATGGGACAGCATGCATGCTTAGTGGTATATGAAGGGCCCACTATAGATTGTAGATGGCCCAAAATACAAATTAAGATCTGATGCAGAAACTCTTGTGGAAACATAGATGAGCTTACATAATTTCAAGTGCCTCCATTTGGCTGAAGTTTTCTAGAAAACCACTGATACAATAACCTGAGAGACGGCTGAAAAGGATAAAAGCAACATATATTTACTGATCTAACTCAGAAGGATAAACAAAAACTGGCTCGGATTTAAACTGGTTGACAATTCAGAAGGATCAAAACATGGTAACCAGTATAAATAAGTAAAAAAGGGCTATTCATGGACCCGATAAGCACCCTAGCAAACTAACAGGCCCAATAAAAAAAAAAAACACTAGAGTTGTAAGCTTTATATGGAGAGAAAGAAGACCACTGGAATGTTAAGACAAGAAAAGAAATTTGACAAGGCATGGAAATGTTACAGTGCTGTGATTCTGGGAGGGTCTTCTTGGTTGCATTCCAACCATTCCCATGTAGAATTTACTGGCAAGAATTTACTGGCAAGCAAGGAACTCCTGTCCACTTTAGTAGGTCCTCTGCACCAAGGACTAATTGAGCCCAGGCATTTTTTTTCTGGTGATGATTCAATGCTTTGAAGTGTCTACAAAGCAGGTGAGTTGAAAAAAAAAATCCATATAGCGCATTATAATCAATTCAACATTGTAGCATATATAGTTGGGAGTTCAGATTTTTGCTTTCTAAAGTAAAAGAATACGCTAGAGATGCCAATTAAATAATCCACCAATACAAAAGCACCTAAAACTCCAAAAGGAGAGTAACAAAATTACCTCAAATGTTGCTAAGGTACATGAAAACTAGAACCTTTGCACCCTGTAAACAAAACCCAAAACAAAATAGGTTAAAAATAAACCTTCAAAATCTACAAACAATCCAAAAAAGGGGAAAATAAAAACAAATAAAGAAAAGGAGGGAGAAATGGTGGAATGGGTGGGGGGTAATTTCGTTGGCAGCAAGGAGGGTGGAGTGAGAGATGAGAGAAAAAGAAAGAAAGAAAAAACAGAGAGAATGAAAGAGAGAAATAGGGAATGAATGAAGAAAGGAAAAAAGAGGAAAAAGAGAGAGAGAGATGGGGCGGGCTGGGTTCGGTGGTGGCCGGCGCAGGTGATCATGGAGGTCGCCGATGGCCACGGTGATGACGCCGGGACGGTGGGGCAGCGAGGTGTTGGGTGCAGGAGAGATGAATGAGAGATGAGAGAGTAGAGAAGAGAGGGGAGAAAGAAAGCTTGGTGGTGGTGATCGCCGGAGATGGGGGAGCTCGGCGACGATGGCAGCACGCCATGAGGGAGGGAGAACGAGGGAGATGAGATGAGAGAAGAAGAGGGATGAGGAGCTGCTGCTGGGAGTGAAAATGGGAATAGAGGAATGGGTTTTGACCTAGTAAAGGCAAAAGGGGAAAAAGGGTAAATGGGAGGTGGGGGTTGGTTTGCACGTGGGGAAATGGGGGGGTGGGGGTTGGCTTGCACGTGGGATAAAGGGGGGTGCAGTATGATGTGAGTGAGGTGAGGTACATATGGGATGAGATGAGAATTAATAAAATGGGCTTGGATGGGTATGGGTCAGGTCAGGTTTTGGGTCGGGTTCCAGGGTTCGGATCGGAATGCAACAAAAGGATAAAGTCCGGGAAATTAGGTAATCTACCCAATGGTGCCAAAATCTCGAAAAGTGGAAAATACTAAAAAGCCCTCAAAACTTTTTGGAAATAGCGACACACACTCCTACTGTACCCAAACGGGCTCGGATCTCATCCCAACTTCGCACGTGCGATCCTAATGACTAATCAGACCTATTTAGCTTATAAACGAGCTTAATTATCTAAAAGTACAATTAACTAAGCTAATTACAACCTTGGAATTTACTCCATGAAACGACGTCGTTTTGCTCTTCAACAAAAAAATTTAAGCGCGCCTAAATGAGGAGGAGGCCGCCAGCGTGAAATTTAGATCTTTCAGTGACAAGTTTGTACTTGTCACCCAAAATTTTGTCTTTTGGTGACAAAATTTTTTGTCACCGAATCTCCTCTTTATTTGGCACCTTGGTTAAAGCTTTTTCGTGACAAGCAACAAATTTTTTTTGTCACCTTTGTGTGCTTTCCGTGTCAACATTGATTTTTTGTCACCAAAGGATGTCACTAATGGTGTTTTTTGTTGTAGTGGTGGACGGAGGCGGCGACGAGAGACGATGGAGATGAGAGGAGATGAGATTCACGCGGAGGGAAAGAAAGAAATGAGTGAGGGATAAGAGGGAAAAAGGGAGGGCAGAGCGCGGGAGGGGAAAAAAATAGTGGGAAGCTTTAAATTCTAGTAGCGGATTGAGAATTCGGTTTGGGGCCATGGGGTTTTGGGCTCAGTTTTAACAATCCCGGCGCAAATAGTGTGCCGGCAAAAATGTTTTTAAACATATATTGAGAAAAAATTTTGCCCGGCGAAATTAGTGCGCCGGCAGAAGAAAAATACTTTAGCGGGTGAAATTTGAGGTAAAACATTCACCTTTGCCGGCAAAAAAATAAATCGCCAGGGAAAATAAGACTTTTGCCGGCGAAAAAAATAAAACGCCGGAAAAAATAGTACCTTTGCCGGCGAAAATTTGTCGCCAGGAAAACTCTGTCTTTTCCCGGCGAAACAAGCTTTTTTGCCGGTAAAAGCTATATTTTCCCCGGCGTTTAATGATTTCGCCGGGAAAAAACACCGGCAATAGTGCAAATTGTTGTAGTGCTAGATTTCTTGTAGTGTGTAAATTAAAGGCTAACAGAGCAGATGAGTTTAAAACGATATTAAAAACTCTAAAATATTATATCGGTTTAAATATTTGTGATATAAAATGATTACCTTAATATATCGGTTTAAGTCCACCCGATATCTGAAAGTAGCAACCGATATTACAAAACTTAAACTGATATAAGATATTTTAGAGCAGCATATTATATCGGTTTTACTAATAACCGATATTAAGGGATTTTAAAAACCGATATAAAATCATTGTTTTTTAGTAGTGTTGTTTTTACAAAATATGTTTAAAACCTATCAAAATCCAGGGAAACTTCTTTCAAGAGAAAATCTATAAACACTGAATGTTCTCGGTTCTCAGAATTTTCAAAGATAAATCTTAAATTCGGTTCACCAATCCTATCTTTTGGTCAGAAATTCTCGAAATCATGCTAATTGATCGTGCACGGTGAAAAGTATGTATACGAAATAAGCATCAAATGATCCACCAATAATTTCCGTGAAAATAATTTTTTTTTAAAAATTCGTACTACCTAAACTTAGCAAAGAAAAACAGTCTTCCTCTCAAGGTAATAATAACAGCTTTCGCACTACTGTTTTTTCAAAGGCCGCAATTTTTTTTCTTTCTTTCTTTTTTTTTTTTTTTTTTTGTCAAACACATACATGTGACTGTGGCCTAGGTCCCTTAAGCTTTCTAATTAACTCATGTAACGAGCATTATGCCAATGACTCCCAAACCAAATGGCTTTAGGGCACTAGGTATGTAAATACCCCTAAGGGCTTACTGGCTCAGGTTAAAAAGGCTACGTACCCAAACTAGTCGCAAACCTTTTTATTCTTTTCAAGACTTCTAAACACACTTTTTTTTTTTTTTGCAGTCCCTAACAATAGGCAGCCATTTTCATGTATCAACCCGTCGAACCAGAAAGCTTTGTATACTAAGGGTTGATTTTCTTCTTTTTTTTTCAAATAAAAACGGAAATTATAACTTTACATTCAAAACCTCGAAAACGTATACAATCTGTGTAAAAGTGACGAATCAAAATTCAGCACTATTCAAAAACCCTTTCCATAAATAAAATAGTGAACCATTGTTTTCTTTTGCACAAAATAAATATCTTCAGCCAATAAAAAAAATTTCTCTTGAAAGTTTCTCTCTAACCTAACAATAATTTTTTTATGTTTGTTTTTAAAAAAAAAACCAAAGCAAAGCGGAAAAGAAAATGTATAATGAAAATTGAACAAATGATCACATGTCAAGTTCTAACTCACACCCGCAAACCGAAATTCAACATTGTCCTCAATGTTATGAATGCATGTGTAATGTGAAAATAAATAATAAGGAAAATTAGAACATCTTATCATGTGGGGTGATTACAAAAGAATGTGATCAACCAGCTCAATTACCTTCGAAAATTGAGTTGCCTCCCAAACAGCGCTAAGTTTAATGTCGTCAGCCCGACATGACAAAAAATGATTAGTCTTGGTAAATTGGGTCTTCTAGAAGGATATCCTTAATGTTTTTATCCTTCAGTTCCATAAACGGTTTCAACCGTTGACCATTTACCTTGAAAACATCCTCATTCTTGGGATTTTCAATTTCCACAGCACCATGAAAATAAACAGTCCTGACAATGAATAGGCCAGTCCACCGAGTTCGTAACTTTCCTGGAAACAGATGTAACCGGGAGTTATACAAAAGGACTTTCATACCCGGTTCAAAGGATTTTCTTAAAATTGACTTATCATGGTTCAACTTCATTCTTTCCTTGTAGATCTTGGCATTCTCATAGGCATCATTTCGAAAATCTTCCAACTCATTGAGTTGCAATTTACGCAAATTACTTGCAGTGGGTAAGTCAAAATTAAACTTCTTAATGGCACAATAAGCTCTATGCTCCAATTCAACAGGCAAGTGGCATGCCTTCTCATAGACCAACCTATATGGGGACATCCCAATAGGTGTCTTGTAAGCGGTTCAATAGGCCCACAGTGTGTCGATCAATTGCAAAGACCAGTCTTTACGAGTGGGATTGACTGTCTTTTCTAGAATTTGTTTAATTTGCCTATTTGAAATTTCCGCTTGGCCACTTGTTTGTGGGTGATAAGGTGTAGCAACCTTATGGGTGATAGAATATTTTTTCAACAAATGCTCAAAGGGACGGTTGCAAAAGTGAGTGCCTCCGTCATTAATGATCGCTCTAGGGGTACCAAAGCGAGAAAAAATATGATCTCTCACGAACTTAATCACCACATGGTGGTCATTTTTCTTTGTCAGTATGGCTTCTACCAACTTGGAAACATAGTCTATCGCCAGCAAATGTAACGATTTCCAAAGAAATTTGGAAATGGCCCCATGAAGTCAATTCCCCACACATCAAAAATTTCCACCACAAGTATGGGATTCAAGGGCATCATATTCCTTCGATTGAGCTTGCCAAGCTTTTGACACATCTCACAGTTCAAACAGAAAGTGTGGCAATCTTTAAAGATAGCGGGCCAGTAAAATCCACACTGCAAAACTTTTGTAGTTGTTTTTTTTCGAACTAAAGTGAGCCCGACAAGCATGATCATGGCAGAAGGAAATGACCGAGTAATGGTCATGATCAGGAATGCATCTCCTGATGATCTGGTCAGGACAGTACTTAAAAAGATACAGGTCTTCCCAGAAAAAGTACTTGACCTCAACTAGAAATTTTGATCGATCCTGTTTTGATCAATGGGCGGGTGTCTCCCCTATAACATGGTAATTGATTACATCTACAAACCAGGGATTTGAGAAATACTGAGCAATTGTTCATCAGGAAAATTTTCATTCAGTGGGACCTCATCAGATGGCTCTAAGGGTATCCTCGAAAGATGGTCTGCTACAACATTCTCACATCCTTTTTTATCTCTTATTTCCAAATCAAACTCTTGTAGCAGAAGAATCCACCAAATCAATTGGGCTTTTGCATCCTTTTTGGACGGAAGGTATCTCAGAGATGCATGGTCTGTGTAGATGATGACTTTGGACCCTATCAAGTAGGACTGAAATTTCTCCAAGGCAAAAATCACAGCTAGCAATTGTTTTTCAGTGGTTGTGTAGTTAAGCTGTGCATCATTGAGGGTCCTACTAGCATAGTAAATCACATGATGTAGCTTCCCAACCCGTTGACCCAAAACAGCTCCAATAGCAGTATTGGATGCATGACACATTAGTTCAAATGGAATGGTCCAGTCAGGTGGCTGAATTATAGGAGCTGAAGTTAGTTCCCTTTTCAGTCTCGCAAAAGTTTTTAGACACTTCTCATCAAATTTAAACGAGGCGTCTTTTGATAGCAATTGGCACAAAGGTTTAGCAATTTTACTAAAATCCTTGATGAATCTGTTAGAAATAGGTGGGCCTCGTGGATAGGTTTTCAAAACTTTTGACCCACTTGACTCAGGGATCAAATACTCATAAGGCTATTCAATCACATCTAGGATGTAATCCCTCCGTCTCATCAATTATGTACAGCAATAAAACAAGCAACACCATGCAATAAAATAATCGACAACAGGTAGAAAAGCAGATTATACCTTTGGAGGCTGGTTGTGCTCTAATGGAGAAGATGACTCTTTCTTTGTAAGCAACTTAAGATCTCCAAGACCTCCTAGTCTTCCACGCTATGACTCGTATTAGATCTCTTTTCTGAAGAAGACTGGTGGAAACTTCAAGAGAAAACCCTATTAGAAACTACAAGGAACTAGAAGAGAAAGAGAAGAGAGAGATGTGCAACTCTTGCACACTAAAGAGGGTTGGGCGTGCTTCTCCAATTGCTGGACGTCCCAGCCCGTTTTCATCCTTATTTATAGCTTGGCAAACCTCCTCTTTTCTTATTTGAAATGGAAATCCAACTCCCATTACAAATTAGCAACTTTCTCCATTTTCTAATTATTATAGAAGTCTTACTTCCACAATAATTAATAAGCTTACTATTACCACTATTAGAAGTCCTACTTCAAATAGAAATAGTAACTTTCTAATTCGTTCATCTTAGAGTTTAAGTAGGATTAGTATCTTTCCAATAACTTGGGCTAGCGTAGGGACCACTAGGGATTCCATAGAATGCTGGCTCCAACTGAGACTCCACGACCCCACATCTCATGTGCAATCCGAGCTCACAGTTAATTGCAAATAATACCACTATATAAATGCAATTACACTCCAGTATTAGGAATAAATTACAATGAAGACCCTAAACTTCCTAATTACCAGAAGTAGGCCCCTCTATCAATATTTATGGATCAATTGGACTAAAACTGTCCCATCAATTTAAATCCATATCGTATTATCCTTGAGCCCCAATTAATCACAGTGATCATCAGTACCATCCAATTAACTCTTAATCGAGATGGGTGCGCACTTACTAATGATAAATCCATTAATTGGCACAAGGGGATAATAAAGATAGATTCCATCTTGACCATTGGATGTTCCCACAGTCCTACTATCACGTACCCAAGACACCGAGGTGCTGACCTACAATTGGCCTCACTCATTGGTGACTCAAAGCAAATGAATAGATAGAAACTTGAGTTCATCAATGTCTCAGGATTGAGAGCCTATTGCTAGGGAATTATGAGAGCAAACCTAAAACTCGAGATAGTATTCCATAAGGTGTTTCTCATGGTCCTTCAATACATCCAATGTACCAGCACCGTGATCCAGAATCTTACATTATGATGATCGAGACAAATCACACTATCTCATAGTGATCAAAGTGCTGCAACCTTATCAGATGAGATGCCCAGTCTCATCACCGGTTGTGAAGATATTTAAGTATCAGATTTGTGACACATGTCTCCCGTGTGTGGATCTCATCCATATACATATATCACGTCTAACATACTAATGGGACCTAGTTCATCTCATGAACCATTATGTCATATGTATTGGTCATGTGCATTAAGTAGTAAAACATCATTCATCTCATGAAAGGAAAGCATGATATTATTGATAAATAAAGAAATTAATCAATTTATTACATCATCTGATGGATTGAGTTCATACAATCTAACAGAATCTACGATAAAAACCAACATGGCCCATGAATGATCGAATCTGCTTAACTGATTTTGGTGGTGGCAATTTGGAGATCAAATCAATTTTTGCTTTGTCTACCTCAATTCCATTATTAGAAATGATGCATCCCAGAACTATGCCCCTTTTTACCATAAAATGACATTTCTCCCAATTTAATACTAGATTCTTTTCTTCGCATATTTCAAGTACCAGAAACAAATGATGTAAGCACTCCTCAAAGAATTGTTAAAGACCGAAAAATCATCCACGAAAACCTCAATGAATCTTTCCACCATGCCAGAAAATATGCTCAACATGCATCTTTGAAAGGTGGCCGGTGCATTGCATAGCCCAAAGGGCATGCGTCTGTAAGCGAAAGTGCCAAACGGACAGGTGAAGGTGGTATTTTTCAGGTCCTCGGGTGCAATTGGTATTTGATTGTAACCGGAATAACCATTAAGAAAAAAATAATATGCATGACCGGCTAGTCTTTCGAGCATCTGATCTATGAATGAGAGGGGAAAATGATCTTTTCGAGTGACTGAGTTCAACTTCCTATAATCAATGCATACCCTCCATCCAGTCTGTATCCGAGTGGGTACCAATTCATTGCCCTCATTTTGAACCACTGTTATTCCAGATTTCTTTGGTACTACTTGAACCGGGCTCACCCATGCACTATCAGATATGGAGTAAAGCACCCCTGCATCGAGTAGTTTTAAGAATTCTGACCTGACCACTTCCTTCATTTCAGGGTTGAGTCGCCTTTGTGGTTCAAGAGAATGTTTTGCATTTTCTTCCAAATGGATTCTATGTTGGACCACAGATGGACTAATTCCCTTGATGTTTGTAATGGACCACCCTATAGCTTCTTTGTGTTCATCCAAAATTTTCAAGAGTTTTTCCACTTGGATAGGATCCAAGTCTTAAGCTATAATCACTGGAAGGGTTCTAGTGGGCCTAAAAATACATATTTCAAGGTATTTGGCAACTGCTTGAGTTCTTACTTAAGGGGGCTCTACAATTGATGGGACAGGTGGGGAAGCAGATGGAGTCAGAATCTCATGCTTCGGTTGCCACCTGGAGCAATCCATGGATGGGGTTGAGTCTAACAGTGTGTTGATTTCCTCAATATGTCCATCTACATCAAAATCACTTCCATAGTGGGCTAGACAAACCTCTAGTGGATCTTCAAGTTTCAAATGGGGTAAGTGATTTTCCACCAATTCATGAATGTAACTAACTTCAAAAACCCATCATCCTCATCGGGAGGTTGCTTAGTAACATTAAAAATGTTCACTTGAACTGTCATGGTTCCAAAAGAAATTTGCATTACTCAATTCCTACAATTGATCAAGGCACTTGAGGTGGATAGAAATGGTCTCCCCAAGATGACTGTAATTGTGGGTTCAGCCCCAGATGTATGTTTTGTATCCAAGATAATAAAATTAACAGGGAACACAAAGTCTCCAACTTTGATAAGAATGTCTTCGACTACCCCCTTGGGGTATCGAATCGATACATTATCCAATTGCAAGGTAACATGTGTCCTTTTCAACTCCCCCAAACCTAATTCTTTATAAACAGAGTACGGAAGAAGGTTCACACTTGCACCTAAGTCTAGCAAAGCTTTCTCTATGTGATGGTCCCCTATCTGGCAAGAAATGGTATGACACCCTGGGTCCTTATATTTGATCGGAGTTGGACATGAAATGATTGAGCGAGCTTGTTGGGCTAGAAAAGCCTTTTTGGGCACATTGATAGTCCTTTTGAAGGTGCAAAGGTCATTCAAAAATTTTACATAGGCCGGAATCTGTTGGAAAACATCAAGCAGTGGGATATTAATCCGCACTTGTTTGAATACTTCTAGCATTTTATCCAACTGAACAGTTGATTTTGCTGGGCCTAGCCTCTGTGGGTATGGTGCCTTGGGAACATAGGCCCTATGAGTGGGCTCACTAGATGATGGTTTAGCGTTGAATGGGTTCTCTGGTTCTAATATGGGTTCAGTATTCACACTTGGTTCCTTAGTTTCCACTTTCTCACTTGATTCTTTCTCAGTTTCCTTGGATAGTTTGACCTTGTTATCAACCTGTGTACCCGACCTAAGAGTGATTATGGATTTGACTTGTTCCAAGCCTTTTCCTTTAGGGTCATGAACAACTTGGCCCTTGGGATTAGGTTCGAGTGACTAAGGAAGGTTCCCTTGTCTTTGGCACTGATGGAGTTGGCCAGTTGGCCCATCTGATATTCCAATTTTGCAAGGGTTTGAGTGTGGCCATTCAAAAATTGAGTTGTGGTTTGCTGGAATTGAGCAATACTCTGAGATAATTGGGCCGTGGTTTGAGAAATGAGTATCATGGCCTCTTCTAAAGAATCTACCCTCTGGGTCAATGGATTGGGGTTGAAGTTGGGTTTTTGAAAACCGAGTGGGGCAATGACTTGAGATTGATTAGGCTGAAATTAAGTGGACTGAGATGGGCCACCTTGAGTTAGGCCTTTGGTCCAAGAAAAGTTTGGATCCCTCCAACCTGGATTGTATGTGTTAGAGTACGGGTCATACCTCTGACGATTATCAAAACGAGTACTTTGATATAGCGCATTCACCTCCTCAACAGACTCGGTCTGACCCAAAATTGTTGGGTCAATCCCTCCATTCATGGCCTGATTATATCTTAATGACTCCAGAGTGTTTGGAGTGGGCTTTTGGTTTAGCTCTAAGGCCTCTATTCTCCTCACCAGTGTGGCTAATTTGGCTTCTGCCTCAATTTTGGGTTCAATCTCGAACATCCCTCTTTTTTAGGAATGGTGGTTTTGATGGGCTCCTTCTTGATATGGGCCCACTACAATGTGTTTTCAGCAGTTTCTTCCAAAAATGTCCATGCTTCATCTGCTGTCTTCTGTGTAAACTTCCCACTACAGAAAGATTCCACCATTTTCTTAGTAGGGTAATCCAAGCCCTCATACACGATCTGGACCAATTGGATTTTTTCAAATCCATCGTGGGGACACTGGATTAAGAGGTCCTTGAGCCGTTCCAAATAACTGTAAAGTGTCTCCCCTTCCATTTGATGGAATCCATTGATGGCCTGCCTAATCGAAGCTGTTTTCTGCTTGGAGTAGAATTTTTTGTAAAATTCTTCAACTAGCTTGACCCATGTAGTAATGGACCTGGCCTGTAAGGCATAAAGCCAAGCTTTAGCCTTTTCTTTTAGGGAGAAAGGAAATAATCGTAGTTTAAGAGCTTCCTCAGTCATGTGATTGATTCTCATGGTCCCACAGATGTCCTCAAATTCCCTAACATGTTGATATGGGTTTTCCTGGTCTAGCTCATGAAATACTGGGAGCATCTGTATCATGTCAGATTTCAGCTCAAATGTGGCATTGGTCTGAGGTAGGGTGATGCAGGATGATTGAGTTGTCCTGGTGGAGTACATGTAGTCCTTCAAAGTCATTGGTGGGTCCACTTGATCAGCCATTCTAATAATTTCTTCAAAGATTGAAGACTTTCCGACAATGGTTAGGGTTAATTCGGGTTCTATCCTGACTAACCTTTTACTCTTGTGTACCCACAGTTTCTCTCATTCAAGTCTAGAATGCATGCATCGGGTTCAACCTTAAAAAAATGCAAGCCTAATCTATATGTGGGGCCCTAATGGTCTTACTAGATGATACACAAGCAATCAAGCACAAAGATTGAGCACAAAAAATTATCCTATGGTTAGCCTAACTCACTAGACAGTTCCTAACTGATTTGAAGAGTGCACTAAGGCCTCCAATCCGGTCTTATGAAACCAAATCGACTAGGTAAGTCCCCAAGATGAGTGTTAGGGTCACAATGCACTTGGCAAGGGTCCCGCTTAAGAATCAAACTCCTAGAATAGAGACTGCCACCCTTTTTGGTAGGGACAGGACTTACCTAGACATCAACTTGACCGAAGAGCGCAGTTGGTGCAACCTTTTGTCGTCTTCATCCTAATGAGCTCGAGTCCTATGGTCTCGTTTCTACTTGATTTTAATTAATGGTTAGGTTACTATGTTAGAGATGGTTAAGCCTAATTGGACAAGGATCTGGTGATGAATCCAGTCCTTATCTTTTTGAGGTGTATTGCCCTTAACTAAGTGTGTGTCCAATTAGATGGTGTGTCAATCAAGCATTCATTCTTTGCAAAAATGAAATCATCCAAGCCCCACTTACAAGTAAATGATTCATGGGGTAAAGTTTAGAAACTCTTACAACGAACCCACACAAATCTTTAAACTGTGCAAGCTTAACATGTATTTTTTTTATAGCAACTTTGCAATTCTGAGATCAACTTGTTTGCTTAAAAGCAATCCCTGCAATTTCCTTCATTTTAGAGTCTTTCAAAATTCAACATATAATCTCAAAGAAAACAACTAAAATGTTAGTTCTAAATAATCTACTAAAAATAGCTAACAAATTTTTTTTTTGAATGAAAGATGCAATTCTAAAACTCCTAATGCAGTCCTAAGTTAAATGAACACCTTCCTGTCAAGTGCTGAAAAAATACTAAGTTTTGAAACTTATTGCACAGGCCCCAGTTTACAGATTTGTACGACCCACTTTTATTAATCAAGACCTGAAAGGAATGACTGGGATGTAATCTCCTAATACGCAAGAAATAACAACAACAACAACAACAACAACAACAAAAAAAAAAAAAAAAAAAAAAAGAGACTAAAAAGGATAAAAGATAAAGAAGTTATGCTATAATGAAGTTGGCTACTTGAACCAGTTTTTCTACTGATAGCAGAATCTGCCTGACTGATTGGCCCTATTCATGACACTAAAAGTTGGACTTCCAGAACGTATTTCTTTCTGCAAATTCGATGGCTCAAAGTCAATATACCAAAGTCCAATCCACCCAAATTTCAAGTCAAAAGGAGTCCATTTGACTGGTTTTCAAAGTGAGAACTTTTGGGGAAAAACCAAGCCAAATCTGTTAAATTATTCGTGCTGAAAATTGTCTTTTATGCAACCACTTGAAATCAGCCAGAAAATTAATTAAATATCAGCAACAGAAACTTGAAAAACAACAACCACAATCATTAAGAAACACAAAAACTAAACCTAATGCAAACTATGAATGCAACTAACTAAAAAGTATGCAATGATATGAACAAATAATGCTAGAAATCCTAACTAAAAGATTCTTTTCAAATTGGTTCCCCGGCAACGGCGCCAAAAACTTAATGTGATCAATATCAATCATAAAATACCACAAGTACATGGGCGTCTAAATGAGACAGTGGCAAGAACGGGTCAAACCCACATGGAGCTAATTAAAGAAACTTTTAAATTAAGAAAACTAATTAACTAACAATTAAAGAAAGTTTTGAGTGTTTAGCAAGCAACCAATTTAGAAATATGAAACCTACCAATTAATGAAGGTGATTAGAGCATAGAAATCCAATAACCATCCACAAATTATTTATTAAGTAACCCTAACTTGTCCCAATTTTTACTTCAAATCAAAGACAAATCAATTTTTTTAATTTGGAAAATCTAACTTTTAAAATCCGTTTTTAATAATAAAAATTCAAAAGTCAAGACTTCATTCATTTCATAAAAGAATAAAAATAATTTAAGAACTACCCATCAAAAGTAAGCATGAACCATCAAAAGATCTAAATCCTAAGCATAGCCTATCAAACCTAAGCATGAGCAATCAAAAATGAATTTTTATATTTAGAAATAAAAATAGAGATTTGCCTAGGGCACGAAGACAAGCCTATTAATCATTAAGCACATAATCATGAAATACAAATTAGAATTACTAAACAAATAAAAAGATAATTACTTACCTTCATCCATAGCTCTAATCAATAAAATTAGCCCGCCATTGCAAAGAATGCTTCTTGATTTGTCGTTAAAAATTGCATCTTTACAACTTCTCCTTCACGAATTCTCCTTCAAAATAAATCCTTGGACATGGCCCAAGGCTACCAAAAATAAAAATAAATTAATGGAAAACAAGAAGGGAAGAAAGAAAGAAGAATATGAGAGAGGGCTGGACGTGAGATGCTTGGTGGAGAATGGCTTTATAGATATTGATGCCTCCTTTTTAGCAAAAAATATCCTCTTTTTTAGGACTTGTTTCCTTATTTGTAAAGATTTCTTCCTTAAGCCTCAAGCTACGCTTCACACTTGGAAAGAATTTGAATTGGATAGGATTTGTGACTAAGTGTGGTCTCTTGGGTTCCAAGTCTTGCCAAATTGAACTCCTCAAACATTTCTCATGTTGCCAATTTTGAATTTTTTTTTTGCAATTCCCGCATAGAATTATAACAGCCAACTTTCAGAGGTCATATCTCCCTCGATATGGCTCCGAATTATGAAATCTTGGGCTCCATGGATATATACTCGAAAAGATCTTTCCAACGGTATGTAGATTGCACTAATCCGACACTCGGGTTGAAAGTTATGACCATTTCAATTTGCTTTTCCTGAAAAATTCGAGAATAATTGTGCAATTAAGGGAACTTCTATGTTTAGCATGCAATGGGGTGTGTGGGGGCCATATTGGACATCCAAGACATGTTTGGACTCTTTATTTGCTTTCTTATTTGATTATTTTCCCATATTTGGCTTGCTTCCTCACTTGCAACTTTGACTATTCAACTCTTCTTGCAAAGTTTCTAATTTTCTCTCTTTCTTGATTTTGGTTTCCAAATTTAGCAAGTCAACACCATCTTTTCAAATCTCAGTTTCTTTTCTCTTCTTTGAGAATTTTCGAGCTTTCCAACTCCACCAAGATGTCAACGTACGTGGGCCCACCATGAACGGTGTCCCGCTTTTGATCTCTCTTCAAGTTTCACCAGTGCAGGTCCCACTCTTGATTTCTCCTACATAAATGAAATTAAATAATGTCAATAATAATCAAGTGTGAAGAATCTAGATGGACTATGCATGAGATCCTACATGCTTAATTAATGCACCAAAAATATCCAACTTTCAAAAAATAACACATGATGTCAAAATTAGCAGGTACGCATTAGTGAAGCTAAAAAAAGCTAAATTTTGGGTGATGAATGAGATGAAAATTCCTAATTTCACAAAAGTCATGCAATGTAATGAATTTTGACCAAATTTGACTAAGATTCCAACTTTGATGCTCAAATGCATGAAATCATTAAATTAAGTGTAATTCTACGCAATTAACTTAATTAAGTCCACAAATGCATATAAAATGATGAATGAAAGCTACAATTTTATGGACTTATCACACACATATTACCCAGGGATCGATCCTTGGGTCCGTTGATAGTATGACCAACCTAGAAAGAAAATAAATGATATCCCTCTCTCTTCTCTTCATCGAACCATAATAGACTAACACATCATAATCTTGTTGAAACGAACGATGAGTTAGGAGTTGTTTATTTGCACTCATTTACACATGCATAACATATATGCATGATCACGTGCATTTGCGTTCATTTATGCATCACATGGTTAAATGAGTTGTCAAAATGATGTGTAAATGTGGCCCTTTATTATTATTATTATTATTATTATTATTATTATTATTTTGATACCCTAGCCAAGGGTGCTGGGACCTAAGAGAGGGCCTGTATACACTGAAAGACAGCCCCCTGATGTGGAAAATGAGCCCATACACGTGGGATGAAAGCCCACACAACTGGGAAGGGAGCCCCCATACATGCGGAAATAGGCAGCGTACCTAGGGTTCAAACCCTGGGTAGCCAGGACATAATTGGGGTTAAGAATGTGCTAGAACAAAGGAAGCTGGGATAGGTTATGGGATCAAATCCATTTCACCGCTTTTTATTTTTTGGGACTTCCGTTGGCTCCAAAATTTTAACTCATACCATTCAAGCTGCTTATTGGCCAGTTGAAACCCTAGGCATTTTATTTCATATCTTAAACCTCCATGTATTTGGAGATATATGAGGATTTTACATTTGTAATCCGAAGCACTTTGACATTTACGTAAGTGAAAGTGCTTCCAAACAAAGATGATAAAGTGTTTCACAACTGTAAAATTTACATGCGTAAAAAAACTAAATGAGTTTAAAAAAAAATAGTTCGAAACCCTAATTATACAAATTCATTAAGAAAGATACTAAAACACGTCAAATTAGGGTGTGGTACATAGCCAAAAGAGCAATTTGCCTCAAACAATATCATTATGCTCCTTGTAAACTTTCTCGCTCCTCTTTCCTTTTCTTCTCGAGACAATATCCTTGGCCAATTTTCATTTCCCACCTAGAAAAAAGAAATTCATCGTCTTCTCTTGCCTTTCCTCTTTTGCTCTTTATGACTCAAAATTTCTCTTTTCCTACAATCTCTCTTTTCTAAAAACACAGTGAAAAGAGTGATAAAACTCACATCAATCATGTTTTTTAGTTGCTATAGTTGGAGTGTGGTAGTGAGAAAGAATGGCAAAGACCATAATGGGGAGCACAAGTAATGGAGAAGAAAATTATAGTTCAAGTGGAACAATAAGCATGGGCAACCAAATACGAAGAGCGCTAAGATCGCTGTCGTCTTTCAGCCATGGAACTGAATTGTGAATGAGAGTAGAAACCGAGACCTGTAAAGAAAAGAGGAAAAGTAACAAAGAGGGCCTTTCTTTTTTTTTTTTTTTTTTTTTTGTAACGGACGATATTATTCTATGGCCACATTAAGTATTTTTTTTCTGATAGAACACTCTTAAAAAACTACTTTCCTTTCAAATTATAGAGGGCATAGAAGAATGCCTATAAAAGAAAGATGCTTTTATAAAAGTAGAGACCTCTCATAGGAGCATAAGGTAGGCACATGTGATTTGAGGCGACTATATCGTTTTAGGACCCACATATATGAGATACAGATGGGAATGGGATGTGGATTTTTAAATTTTCATAGGATGGAATGGGTGGAGGATTCGATGCCACCCACCATTGGAGATAAGAATCCGGAATTTTCAACTACGGCTGCGCAGCGGTTTTCGTAAAACCACGGCTCTAAGAAGGCGGTTTTGAGCCAGGTTATCTTCGTATCGTATATATAATATAATAAGCATCAGAGGAAGGAGTACATGACGCTTATCAGGTCTCTTCACAGCATTATAGAATAGAGATGGCAGTGAGCGGGAACATAGGGATGGCTCCCATCCGTCCCACCGAGGTTTCATCCTCCTGCCAGTGAGCCAAAGCAAAGAAAAAAAAAAAAAAGGAAAAAATAAAAAAACGATTGCAGTGAGTGTAATGGGGTTTCTGGAATGAGATGTATCTCTCGGAGGCTTGTGGCATGGGTCGTTCGGAAAGACTCAAAGAAGTAAGACATTTAAAGTCTTTTTTTTTTCTTGTATTCTTTCCTTCCGATACCCCCCCATGCCATGGGATTCCAAGGGGTCCTCTCTTTCCCTTCTCATCCCTTTTTTATGTTCTGATTTGATGATGATGAGGATGATTTATCTCTGTATCTTCTTCAATTGCAACAATAGTAAAGGGTCATCCATCCATTACCATGCGGTACGTGCTTCATGTGTTTTTTAACTTCCCTCTTTGCCTTTTGTGATAAGTAACTGAAATATATGGTTTTTCTTTCTCATCCCTTTGTCTCTCTTATGAGCCGAGGATGATGATCTCCACAACCATCCGGTACGTATCTACCGAGTTCTAGAAAGTAAAACCCTGTTGCCCACAATAATTATTTATTACTTGTATCCAAGACTCCAAATCTTGTGATTACTGAGAATCACTAAAATGTAACTGACGGAGCATGTACAGGATTTTTTAAGAGCTTGCATGGCAGATTTCTCACCTTTAATATGCAGATGACACCATTCTCTTTAGTTCGACTAAGAGGGAAGAGATTTTGGCTCTAAAAAGAATCTTGCGGTGTTTTCAATTGGTCTCGGGGCTGAAGGTTAATTTGTCCAAAAGTATGTTGGTGGGGATTGGCTGAATGAGGAAACCATCCAGTCTTTGGTTGCTATGATTGGCTGCAAATCAGGGAGGCTTCCTTTTGTGTATCTTGGTCTTCTGATTAGGGCAAAATCGAGATCTAAGGCTCTTTGGGATCCAATTATTGACCAGTTTGAGAAGAAATTGTCCTTATTGAAAAAACATTATTTATCTTTGGGTAGAAGAATCACTTTGATCAAAGCTTCTTTGTTTAATCTCCCAGTATATTATATGTCTCTATTCAAGATGTCAAATAAACTTTTTATGGGAGGGTCAGGGGGACAGGAAGAAACTACATCTCTTGAAGTGGAGTGAAGTGAGTAAACCAAAATGGAGTGTGGGCTTGGGTCTTGGTAGTTTGGAGAAAAAGAATGTGACTTTGTTGGCTAAATGGTGGTGGAGGTTTGGGGAGGAAAGGGAAGCTCTTTGGAGGAGAGTCATTGCTGCGAAGTACGGTGAGGACAAATGGGGGTGGCGGCCCAATCCTGGCTCAAGATCTTGTAGATTAGGTTTGTGAGGTGCTATTGTGTCTGTTGGAGATGCTTCTTCTGAGTAGGGGAACGTCCTAGCTAAAGGGGTGGGTTTTGTTGTGGGTAATGGGAGGGATGTTATGTTTTGGTTGGATGATTGGATTGGGAGAGGACCATTATGTGATTTGTTTCCTAGGGTCTTTAGGGTGGTGTCCAAAAAGGAGTCTGCTGTTTGTGAGTGCTTTGAGGTGAGTGAGGGGTGTACATTGTGGGCTGTGTCTTTAAGGAGACGTCTTCGTTTGTCTGAGGAGGTTCAATATGAGGAGTTATTAAGTCTTCTTACTAATGTGTTCCTGTGAGGGAGTCTAATGATTCTTGAATTTGGAAGCCCTCAATTTCTGGAGAATTTTCGGCGAAAGCTTTTTTACTTAGCTTTTGGGGGTAGCCAACCCTCTAGAGCTTTTTCCTCCCTAGTTTGGTTGGGGATGGTTCCTCCCCGGGTGGAAGCTTTTTGTTGGTTAGCAATTGCAGCAAAGATCTCTACGGCAGATAATTTAAGAAGAAGAGGGTTGATATCGAGTGTCATCTCAGATACTTGTGTGATGTGTTGCAAAGAGGAGGAATCTGTTGACCACCGTTTTCTTCATTGTGAGGTTGTGACAAGTATTTAGTGTCATTTCTTTGGTAGATGCGGCGTCTCTTGGTGCAGTTCAAAAAAAGTTGCGGAGATGGTAGAGTCGTGGAGGGGAGACAGATTTTTTGGTTGCGGTCGTATTCTTTGTTGGATGCTTCTATATGCCATCTTATGGTCCATTTGGAGGGAAAGAAATAATAGAATTTTCAAATCTACCTCTTCTTCGGTAGAGGAGTTAATCTTTAAAATCACCATTACAGTTGTGGAGTGGGCTTTGACGAGAAAAGAGTTTTCTAACATCTCTCTTAATGATGTTATTGTTAACTGGGAAGCTTGCATGGGATGCGGACCAACAAAGGAGAGGATGTCAATTCTTTGGTCTCCTCCCCCACTTGATTCGCTTAAGTTTAATGTCGATGGTGCGGCAAGAGGTAAACCAGGCCCAGTAGGTATTGGGGGTGTTCTTCGTAATAGCAATGGTGAGGTCCTTTTTATGTTTTCAAAGAATGTTGGCATCTGTGATTCCAATGAAGCGGAGGTGCTAGCTATTAATGTGTGATTCCAATGTTCTTCATTGCTTTAAGAGATATTTTCACGCTGTCCTTATTGTGGAGAGTGACTCTTCTAATGTAATTGCTTGTATGCCTAATAGAAAGATCAACCCTTGGAAACTTCAATTCCTTTTTAATGAGATCCGAGTGTTGTCAACATCTTTTTCCGTAGTCTTCCATCACGAATTACAATAAGCCAATTCTCTTGCCGATGCTTTAGTTAAACAAGGGGTTGAGAGGGTGTTTGCTTGGGAGGGTATGATTATTTAATTTGTGTTAGATGGGGTACAATCCTTTTGTACTTCCCTTTTTTCTCTTTTTGTATTTTCTTTCTCCTTCAATGAAAGTTTTTTTGGTTACATTTCAAAAAAAAAAAAAAAATGGAGCTTCCATGGCATTAGACAAAGATGCCTACTCTCCCCTTTCCCATTTGCTATATAGTCATGGAATTCTTCTAAGAGATTTTAAGGGATACCCACCTTTCCTATTTGCCATTACAAACCTTAGTTTTGCTGATGACCATATAATGTTTTTTGTCTATTTTTTTTATTTTAGGCTAATACTCTATATGCAGGCCACTTGAGGGTCCGTTTGTTTGCATTAAAATATATATAGAATTCATACATTAATAGTTAAAAATAAAGATTAGGGTTGCATTTTAAAAAATGAGCACCGAATATTTTTTTTTTCTTCTGAAAAGTAGAATAAAAAGAACATAGGAAATGAACTACCAGCCATCATGTTAGTAGTTCATTTTCATTTTCCATCTTCTTTTGATTCTATTTTTCTAAAAAGAAATATTATTTGATGCTTGGTTTAAAAATTCACATTTGATCTTCATTTTTAATCACTTATGTTATTAATTATATGTATTCAATTTCTTTATATTATAAAGCAAAACAAACACGCCCAAGCTTCATTTCTGGGATTTCTCCTGCTATTCTGAGCTTGATATTAATTATATAAAAAAAAACCCAATCTTCTTTTCTAGCACTATTATCAAGATTCAATCGGTCATAGCAGGCATCCTTGGCACCCCCATTGGTTCCCTTCCAAATTTATATCTTGGGCTTCCTCTATGTTCAAAAAGGCTCTCCAAGATGGACTGGCCTTCCATTGTTGATAAGAGTTTGTTCTAGATTGGCTTGTTGGAAAGCTTGCCTCCTCTCCTTCGAGGAAAAACTCATGAAATATGTCTTCTTATCTTTTCATATATTTTGGTGTGCATGCTTCCTTATTCCTAAATTTTTCGTTTGAGATTTCTTTTGGTACTGCTGGGATATTGGGAGATATTTGCATGCTATTGCTTGGGATTCGATTTGTTTGCCTAGGCATTTGGGAGGCCTTGGTATTAAATCCATTTATGGAATTAATAAGGTGGCCTTGCTTCATCAGGTTTGGAATATTCTTTTAAATCATCCAACTTCTTGGAATTTATGGATTCGAGCAAAGTTTGGGATGTTCATGTCACTTCTTCTGCTTCCTTCGGATGGAGGGGAATTTTATGTTTAAGGCCTATTGTGCTGCCTTATATTCGGCACCTTATTATAAAGGGTAGAGGCACGGGATTTTGGAGTGATCCGTGGTTGCATGGGGGTAGGATTCGGGATGTCTTTCCTCAACGTATCATTTAAGATCTTCGTTTGGGTTAGAATTTATGGGTTCATCATTTTATTTCTGCTAATGGATGGCAACTTCCACCACCAACTTCTGGTGATTCGATTTCATCATGGGAGCATATTCGTTATATGAAGGGCATCCTGAACCATCATTCTTTTTTATGAGATAGGGTGGACCTTAGAAGATAATGGAATTTCAATCTAGGTTCGTGGAATTCTCTTTCTTTGGGTGGATTATGTTTGGTTCAAAGGCAGCGCTAAGAAACTTTTTGTTTGTGCATGGATTAGTTTTTAGGTTTGTTTCAAGTTTCTTGTTGGCTCGGAATGTATAATGTGATTCATCCTGTATGTTTTGTTCCTGCAATGCCCGTTTCCTCTACAAGTTTGGAGCATTGTTATGCATATGGTCTAGACTATCTTGCTGATCCTATGATTAGTTGGGTGGATCAGCGATCCAAGTGGCTTATCCTACTCTGTAAATTACTCTTTACTGCTTTTTATGGCATATCTTGAGGGAGAGAGACTCTAGGTTTTTTTCACACCTATAAAAGTTCGAAACTCATATCTCATGAAGTTATTTTTATGGTTTTTTCTCATGCTGTCTATTTGGAGCTTCATGTTTTAAGCCATGTTATAAGCAAGTGGAATTTTCCTTCGATTTCTCACAATGTTGGGCCTATTTAATTGATGCATCCAATAAAGGAGGATTGGCAGTTTACAATTGCCCACTTGTTTCCTTAAATGATTGGCATTCTTGGGCTGATAATGGTAATCCTGTAAGTGCTGCTTCAGTTTCAAGCTATGATTTCTACTCGGCTGTTTACTCTTTGATAACTATGATCCCGCTATATATTGTTATTTCTACTTTTGAGGTGGGTGGTCAAATTCGTTCTGTGCTAATGTCTCCCTCTGTGTGTCCTTGGAAGTTTCACTCTATAGTTAGAACGATGGAGATTATTTTTAGGCGTAATCGTGTGGTAGATGTTAGATTGATTTCGCAACCTATCATACTTAAAAAAAAAAAAAAAGTGTAATCATGGGTCCTATGCGGTTTTTTGATATTGAGTTGGCTAACTTGTTAACTTGACTATTATTCATGTGCCCGGGATGTAGGCTTTTTATAGCTTCTTGTGGGTTTGATTGTTTCCTGATGCCCAGAATGTGGGCTTCTATCTTAATTTCATATAATCATCTATGGCTATATGGTTGTTGTACTTTTAGGGCTTTTCCCATTCTAATAATAAAACCTCTACTTACCGTTCAAGAAAATTTGCTTTAGTGACTTTCATAAGACCATTCCTACCTTTCTTTGAAACACTTGGGATAAAAATAAAGCCATGCATCCCATTTATTGGGGTATCATATGCAAGTCAAAGCTCCTTGGAGGACTAGGCATTCCTTCTGTTGATGATGAAAATATAGTTGCCTTATGAGACATTGATGGGATCTTGTTAGCTCAAAAATATCCATTTGGCTTGACTGGGTTAGAGCAAAATACATTGAGAACTCTTTGGGGTCTTGGTAGTCCATTTCAAGCCTCATATGGATGGAAAGGCATCTTAAAATCCAAGTACTTATTCTGCCAAACTATATGCACCTAACTGGGGATGGGAACAATCCTAGATTTTGGTTGGACCCCTGGCTTCCTTCAGGAAGATAGATTGATAAGAGTTAGAAAAGATCATATTCTAAGGGCTTAGAAAAGATCATATTCTAAGGGCCAGCAGCAATCCTTCTTGAATTGTTGCCGAGTTTACTTCTGACAGTAGTTGGGACTAGGACATCATTAGAGGCTTGCACATTCCTTTCGTTGCTAATAAAATCATGCTTCACCAATTATTCTTAGATGGTCAAGGGGATATTTTTCATTAATTCTGCAGTTAGCATCACGTCATCTCAGTCTGGAAATCCACTGAATTGGTTTAGTTGGATTTCGTTTAGAGGTCACATCCCAACACATTCTTTTGCTGCCAAGCTTTGTTGCCACAAAAGTCTTAAAACCAAGGATTTGAGAGAAGGAACATTGTTTATGGAGACATTTGTGCACTATCTAAAGGGTTCAAGAGGAATCGATGGATCATATATCTTATGTTGTAGCTTTTCAAAAGAGCCGGGATTTCTTTTCCAATTTCATCTTTCAATTTAGCTTCCCCACCATCACTATTTTGTAGAAGCTGTTCCTTACCTTGTTAGTGCACCATTCATAATAAAGATTTGCATAAAGCAGTCTTCTACTTTCCAAGGGAGGTATGACATATTTGACGTGAGAGTGATAGGTGGATTTTCAAGAATCAATAAAGAACCAGCAACAGAGTCTTAAATGAGATCATGCAAGATATTTCTCGTCGAGCATTGTTTCTTCGTAAAAGGCGAGTTGCTATCCACCCACCTCTATGACTGCGCACGCCCTTAGCATTGTGCAAGGTAATGCTAATCTATCCCCCTCCACTTTGTCGTCGTTCTTTGCTTGAGTCCAGATCCCCTCTTTCGTAGAAACAGGGAGATATTATTTCATTCAATGCACATTCACCAGTTGTGTAAAATCTCGTCTTTGATTTTTTTCATTCCAGCATTAGCTAGCATAAGATTTTATACAGTTGGCGAATGTGAATTAGATGAAATAATATCTCCCTGTTTCTACAAAAGGGGGTACTGGACTTTGCTTGCTTATGATAGTGGTTCAACTTTGGAGTTCTACTCTACTCTTCACTCACTTTCAAAGTTGTGATTTCTACATAGACATTTCCCCTCAACCCAACTATTTCAAGGTGTTGATTTTAGTCATTAATGATGTGACCCCCACTCCCCCTATTTTGATTGAGGCCCACCAGGTTATGGCTTCCCTTGGTTTCTAGCTCTCTTTAGATCTCATCGGAACCTTCGAAATCCCACTCTTTTTTGTTCTTTCAAATTAAAACATTTAAAAGATTGGAAGGAGAAGATGATATCTCAAGCTAATAGATATACCACTTGAACCTCGAATAGGGTGCTTGGTTAGTTTCTTTTGGTGAGTGTCTTCCCCATGGCCCTTTATTTTTTTGGGGTCTACCTTCAATTTCTTTTCTTTTTCTTTTGTGTCTCACTGGCGTGTGAGTTTGTATCTTTTCTTCTTTCTTGTTTGTGCCCTATGTTTCCCCCATCTCTTTTGAGATCAAACAACAAATGATATCTCCTCTAACAAAACTGGATCATGAAGAAATCCAATTATTTTTAAGTTTTGTGGCTTTTGAGAAGCCTGAATTTGGTTTTCTTTTCAAAGGTTTTTATGTTATAATGTTCATTTGGGATCTTGGGTTTATGTCTTATATTACAGGTTAGTTGAATTAGTTAGTGTGGGTTAACCTGGGTGTAATAGGGTTCGAGGGGCATTTTGGTAAATATATTGGGACTTTTTTTGGGGGCCAAGAAAGCATATATTATATATGGAAAGTTCAACTGACACATGGAATTTTTCTTTTCCCACACAAATTCTCTCTACACACATCACTATAATTTAAAAATTATATTACTTCTTTCTACACACACAAAAAATCCCCAAATTACCCATCCCTCCATTTTCCTCATTCTTCTCACACGTATCCCCTTCTTTTTTTTCCCACACAGATCACAACCGAAACTCTCTACACACTAGGTCAAAAACGTCAAAAAAGCCACACCATTAGGCGTTGTAGAGACTCGGTTCCTGCTGTGGTTATTTTTTACCCCATACCTATTTAAAATACCACTGGCTTAATTGTCGTTTTCAGACCTAATTTCAGTCAGCGCCAAAATCACCTTTTTTTTACTTCTTTCAACGCCAAAATCACCCAAACTTCTCTCTCGCGCTCCTCTCTCTCTATCCGTTTCCCTCTCCCGCTCGCTGCACTCTCTCCCGATCTCTACGGATTTCTCATCTCCAGTCGATCTCTCTTGACGTTTTCATCTCTACGGCATCCCTCATCTCTGCGGCTTCTCTACGGCTTCCCTCATCTCCATCTCGGCGGCTTCCCACTTCTCCCAATTTCTCTCTCGCTTTGGTACTCTCTCATCTCTCTCTCTTTATATTGTTATTGGGTTAGATGCCGCTGCAAGAGTCTGTACATCTCAAAGCCCTCTTCTTCTAAAATGGTCAATGGTGATCCCATTTTAAGAAGTCGGAGAAGGAAGCTCTAAAAGATCCAGATCAAATAATAAAGGGAGTTTACATGGATGATGGAACCCCTTACCTTCTCTAATATTATTAACATTCATCTCGATTTCTGGTTTTTACACAGTCACCTTTAGCCTCTTGAAAACATTAATCACCACCTTGACCAACAATTAAACATGTTTTTTTTTAATCATGTTATCAAATTTACATAATAATTTTTAAATAGATAAAAAACCCTTATCTTGGACCACTCTGTAGTAATTTAGGGAACACTTGGTGCTCTCTTCCAGTAGTTTGAATCCATCAATGCATCATAACGTTTAGAATGGTTGAATTTGGAGAATCCGATTAAAAAGGCTTGGTGTTAGAGATTCCCTCACGCATAGGTTTCTCATATATATATATATATATATATATAAACACCATCCCTATGATTAAAATAACGTTGGTTGCAATACAAAATTATTGTCTCATCCCTACTCTAAGCATAGTTACCAGGGTATTTTTGCCAAAGTTTAAACTACTATAGTTCATTTTCAAGGTTTATCTAACAAAGCGTAGAATGTCTCATCCTTTTAATTGACTAGTTTTCGATGAAAACTCATTGTCAGAAGACCCTTTTCCAGCTTTTGACCACTTTTTAAGGTGGTTTAGTCAGACGAGCATTGTTACCGTACAACTCATTCAATTTTGATCGATTCATTTCAATGGAGCCCATGTACTCCTTCAAGACTTATTTTGCCCAGTTCTGACCAATTCAATTTAGACTATCACCCGAAGATGGTAACAAATCTGGTTATGATAAGTTTAACCTGATCCATTGAGATCCCTACAATGAACAATCTAATTTAAAAAAATCATGTAATGCTGTGAGGGTTAGTTGACATCTAAACTGTATTTGAGTGATCTGATGGAAGCAGATGGAGAAGAAGGTATTGCTAATAGAGACGTGTTTTTTAATAGATCAAAATTTATTTTCAGAATGGTGAGATTTATCATAATATAACTATATAGTCTACATATCATTTGGTTTATGATTCTCATTGTAGAAAAGGAAATCAGAAAAAAGATAGGAGCATAGATAGGAAATACATGAAGCATAGGAGCATATTATATTACCTTTAAGGCTCTATTTGATATGAGATTGCACTAATGACTTCTAAGCAACGATGCAATTTATGAAGAATTTTGGGCAAAAATGAAAAATCAGATCTGCCCCAATCTCCTCTATTTTGGGGAGAAATTTGCCCAATCTCGCTAAGAAAGCCGAAGGCTAAAAAAAATCCCCTCTATATATATATATATATATATATATTTGTAAAAATAAACCAAAATCTCAAGAATCTAGATCCTCTATTTTTGTGGATAGAAGCAACCTGCCAAGCGGGTTCTTCCCTTGCGTTGCCTTCAACAAATCCGGACCACCTCTCTCTTTGATTAAAACCATCATATGCATATTTGCACTGGACGTTAGTTCATAACAATTTACATTCAATTTTGGTTCTGCCATCTTTGTTTTGTTTATAGTGTTGGTTGGAAGGTTTTCAATATAATTGTATATGAGTCTCTTTAATATAGGGTTTTTTAGTTGTTCCTTTTGTATGAGTTTTCATTGTTGGATTTTGGTTGTTTTATTTAGAATAAAAAAGAAATTCTTATTACAAAGGGAGATGAACTTGTAGAGACGGATCATGATCAAGCTCATCCTGTCAAATGTCCAATGCAAAACTGTGTTTGTAACCTATTAGTTCTTCAGTCTCTGTCTGTTTCTTGTTATCTCCATCTACGAGTTGTGTGTTTTGAGTTTATTTCTATGATGGATTGGATGTCATATATGATATGTGGGATTTGTGGGTTCTACCTAAAGTTGGATTGCCACGACTTTGTGCTCTTATTTTAAAAGTAAAGTACTATTTTATATGCTGGTGTGCTTCAAAGTTTTACATGTCCATGAATGCACTTGAATCCTTGCACCTTGCACCTATTTGTGCCTTGGTGCAAGTTGATGCATGTAAACAAAATAATTATCTATTGCAAGTATAACTTTTCAAAATAAAATTTTCATGAATAAAAGTAAGTGGATAATTTTATAAATTTTATCAATGGGAAGGTGAGTAAAGAAAATTAAAACCTAAGCCCATCCTAAACCCAGCAAAGGTCAAAGTCAAGAAACTCATACCTACCCCGAACCAAAATAACTCATTACCAAGCCTGGCTCTAATTGGAAAATATCATATTTTATAGTTCTTAAAAAAAAAATTGATCTCAATTTATACAAAAATATCATATTTCAAGTTTCTACTAAAAACTTGTTTGTATTAACTATTTATTTAAAATCTCAATTATGTTATTCTTAAGAAAGCCTATTAATTTTATTTATTTATATCAAAAAATTAAATAATTTTTTTATGACTTCCATTGCACTTTCTTAGCACAGGGGCATTTTGCTAGTTCATAAGAAAACTAACCTACAAGGTGCTAATGATCTTAAACCTGTAAGTTTATGCAATGTGAGTTATAAGATAATCTCTATAGAATAGACTACAAAAATCCTTGGAAAAATTATAAGTCCTTTCCAAAGTGCGTTTGTGAAAGATAGAATGATCATGGACAAATATAGTGGCTCGTGTGGTTCTTCCCTATTTTAAAATAGAAAATGAAAAACAAAGTGACGGGACCAAAATTGGATATAGCAAATGCCTATGACAAAATAGAATGGGATTTTTAGGAAAACTATGCTTTGAGTCTCTAATTTCAAAAACCAAGAAAAGAATCCAATCTTGGTTATCTCAAGCGACAAGAACACGTTGGTTAAATCTGTCACTTCATCTATGCCTGTGTATAATATGTCCGCTCTTCTTATTCATAATACGTACAACTTTAGATTCTATAGATAAAAGGATGATTGTGGTGGGATAATGAAGATGGGAAAAAGAAATGCCATAGCATCAAATGGAGTGAATTATGCACACCTACTGATGAAAGAAGGTTAGGTATTAGAAGACCAATTAGGAAATAAAAAATAAATAAATTGGCCTTAATTATCAAAACTTATTGGAGATGTTTAACAAACGAAAATCTGTTATTATTCCGCCATCTTGAAAGCCAAGTATTGCCCCCAACAAGTTTTCGAGGTAATCCAAATTCAGAATGGATAATTCATGATTTTGGTGAGGCTTTGTGGATGCAACTAATTTTATCAATGATAATGTTAGCTGGATTATGGGTCATGGTAGTGATATTTTGATGCAGTTTTGTGATTAGATCTCTTCTGCAAAAGAACTCAGGCAGTATCTCAAATATCTAATCCCAATCTAAAATTCAAAGATCTGTGGAATGATTATATATAGCGGGTGGGATATCCTTAGGATTTCAAATGCTTTTTTTTTTTTTTTTTAATCGGTAACAATAACTTATATTAAAAGAGAAAATAATACAAATAAAGAGTACAAGAGAAAAAGAAAAGGAGAAAGAAACACAGAAGTATAAGAGTAATGTACCCTCTCACACCACAACCACATAATAAAACCCTCCGAAGGGAAAACTCTCTCAACACCTTGCTTGGCTAAAGCATCCGCCATCATGTTTGATGACCTGCTTTTATACTGAAAGCTAACATTAATGGCGGTGGATAAAATCCGGATTTCATTGAAGAGGAACTGAAACTTCCATGGATAAGCCTTCCGGTTCGAAACCCAACTCATAGCATTAGAAGAATCATTCTCCACAATAAGATCGCCATGGTAGTACCTCGAAAAACATCGAAGAGATTCCAGAATAGCTAAAACTTCAGCTTCATTAGAGTCACAAACCCCCACATATTTAGAGAACATAAATAAAACGTCCCCATTGCAATTTCGAAGCACCCCTCCAACACCAGTTGGTCCAGGCTTCCCTCTGGCGGCCCCATCAACATTGAATTTAAACAAACCAATAGGAGGAGGAGACCAAAGAATAGATTTCTTGCTTTGATTGGGCCACACCCCATACATGATTCCCAATTAATAAGTATGTCGTGAAGAGAAAAATTAGAGAATTCCTTTCTACCCAAAGCCCACTTCGCGATCATTAAAGTAATCTTAGAAATCAATTCCGCAGAAGTTGAGGAGGAACCCCTAAAAATTCTATCATTTCTTTCCTTCCAAATGGACCATAAAATAGCAAATAGAGTTATCCTCTAAAGAATACGACCACAACCAACAAAACAACCTCCCAACCAAGACTCTGCCACATTAGCAATTTTCTCAGGACAACACCAATCAACACCGCACCTACCAATAAAATGGCCCCAAACACTGGAAGTAAACTCACAATGAAGAAGAAGATGGTTCACCGACTCCAACTCCTTATGACACATCACACAAGTGTCATTGATGGTGGGTGATGTCAGTCCTCTTCTCCTCAAGTTATCCGCCGTTGAGATCTTAGCTGCCATTGCTAACCAACAAAAAGCCTCCACTCGGGGAGGAACCAAACCCGTCCAAATAAGGGAAGAAGGAGCTCTAGGGTGATGGTTCCCCTCCAAAGTCGAGTAGAAGGCTTTCACGGAGAATTCTCCTGATATGGATGGCTTCCAAATCCTAAAATCCTTAGAAACCCTGCACAAAAAAACATTAGAGAGAAGACTCAACAATTCCCTAGACTGGACATTCTCTGACAAACGAAGACTTCTTCTAAAGGTCACATCCCATAAAGTACAGTCATCCCCCACCTCATAACACTCACTGACAACAGACTCCTTATTGGACACTAATCTAAAGACCCTAGGAAACAATTCACATAAGGGACCCACCCCAACCCAATCATCCAACCAAAACCTAATAGCCCTCCCATCCCCCACCACAAAAACCACCCCTTTGGACAACACTTCCCCACTAACAGAAGACAAATCCACAACTGAAGCAATTGCACCCCACAAACTCAATCTACGAGATCTATGACCCGGATTAGGCCACCACCCCGAATTGTCCACCCCATACTTGTCAGCAATAACCTTCCTCCAAAGAGCCTCCCTCTCATCTCCAAACCTCCACCACCACTTCACTAATAAAGCCGCATTTTTATACTCCAAATTACCAAGGCCTAAGCCCCCACATGACTTTGGTTTAATCACCTCACTCCACTTCATTAAATGCAATTTTTTTTATTACTCTTACCCTCCCAAAGAAAGTTCCTGCGGATACGGTCTAGTCTTTCCACCACCGCCTTTGGCATCTTGAAAAGCGACATATAGTACACTGGGATGTTTGACAAGCAAGCTTTTATCAAAGTGATCCTTCCGCCCAAAGATAAATATTGTCGCTTCCAAGAAGACAACTTCATCTCAAATTTGTGAATGACTGGATCCCACAAAGACTTAGATCTTGACTTCACCCCTATCGGAAGGCCCAAGTATAACAGGGGTAGTCTCCCCCATTTGCAATGCAACATGGCTGCCAAAGACTGAGTGATCTCTTCAAAGCACCCCACTCCCACCAAACAACTTTTGGAAATGTTAACCTTCAAACCTGAAACCAGCTGAAAACACCGCAAAATTCTTTTAAGAGCCATGATTTCCTCCCTTTTAGTGGAGCTAAAAAGAATCGTATCATCTGCAAATTGCAAGTGAGTGATAACCTCCCCATTTCTACTAGCCTCAAACCCACTTATCACTCTCATCTCTTTAGCTTTCACCAGAAGAGAACTTAGAGCCTCCACCACAATTGTAAATAAAAAAGGGGGAGAGGGGATCCCCTTGTCGGATGCCTCTGGAACCTTTGAACAACTTCGAGGGAGATCCATTGACCAACACAGAGTAAGATGAAGTCGAAATACAGTCATGTATCCATCGTCACCAAGTTTCCCCAAATCCAAATCTGAGCATCATGTAATCGACAAAATTCCAATCAACATGATCATAAGCCTTCTCCAAATCAATCTTTAAAAGGACCCCATCAACTTTAGACCTTTTTCTTGAATCAATTAGCTCATTCGCAATCAACACGCCATCAAGAATCTGTCTTTTTGCCACAAAGGCCCCTTGGAAAGGATTGAAAATGAGAGGCATAACACTCTTCAGACGGTTTGCCAAGATCTTAGCTAACAATTTATACCAACACCCCACAAGGCTAATAGGTCTATAATCACGTAGTTCCACAGGATTAGGCACTTTAGGGATGAGGGTTAAGAAGGTTGCATTCATCTCTCTATTAATTCTTCTCCTCCTATGAAACTCGAAAAGCATATCACTGAAATCTTCTTTTAGGAACTCCCATCCTGCTTTTATGAAAGAAAAATTAAACTCGTCTGGACCTGGAGCTTTATCCCCATCACATTCTTCTAAGGCTCTAGCAACTTCCTCTTCCTCAAACTCCTTTTCTAACCATCTTTGAACATCTTGTGGAATTGAAGGAAAAGAAACCCCATCAAGCTTAGGCCTCACGACATTTTCACCACTATAAAGATCTTCGAAATAATGAGCAACTGCTTCCTTGACTTCAGAAGGATTCTCCAAAACTCTACCACCTTGTCTTATCTACCCCAGGAAATTTACTCTACTCCTCATAGAAGCCAAACGATGGAAGAAACTAGTATTTTTATCACCCTCCTTAAGCCAAGTCACTCTTGATTTCTGCCTCCAAGAAATTTCCTCCCATCGATTTAAGTCCCAAATTTTTTTGGTAGCAGTACGCCTAGCTTCGATCTCTTCTGGCCTCAAATCCCGGCTTTCCCCTTCTCTATCAATATCATCCACCAGTCTAGAAAAAGTTTCTCTTGATTCATCAATCCTACCAAAGACATCTCTATTCCACTTTTTGATGCAATCTTTAAGAACTTGAAGCTTTCTACATAACTTATAACCAGAGTAGCCTGCAACTTCCACTTGATTCCACCATGAACGAGCCAAAACCAGGAAGTCTTTGTTCTCCAGCCAACAATTCTCAAAACGAAAAGGTTTAGGGCCCCAATCAACAGAGCTAGAACACAATTTGATAGGACAATGATCTGAGATTAGTCTCGGAAGGGCTATCTGAATGGTACCAGGAAAATGGTCATCCCACTCCTTAGATAATAAAAACCTGTCAATTCTACTCATAGCCGCCCGATGTCTAAGATTGGACCAAGTATACCTTCTCCCTTGGAGTGGAAGATCAATAAATTCATTATCACTAATGAAATTAGAAAATAACTCCATCGAGCGAGAAGTGGAGCTCCACCCTTTCTTCTCATGAGGAAATCTGACCATATTAAAATCTCCACAGAAAACCCAAGGAATAGGCTATTGGGATTTCACATTAGAAAGAAAATCCAAAAAATCACCTTGCTCAGACTACACATTCGGCCCATATACATTGGCAAAAGCCCAAACAAACCCATCATTAACTCCCCGAACCTTAACAGCCAAGACTCTCTATCAGCCAAGACGACATCCTCCATCACTAACACATCCTCATTCCAAATAGAAATTAGCCCACCTGAAGCCCCAGTGGAGGGGACCCAACTCCAATCACACCTTCGATTACCCCAAATTTCCCGAATAACATTGTTAATATTAGAAGACACTTTAGTCTCCTGAAGAAGTAAACAATCAATTTTTTGCTTCCTGATCAACTTTCTAATAGCTAGCCTTTTCTCAGGCCTACCAATCCCCCTTACATTCAAAGAAACAATAATCATAATGATAAGAAAAGCACCTCAAAAGGACAAGGGTAAACAAGAAATATCAAAGCTTACCCTCAATCTCAGCAACCTCCACCTGAATTAGCTGCTGCATTATCTCTGCTTCATTTTCTTCTAAAGAGATGCCCAACTCTTTGCCTAACTCAAGAGTCTCAAAAGCTTCCTCCGTAGCTGCAGCAACAACATCCATCTCACAATTTGAGGCGTGCTCCACTAGCCCACCTTCCTTAGCTGGATTGTTCGTATTACCGGCATTGTTCTTGCTTTCAGCATTGTCCCCTGTCTCCAAAAGAGCAGATCCTTGTGCATTTGCCTCATGGGAAGAGTCATCCTTATTCCCCTCTACCCTGAGTGAAGTGGACCGAAGTTGCTTCCTACCCCTTCTCCCACGCCTAGATCTTGAAGCCCGAAGAAAACGAATATGTTTTTGCCATATAGTCTTTAGAGCCACACCTGAAGGGATAGACCCATCAAAACTCTACTTAAAGGAGGGAACCCCAGTAGCCTAAGAGTCAAGCACAACATCATCGTCTGAGATGGGGCCATGAGCTACTTCTAAAGAAACACCACTTGTGGCCCTAATAACCATCTGACCCAAAACTTGTGGCCCACTCTCTAGCATGTCTGACCCAGCAATAATCCCAAAGATGTCGAAGGCATTTGTAAAATCTATATTCTCAATGTGAATCAGAAAGACAAAAGAGTGGACCTTCACTAAAGATGGGAAACTTTCTATCAAATCTACTTACAAAATCCTTACTCAAAAGTTATACTAATTGCAAGAACAATAGAATAAATTGAAAGCAGTTTTGGAAGAAAAAAAAAACCACTTTGCCTCAAATGATTAAACAATTTAGATAGAAGTGCCTTAAAAGAGCTATTCTAATTAGAAAGTGGATTGGTCCTTAAGTAGGTTGTTCTTCTAGTGTCCAATTTGTAACAACATGCACTTTTTCTTTTGTGATCATGCAAGGGCTATTTGATTCATCTCTAGCCTTGGTTTCCTATTTCATTCGAACAATAATATAGGTGTTTTGGATCGGTGGAAGAATTTATGGGGTTGAACAATGACTTCGGTACGCAAAAAGAACCACACCTCTCTTCTATTATTCTTGCAACATGGTGGCAGTGTGGAAAGCTAGAAATAATTTTATTTTTAAAGGAGTGCCTTGTTCAATAGTATTTGTAGACCAAATTGTGCAAGTGCTCATTATCGATATTATCGGTCAAGGGTCTCAAGGGTCTCTTCCTCTAAAGAAGCAGAGGAACAGGCTATCCTCCTTGAGTTGAAAGGAAGCATTTAGAAGAGGGTTCAATGAGATGGTTCTTTTGTAAGATGGATGCTAAGGGAGTTATCAATGGCATTAATGGGAAAGAGGTCTGGGCACTCAGGCCCATCATTTTGGACAAAAGGTTTTTGACTACTTTTATTTATGTTCCTACGAATGAGAGCTTGAGGTGGCTCATTTTTTTTTGGGATGGTTTCGTTCCGTATTGGGTGTGGGGTTTGAATTTGATTGCTCCTCCCTAATTCGATTTTCTATTTACCAAAAAAGAGGATGTGTGAATCACCATCTTCAGAAAAATCATTTGACCTATGGATAGCGGCAGGTTGGGTTTCTTATGGGTTAATGTAAAACCAAAACCAGCCAAATACACCTGTCCCTCGTACCGGATGCATCAAATCACGTTTGATACCAGTTAACCTTTATTAATTTTAAGATATTAAAAGTAATATCTTAAAAGTAAGAAAAGGTAACTGGCATCTGATCTTCTTTTAACATTACTTATTTTAATTGCCTCCCTTGTAATTGCTTTGTTTAGTCTCTTAGGTCACGTTTGGCAACCTAATCTTTAGGAAAAATATTTTTTTTTTATTTCCCTAAATTTGTGGTAAATCCATATTTGGCAATTGTAAATTCTCGATGATTTGGATGAACGAAAATCTTCATTTGTTAGGATTTTCAAATCCAACCAACCTTCATAAGAATTGAAAATCCTTACTTGAATGGATTTGCGCACCGAACTCTATTTTTCTCAGCTATATGCATTGATACACACCAAATATCAATGTAAGATCCTCAACTATACAAATCCCCAACGAAAAATCCTTGTTCCAATGGTAGTGAAGAATCATTAGATCTATAGATTTCTCGCCTGTTACCAAACATGCCCTTAATGAAATTGCTTTTCTCGCCCAAAAAAAGAGAAGATATTAAATATAATATATTAAAACAATACTACTATATTATATATACCATGTACAATACCAAATGGGCTTAAAAAAAAGAGTTTTTTTTTTTAAATGGCGTTCTATTGATAAATGTATAAAATGATCATAAATAGTAAGAAAAGCTGGATCCGTTAACCCACCCCTAATATTTATAAGCCATTCAAAGGTTATCATTTATTAGATCATTTCTTCGTTGCCTTGTATCATATGGCCGGCAACGACATTGAGCTGATTTCATCGACGCAGCTAATGTGAAAAAGTGTCTCCGACATTTACAAACAGCAGCAATAACTCCAATTAACAATAACAAGCAGCACAATGCAAAAGTACCCAAACCTAGGTCTTCAATTCAATTCTTGTTTCAAATTAACCCATTTTAGAAATAAAAGTAAGAATACAAGGACCAGTCTCTGTAGGAATTTAAAGATAACATGCCCTAAAACTGCAATTCATCTCAAAAGAGAGGATTGAAGACGTACCCCTTGAATATTGTCCTTTAAACATACAAAGCACCAGCAGTGATATGACCAAAAACTGCAAAGATAAGAGAACAAACCACATGGAAAAGACTACACGGACAAGTAGATAACATTTTGGTGATTGCCACATTGCAGTAAAAATGAAGCACCCACAGCAATGGACTCCCAGCACTGAAGGTGGAACCAATGCCCATAACGTTTCCAATCTTTAGGCTGTCTTTGGTTTGAGACCCTTCTTCTTGGACCTCTTTGGCATCGAGTTCTTCATTCCCAGGAAAAAGAGCAATGCCCCAAAGAGAGCCAAATTCTGCCAGCAGATGAAAAACCAGTGGATCAAAATCTTTTAGAGACAACTTAACGTGGAATTTTGATCATGACTAACCTGGGTAAACTTCACGAAAAGTTGTAGAAATTCTGGCTTATCCACATCATAGTTGTAGAAGTCATACAAAATGGGAGAAAAAAATGCTAAATGCAGGACCTGCAAAGAATACTTGCCTCAGACTAATAATATTACTATTACTATTTTGAATGGTTCAGAACTTCATATCAACAATATTATCAACCAACATTCTAAACACCACGGTCCATGGATTAGAAAAGTCCAGCAAAAATAAGATGGGGATACAAACCAGGAGATATGCTCCAAAAGAGCTACCAAAGATGAACAGTATGCCTCCCATCCCCTTCATAGCTATAGCTGCAACAACTAGATGCTTAATCTGCAGAGCATTAGTCACCAGTTAAATAGGTTGTGATGCATGCACATGGAAAACAAAAGGGAAAAAGGGGAGAAAGGAATGTTTCTCACTTCAAGCTTTGGCACCTGTAACCCAAGATAAGAGGTCACATGCTTTGTAAATCGGATATACTTAGGTCTCAATGACTTCGCTGCAGGCCCACCATCGATCCCAAATTCATTAAATCTGAGCAGGCAGAGAGGTGAATCCAAGTTAAGCACACACATGGCTGCATGTTATCCACAGCGCAAGTAATACTCTTGAACTGAACTCCAGAGAGCTCAAAAGAAAGATTGAAAAGCAATCTACTTTGCTCTTTTTTTTTTTTTTTTTGGGGTGGGGTTGGGGGTGGGAGAGGGGAGAGGGGGAGGGGTAAATTCAGCTTCTCTCTACAACATTAACCAAGTCGAAACATCTCATAGAGAAAATGGAAAGAAAATCAAACAGTGATTCTTCAACTAATGATTCACCATTGCTCTTGTAGGTTTAAAAAAAGAAAAAAAAAATCAAACATTAAAGTTGGAGAGCAGTCATCATCATCATCAAAGTCCTATCTAAGCTATGGTGGGGTCCTACATGAAATTTGTTTCGCTGTTGCATTCTATCATGCGCCAAATCCTCGGATAGGTGTCACTTCTTCAGATAAGCCTACATAGAAAAATCTTTCTCATTGGAGCTGTTGTTGGCCTGCGATGGACATATTCAAACAATTTCAAACGAGTCTCTTGATTTATTATCTATTGATGTTACTCCCTCAATGCTCCCAAACACACTCATTTATTATTCGATCTTTCCTAGCTTTACCAAACATCCATCTCAATATTCTAATCTTTACAACACTCACTTTTGCATGTGTTGTTTCTGTTAATGAGGCCCAAACTCACAGGCCCATTTAGGCCCAGTCATTGTATTTTATTCAAAGCACACATGTACATACTTAGTTTGTTAGCTACTTTTTAGGATCTGAGATATGATTAGATAATGTTAATTGGATGTACTTAGGGCATTCAGCCCCTACATATATGAAACACAGTCGACCCTCAAAGGACACAGTATTCAGCACATCACAGTTTTTGTTTCCGTCTCTCACATTAACATGGTATCAGAGCCAGTCGACAACTAGTGCTTCAGTTATTCTTTTCTTCAAGATCCAATGATTTGTGGATCCTCCTAGTCATCTTCCAAGATCTGGAAGCCATTCAGAAACCACATCTTCAGCCTGATCGCCTGTGATCATCCCTGATCAACTCAGATCAAACATGGCCCACCTGCGATCATCATCACCATATCAGCGGAATCAGCCCATCTTGGTCGCCTAGTTCTCTACTTATTTATGAAGAATTTTTCAAGATTTATGGATCATCAGAGGTAGGCCTTCTACTATTTTTTGTGAAAAATCAGTTTTGTCCACTTGTTTTCATCTCAGCCGTCCAAAATTTTGGATTTAGATTTGTTATGCCTGGGACCACTACTAATAGTTGTGAAAAGTACTCTTCCCTTCCATCCCCCACTCTTTGATCTGACCATTGATCATCTGCTGGGGCCCACGTGGGCATACTTCCACTAACGTCCAGGACGACTTTCTGCACTGTTCTGTGTTTTTTTTGCTGTGGCTGTTTTTTGTTGCTGTATTCTTGCTGTCAAACTTTTTTGTTCTCTTGCTGCCTATTGATTTCATAAATAGTTGCATAAATCTGCTGTTAAACCATCCCCATCCTCAGATCTGTCCACAGATCAATTGAAGGGGCCCACGTAAAGAACTACACAGTGACGACAGGATTGTTTGGGTCATTTTGTGTACTGTTTTTATGTACTTTTCATTCTGTGCCTCTGGGAAATGTTCTGGGCGTCTTCAAGCACAGATCTTGGCTTGATCAGAGGATTTGTTGCTACGTGATTGGTTTGTTCATCATTCTACTGGTTCATCTGAATCGTTGTTACAAATGGAGAAATCTGAAATCAACTTAATTAAGTTTAATGGAAAAATTTATCCATCTTGGGCCTTTCAATTTGAACTTTACATAGAGGGTAAAGAATTATGGGGACATATCTTTGGCATTGATCCAAAACTAACAGAAGATGATAAGAAAATTGTGTCATGGAACACAAAAGATACTAAGATCAAATCTTGGATTCTTAGGTCCATGGAACCACAGTTTTTCATGAATTTGAAACCATACAAAACTGCCAAAGATATGTGGGACTATATGAAAAAAGTGTATCATCAGGAGAATTCTGCCCTACAGTATCAGTTGGAATTTGAAATTGCAAATTAAATGCAAGGGACTTCTTTCATTCAAGAATATTATTCTGGTTTCCAGAATTTATGGCCAGAATTAGATGAAATCAAATATGCAAATATCTCTGCACAGGCTCTTCCCGAATTGCAAATAATACTACTAACTAGTCATCGGGATCAATTTCTTATGAAATTAAGGCCTCAGTATGAATCAGTCAGATCTAATCTCATGAGTAGGGTACCTTCTCCATCACTAGATGAGTGTCTCAATGAATTACTGCGGGAGGAACGGAGACAATTGACTCAATTTGGTGTGCTCCAACAAGCTACTCCTGGTGCTATTGATGTTGCCTATAGTGTACCCATTCCCTATCAACCACCAAACTCACCAGTAACTGTTGCTTATTCTACCAAAGGAAAGCAACTAAGCAGAGATACTAGTAAAGTGCAGTGCTTCAAGTGTCAAAATTTCGGCCATTATGCAAATCAGTGCAGGCAGAGGATATGCAATTATTGCAAAGCATCTCGACATTCAATCAATGAATGCCGCAAACGCCCTCAGAACAGAAATCCAAAAGTTTACCAGGCGGTTACTACTACTTCTAGCACTATTAATTCATCTTCCATATCTTCTTCTGCCCCTACTTCTGCTGCTCCAATTACCCCTGACATGATCCAACAGATGATGATCCTCCAGGCCTTTTCCACTCTTGGTATCTCTGGTAAAAATCACTCACTGGTATTTTGATTCTGGTGCCTCCAATCATCTGACATCATCATCAAAAAACTTCTCCACAATTAAACCATATGATGGACGGATTCAAGTACATGCTGCTAATGGTACCACAATACCAATTACCTCTATTGGTGATATTTCTCATTCTCTACCCTTACACGATGTTTTCTGTTCACCAACTCTTTCTACCAATTTAATCTTTGTCGGTCAATTGGTTGATAATAACTGTAATGTTTATTTTTCCTCCTCTGGTTGTGTGGTGCAGGATCAGGAGACGGGGAAGGTGATAGCGAAGGGGCCTAAGTGTGGGCGTTTGTTTCCCCCACATAGTAACACCGAATCCAGATATGTCTTTGTTTGCTTTATCAGTTGTCTCTAAGAATAATGTGCAGTTGTTGCACAATAGATTAGGCCATCCCAATTCAACAGTTTTGTTATCTTTGTTAAATTCTGGTCATATTAATAAAATGAAGTTTTTATCATCAGATGTTGCTCTTGATTGCACCACTTGTAAGCTAGGAAAGAGTAAAACTTTATCTTTTCCATTACATGTTTCTTCTGCTACCAAATGTTTTGATTTAGTACACAGTGTTGTATGAGGTGTTGAACCAATTGTTTCTCATTCACAGTATAAGGATTTTGTGACTTTCATTGGTGAATATAGTCGTTTTACATGGGTTTATTTTCTACATGCCAAATCTGAAGTCTTTGATGTGTTTAAAAAATTCTTGAATTATGTTCAAAATCAATTTTCAACATGTATTAAGGTTCTTCGTACAGACTCAGGGGGGGAATATGTGCCTGCACAATTTCAAGCATTTTTACTAGACAAAGGGATCTTATCCCAACGAGGTTGTCCCTACACTCCCCAACAAAATGGTGTTGCAAAACGGAAAAATCGTCATCTTCTAGACATGGTCAGGTGTTTATTATTAGAATCCTCCGTTCCACCTAGATTTGGCCAGAAGCTGTTCCACCTAGATTTGGCCAGAAGCTTTAAGCACTGCTACTCATATCATCAACCGCCTTCCTTCTCCGAAACTTCAAAACACATCTCCACATTTTCGTCTTTTCAAAATTGAACCACAATACACACATTTACACACTTTTGGTTGTGTTTGTTTTATTCATCTTCCCACACATGAACGTTCCAAATTATCAGCACAATCTGCAAAATGTGCCTCTTTCTTGGTTATGCTTCCCAACAAAAAGTTTTTATTTGTTATGACCCCACCTCCAAGCGTATTCAGATTTCTAGAAATGTTGTCTTATTTGAACACCAGTACCTATTTCAGTCTTATCCTGATTCATCTCCAGAAATCTCCTTCCTTCACCTCTGCGATTTCATCCGGACAAAGTGTATGCTCGTCGACAAGGAACAAGTGCCACTACTTTGCCTCTTCTGCAAGAACCGACCCCGAATCCTGCTCCAGCATCAGATTCACCTCAACTTGCTATTCGTCGTTCTTCTCGTATCTCTCGCCCACCAAATCGATACGGTTTTTCTCATTCTTCATATTTCGCTACGTTATCATCTGTTTTCATTCCTACTTATTCACAAGCAGCAAAGCAGGAATGCTGGAGACAGGCTATGAAAGAAGAACTTAATGCTCTAAAGCAGAACCAAACATAGGTTGTTGTTCCATGCCCATCCTCGGTTAAACCTATTGGGAGTAAATGGGTTTACTCTATCAAATTGAAGGCAGATGGTACTTTGGATAGATACAAGGCAAGGCTTGTGGCCCTTGGCAACAGATAGGAATATGGCATCGACTACAAAAAAACTTTTGCGCCTATCGGAAAGATAACCACAGTTCGCACCATCCTTGCCATAGCAGCATCTCAATCCTGGCCTCTTTTCCAATTTGATGTGAAAAACGCATTTCTTCATGGTGATCTTAAAGAGGAAGTTTACATGCGACTGCCTCAAGGTTTCCCAAAACCGTCCGAAGGACAAGTTGCTCTTTTGAAACGGTCCTTGTATGGCCTAAAACAAGCACCAAGAGCATGGTTTGACAAATTCAAGGATGCTTTACTCAAGCCGCAGTTTCAACAGTCCTTATGATCCATCATTGTTTTTGCATCAGAAATCTACAGGAATCACCATTCTTCTAGTATATGTAGATGATATCAATCACTAGCATAGATACAGCCATGATTGAAGATCACCAATTTTCTCTGCATCAATCTTTTCAAATGAAGGATCTGGGTCCTCTGCAATATTTGATGGGATTGGAAGTTCATCACTCTGAGAAGGGGTTGATTTTGCATCAACATAAGTATACTATGGATTTAATTGAATCAGCAGGCTTGTCAAACTCCAAACCAGTGGATACCCTTCTGGAATTGAATCTTAAACCCTATACTGACGGTGATTCCCTTCCTGATCCGACATATTATCGACAGCTTGTCGGTAGTCTTATATATTTGACTACTACTCGGCCTGACATCAGTTATGCAATCAACTTGATGAGTCAGTACATGACAAAGCCCCATCATCTCCATTTAGCAGCTGTTCGACGAATTACTCGTTATCTTCTTGGCACTTCTCACAGAGGCTTGTTTTTTTCCTGTTCGGTCTCCAATGACATTGACTACCTATTCTGATGCTGATTGGGCAGGTTGCCCTGATACTCGTCGGTCCACAACAGGCTGGTGCATGTTCTTAGGTGATGCTCTTATTTCATGGAAAGTGAAAAAAAAGGAGAAAGTTTCTAAATCATCAACTGAGGCAGAATACTGGGCCATGTCTGTTGCATGCTCCGAAATTATATGGCTTTGTGGACTCCTTGAGGAACTTGGCTTCTCACAAACCTCTCCCACACCATTACATGCAGATAACACCAATGCCATTCGGATTACTGAAAATCCAGTGTTTCATGAGAGAACTAAACACATCAAGGTTGCTTGCCATTTTATCAGGGATGAATATCTACGCGATGTTATTTCTCTCCCGTTTCTCTCCTCCAGCCTCCAAGTTGCTGATATTTTTACCAAAGCACTTCCTCGATCACGTCATCAATTCTTGACAGACAAATTGATGCTGGTTGATTCATCGGCAACAATTTGAGGGGGGGTGTTAATGAGGCCCAAATTCGCAGGCCCATTTACGCACAGTCATTGTATTTTAGTCAAAGCACACATGTACATACTTAGTTTGTTAGCTACTTTTTAGGATCTGAGATATGATTAGACACTGTCAATTGGATGTAATTAGGACATTCAGCCCCTACATATATGAAACACAGTCTACCCTCAAAGGACACGGTATTCAGCACGTTACAGTTTCTATTTCCGTCTCTCACATTGACAGTTTCGTGGTTGGCCAACATTTTTCTCTCAGGTCATCGATGGTCTAATCATTGTCATGTAAATTTTTTCCTTCAATCTTGTTAGTATACACGTATTCCAAAGCAATCCAAAAGCAACCTCCAATTCAACCATCCAGCTTTTATCTTAACACATTTATTGATGAATATGCACAGGCAGCATTGGGCGTTTGGGCACTTGAAAAGGCGAAGTCAAAATTAGCAATGACAACTCAGTTCTCCAGGCTATAAGGCCAAAAGTAAACAAAAAGCATAAATGTAAAATCAAAGTAGTTCTGGACTAGTCATGCACTCTCACATAAGCACAATTTCACTGAAAAATGTACAAGAAACGAACATAGGTACATATCCTCCTGACACGGTCACAAATTATAGAAGTGACATCTTGGTCCACCATCAGACTATAAGCTACATTTTCCAATCTTCTTATATAAAGTAGACAAGGGATTACAGAAGAAACATGCATGCGCAACATGGGCTTTACATTTCATTTCTATTAAGAGAAAATACTATGTCTTCCATTAAGTCCTTAGAGTGGAACAAAAGCAAGTAAGACCATAGTTACCTGATTCGGAATTCGACCGGTTCAAAATCAAATTCACAGTTCGCAATTCGACACTTGCTCTAATTTGAAAATTCAATGGGGGTGGGTTCAGCTAATTCATTTTCCAACTAGGTTGATTCGGAGTTTGAGTTTGAACAATTCTCTAAACTAATTCAAATATATATTAAAGTAGCTAAGCTATTTTCATCCATTAAGATTTCTGGTGAGACAAATATTCAGATTCACAAATTCCAATTTAACATTACATGGGCCAAAGATAGAGAACAAAGAAATAAAAGATAGACATGCTTTAACGCTATCAAGGTGGATTGACTGAGTAGTCAACGTGTACAAAAGAGAGAAACACATATGCCTTAAATGATAGGCATGCTTTAATGAATCTAGATCCTCTAATGATGTAACTTAGAGAAATCATGAGTTAAAGGAGTGGGACTACACAGTGGGGCCCAACTACTAAAATCTGAGCCGTTGAAAATAAACCCCATAAACCTTTATGGAGTATCCTCAAATCTTACATCAACCCGATTTCGTTCAACCGTTGAATTGATTGTTTGATAAAAAGCGTGATTGACACGATCTTGTGCGTATTCATTGTCACATTTTGATCAAACAGTCAATTCAACGATGGTTTAAACTTGGATTAATGTAAGAGTTGAGGATACTCTATATACCTAGAGGGCTCTTATTTTGAACAGTTTGGATTCTAATAGGCAAGCCCGAATGAATTTCACTCTTTTTATCTCTTGATTTCCCTGGGTTAAAGCCACAGAGGACATGGACTCTTATTTAATTGCTACAATGATTGAGTGCTTGATGAATGCACAAGGAGAGAGATAAGAGACAACTTTAAATGCATGAAAGGTGGGGACTGATAGAGATTAAGGAGAGAGAAACTCCTCTTTCAAAGAATCCCATCTCCTAATCTCGTTTGCCTTCCTCTGCAAGCTGGTTTTTGTTTTGCTTTGGTTTTTTTTAGCCTCTTTCTCCTTAAAAACTTTTGCAAGTTAGCACTTAGCATTGTCAAGAAAGAGAATTGATACTGCACTGCATAGAGATGTGGCCCAGCAATTGATTGTGTAAGTACCCAACCCTAGATAATTATGTTTATTACAACTTAATTTTGATTAGGGTTAATTAAGTTTAGGCATTAGACTAGAGGTCTAATTAATTTGGCTGCGATTAGACTAAGTTTGGGCTTAGAAAGGGTAGTCTAGTCATTCGGCATTATGAGGGGTATTTTGGATATTTTTATAAATAAACTAATAAGACTTGTTTAGATGTTAATTAACTACGTTAGCATATTAGCTTAGGAGCTGAGAGGTTTTGAGTGTGTTTAGACTAAGTTTGAGGTAAGTGGGGGAATAGTTGTTATTTTCAGAAAAGTTGCGGGATTTACCGCAATTCTAGAAATAGCTCAATATTGGGCTCGTTGGGTATAGCTTATTTTATTTCATGAAACTATTTTTAAGGACCCATACCCTTTAGATGCCAAAAGACCCATATTTTCCCAGCTTTCCCCAAATCTGAGTGTGGGTGGTGTTTTCGTAATTCTGGTGAACTTCACCCTTATACCCATCTCGGCCAACCACCAAACCTTTCTCCCAATTTCATTTTTCAGCAATTGGTGAGATTCATCCTCCCATTTCCCTTTTATTTATCACCATCTGGCCCTATATTTGTGTATACATATGTTGATTTCTTTCACCCTCTTGTTTTCCCCCATTATGGTGTGCTAGGTTTTAGAATTTGGGGTTTTTTTTTTTATTGTAACTCATGTTAAACGTCAAACTGAAGGTCTGGTAAGGTGGATTTCTATCTTAGGACTCCAAGGCAAGTGGACAAGTGTGAATTCCATGGCTTGTGGGTATCTTTATGTGTTCTCTAGCTTAAATGACAATGAATGTTATTTGTTATAGATTGCATGTTCAAGGGTAGGATAAACTAATGTTTGGTTATTTATTGGTAATCACATGTGAACTAGATGCCATATAATGATGTCTATAGCTTATTGGTAGAGCTTATGTGATGCAAAAAGTAGATTCAACATGTATATGGGGATTTTCATTAATGGCATGAATAATGGGTTTAATGGTGGTTGGATAGGTTTGGTATTACTGGGAATGCAAGATTAAACCCTTGCCCACCAATTACTTGTATTAATGAGAGAGAGACCAAGCCATGTCGAGGGAGTGCAAACCATGAGAAACTCGTGATCGTTATAATATTTAGGTTGGTATAGATGGAATTTGCAAAAACGACTCGCAACTTATTTCTGATCACAAACTTGGGGAATCATTCACTCAAATTAAGGGTACATTTGTTAGGTTATACCAAGCCTATTCAACCACCACTAAACCCATTAATCATTAATCATGCCATTAATGAAAATCCCCATATACATCCTAAATATACTGTTTACAGCATATAAGCTTTACCAATAAGGTATAAAAATCATCGTGTTGAATGGTATGATGTCTGCTACAGAAAGGCAACCAACAACCTAGGACCTGCCATTAGGGTTTGTTAGCCTCATGTGGGGCATTGCATATGGAGGTACAATAGCCTCTTCTATTTAGTTTATGGAATACCCCATCTTTATAACAACACGTAGAAGGCACATTAGGAGGTAGGAGCTGCGTATCGACCTACTAGACCTCGGACCTAGGACCTTAGCTGGACTGGTACACTTGCCAGGACTTTCAGGGAGCCTTGAACCCCAGGCATGCCCACTATTGTTTACAATAAGAAATTCTTTATGATTATAAATATGCCCTAATGGGTAGAGCTCATAAATACCCCATAAATAAGCTTAGAGCAATAATAGCTAAGGGTATGATAATGTGGAGATCAAAAGTGCCAATAACCTTCATAAGCACTAAGAGAAATGTCTAGGCATCTTGGACTCCTAGGAAATCACACACTTGGCCAGTACTACTCTTTCTAAAGATAATTTCCTAGGATAAATATGATCTATATAAGGGACTACCCATTAATAAGATAAATTCACACATAAATATATACACTATAACACTTCCCACTCTAAATGGATATTAAATTATGTCTTTCATATTATACGATCATGTCAACCACATTATGCGGGTATACCTTTTCTTTGCTTTACTTTACGCAAGATAGGTATCTGCAAATACTGAGCAGTCAGAATGCAGGTGCTCGGTGCGGTAGGTGTTGCGGGACACCAAGTCTAGATATTCAGATAGTAGGGTCTTAGATTTGGATTAGACCTGAGTTTGAATATAGTGCACATTTTGATGTGAATGATGAGTACATTATTGTGATAATGAGTATATTGATAATTCTAAGTATATTGGGTGGTGATGCGCACTTTGATGATGACGTGTGTTGTGATGGTGTTGGGTGGCTATGATATTGGATACAGATTAGTGTCCGCTCAATTTAATTTGTTTGTTTTACACTGTTATACAATGTTTGATGTATGATGAGATGGGTTTATGTCATTTATTTATATTATTTACCTCTAAGGTGTATGTTATCCTGCCTATATTATATATGTTTAGTCTGACATCATGCATAATAGATGTGGTGGGTAAGTCAAGACATTTGCTTGTCAGGCCTGAATAACGCATTTAGTCATTAGCTTTGGATGATTCCTCTCGTTTATGGGGTTGGTGTGTGATGGCCCCTAAGGGGCTTTGGGGATGGGACTTCCCTCCTACTGTTAGTATTGTTTATTGCCTATGTTTGGATTGATGTTTCTTGCTGCTGTGTGTCTATGCTACTTCCTTCTTTTAGTTTATTTAAATATCTACTAACTTTATATTAGTTGACATTCCCTTGCAGGGACAGGTATAGTTCTATACCTATATATGTATATATACATAGTTTAACATTGCAATACATATCATCTTATTTACTAATGTTTCCTTGCTTGGCCTTTTAGGTCTAATGCTGCTCTTGGTGCTTGTAGGTCTTATGCAGTTACGCTAGCATCTGTTAGCATGAGGAATAAGGTGCGGTGCTTGTAGGTCTTACGCAGTTACGCCAGCATCTGTTAGCATGCGGAATAAGGTGCGGTGCAGACTTTATAGGGAACTTTAGAGAATGCACAGCGATGTGATTTAGGACTACCCAGTCACTGCATTGAGGGCCTCACCATAAGCCAAAAGTGAAAAGTATTTCAACAAACACATAAATCACATAAAGTGTTCAATTAAAATCAGATAATTACAACATCTTTTTCAACTAAACTACCACGATGTTAGGCCAACATGCCAACCTAAATCTAAAAAAAAAGTTAAGCTGGCTAATGGTGAGGCCCTCAATTCAGTGATTGAGTAGCCCTAAATCACATCACTGCGCATTTTCTGAAATTTCCTGTAGAGTCTGCACCACACCTTATTCCTCGTGATAGCTAATGCTGGCCTAAAAGACCTACAAGCAATAAGAGCAGCATTAGACCTAAAAGGCCGAGCAAATAAACATGAGTAAATAACATGACATGTATTGCAAAGTTAAATAATATATATAGGGAGATGCTCCTATGAGAGATATCTCTCACCTTATATGAAAGATAGGGGTGGGGGCCCTCACGTTTAAGTTGTTGGCATTGGATATGGACGTGGGGCCCCACCCAATCTCTCATTTAAGGTGAGAAATATCTCATAAGAGCATCTTCCATATATATATATATATAGAGAGAGAGAGAGAGATGCTCCTATACAAGCTTCCGTTACGGTATTACGGTACAAACCACTTAGTGGAACCCACTAAAGACCCGACAAATCATGAAACAAGGGGGATCGAAAGATTCAAGTGGGGCCAACCAAGATATCAAATTTGAAGTCAATCTAACACCTCTAAGCGATTCATCTTTGGTCCACAAGTTTAATGACTTTATATAAAATAATAAAATCGGCCATTCATTAAACGGTTCACTCTAACCGGATCTATCAAAACCCGGTGGCACCTGTGTAAATAGGAAGAGTGGGTTTGAATGGTCCGCTCGGATGAACCAGTAGTATGCCACACTAGGTAGCTTATACCGTAAGATCGTAAAGGAAGCTTGTACGGGAGCATTTCTCATATATATATATATATATATATTATGAGGAGGGCTCTCCTAAGCTGCAGCTTAGGTTATCCTAAGCCGAAATAGTGCTGGTCCAACAAATCAAAGTCGAATATATTTGTTTTTGTCATGATGATCGTCTCTGAATTTTCTAGTTCCATCATGCAAAAAAAAAAAAGAGATATTACACTTTGATTTGTGGGACCAGCACTGATTCAGCTAGGAGAGGCCGGCTCATATATATATATATATATATATATATATAGGAGGTGCTCCTGTGAGAGATACCCTCACCTTACTACGAGAGAAAAGGGTGGATGCCCTCACATTTAAGTTGTTGGCATTGGATATGGATGTGAGGGCCCCCACCTTATCTCTCATAATAAGGTAAGAGGATTGAAAGTGGTTTGATTTTTTATTTTTATTTTTTATTTGGTTTTTGTTTTTGTTTTTCATGAATTTGATGTTTTGATGAACTTGATGGTCGTTGTCATCACTAAAATATATATATATATAGGGAGATGCTCCTATGAGAGATGCTCTCACCTTACTACGAGAGATAAAGGTGGAGGCCCTCACATTTAAGTTGTTGGCATTGGATATGGATGTGAGGGCCCCCACTTTATCTCTCGTAGTAAGGTGAGAGCATCTCTCATAGGAGCATCTCCCTATATATATATATATATATTTTAGTGATGACAACGACCATCAAGTTCATCAAAACATCAAATTCATGAAAAACAAAAACAAAAACCAAAACCAAAAAAAAAAAAAAAAAATCAAACCACTTTCAATCCTCTTTCGTTTCCTCTCACATGCAAACTCAAAATGCAAACATGGTAAAAAAAAAGTTACAGTAAGAACTTCACCTCAGGGGGTTACAGACCAGAGAGGAACATACACGACGAAGAAGAAAGGCCCTTTCCTTTTTTCTAGTGACTGTGAATGGTGGGGTGTGAAGTTTTTTTTTTTTTTAGAAGAACGAATGAGAGGGCCTAAGGGTTGAAGGAGATGATAGCACTTCAAAATAAAAATAAAAACACGCGTTTGGAAAAAAATTCAAAACTAACATCAAGCATTCCTTAAAAACAGTAGTTTCTCACTGCTCAACTCCTTTTCAACTTTTCTGAAGTTTCCATTGCAAGAAAGAGAAGGTTCGAGATAACAAGGGGATGGCACGTCCGCTTATATATATATATATATATATATATATATTGGAGATGCTCCTATGAGAGATATCTCTTACCATATATGAGATATTAGGTGGGGGCCCTCACAACTATATCCAATGCCAACAACTTAAATGTGATGGCCCCCACCCATATCTCTCATATAAGGTGAGATATATCTCTCATAGGAGCATCTCCCTATATATATATATCCATATCTCTCATATAAGGTGAGATATATCTCTCATAGGAGCATCTCCCTATGTGTGTGTGATGACAACAACCATCAAGTTCATCAAAACATCAAAACATCATATTCATGTCCTATCAATGGTTAGGTGTGAACCATGATCTGGACAATTTTCTACCTTCGCGGCTCACGCCTAACCATTGTTAGGTGAAAATGAGAGAAAATGTTCTTTTTTTTTTTTGCAAAAGTAACTTAGGAAAGGGGGCGTAGCAGTCCCCTCATTGTATGAGGTCCTATATATCTATGAAACCATGAGAAGAACTCTCCATATCCACTAATTCGGCGAGATCGTGTGCTTTTTAGTGTTCTTTTAAACATAAAAAGGGTAGAAAAGTTGCATAAAAATGTTATTTGGAGAGAAAAAGAAAAGAAATAAGCATTATTATACATTTTGGAAATTTTTGAAAAGTAGGAAAATTTAACACCCCGTAGCGGCCGCTACGGATGTGAACGACGCCAAAAGCCATTTAGCGTAGCGGTGAAGATATAGCGGCCACTACGCTACTATTTTGATCCATGGTCCCAAAAGAGTGCATAAATTAGATCTATAGGTTAGGAAGTTTTTCAAAAATTACTCAAATCTATGATGATTCAAGAGAATCAACTCGAAGATCTTGGAGCTCATTAGTTCAATAAACATGCTAACAGTTCAGATTACAAATGTGGGTCCCACATAATGAGAAAAAATAAAGGTGGTTGATTAGGGCCATGAGAATGCGATCACCATGTAGGAAACTGTAGTAGTGCCTTTTTGGAGGTGAGTGATTTTCACACCTATTCATGTGTGTAAATGACCTTATTTACAAACCATTTTCTTATCTCATTTATGCATCACAAGCGTAAATGAGTGCCAACAACTGTGATAATGCGTAAGCATTATGCATGGGAATCATTTACATATGTAAATGGCTGCAAGCAAACAAACCCCTAAAAAAATATCATATCATTTGGTGGAAGTCTGTCCTATTGAAATTTTTTCTTGGCAGGCCGGCACCAAAAGCTGGGCTGCACTTTCCAAAATAAATCCGAATTAGAATTGCCAGGAGGTTGTTAGGTGACACAAGGTTTTGGATTGCCGAATTTAGCATTAAGAGCAGTATGACGGAGAAGTAGAACTCACAAAGCTATTGCCAAAGATAAATTTCAGCAAGGTTTGATGATAATGATCATGATGACGGAAGACAATGATGATGATGATGGAGAAGAGGAGGGAAGGGTGAGAAAGTATTGGTGTAGGTTAGAGGGGAGCCACAAATCATTTTCATCTGATGATGATACCATCATTTTATAAAAAAAACCCAAGTTTTAAAAATAGTGTCATTTTTATTCAGTCAGACAGGTGGTCGAAATGTCAAATGGTGGCAAGTGCCAACCACACCACAAGTTGGAAGGTAGATTCCGATTGATTATAGATGGGCTTCATCATATGAAATAAAGAACGGTTGTTACCTTGGAATATAATGTGTAAGTGAAGTTAACAATGAGCTGGAACCAAATTAAGGTATGATCAATACAATATCTACAATATAAGTGAAGACAACCTCAGCTAGGATGAATAAAATAGAGCAGTGAGACCAGATGGTATACCTTCTATAACATGGGATTTGTTAGGTGAAAACAGAATTATTTAGTTGACAAAATCGTTCGAAAATAAAATTGAGTACAAGAATGCCAGTTTAATTGTGGAAGAGCATTATTTTCTCTTTCTACAAGAACAAAGGAGATATCCAAAATCCTACAAACTATAGAGCTATCAAACTTATTACCCATGCCATGAAATTTCAGGAGAGTATGTAAAGCAATGAGAATCATAAATTTCAAAAAACAGCTTGGGGTTTATGTCAAGTAAGTCACCTACAAGACACGTTTTCCTATCAAAAACAATGGAATAGTTAAAAGAGGAGAAAAAAAATTTACCCATGATTTTTATCGACCTAGGGAAGGCATACAAATGGTATATTGAGGCAGTTAATTTGGCAGATATCGAAGAAAAAGGCATATCTGATGATATTGAGATCTTTTGAAACATGTATGGAATAACGTGCAAGAGCCATGTGGAGTGAAATCTGAGTTCCTAGTTGGAGATTGAATGTACCAAGGATCCACATCAAGCCCCCTTGGTTATGACAAATTTAACTGTGGGAGACCAAGATGTAAGTATCATGATGTAGCCCCCTTGGTTATGAAAAATTAACTGTGGGTGACCAAGATGTAGTATCATAGTGCAGCCCCCTTGGTTATGGAAAATTAACTGTGGGTGACCAAGATGTAGTATCATGGTGTATCATACTCATAGATGATGTGGCCCAATTAGTAAGACAAAAAAGCAAGAAAATGATAAGTTGAAACTTAAGAGAAAGGCATTCGAGTCAAACGGGTTAAAAATAGTTGATCAAAGAATATATGGAATGCAAGCTATGATACCCAGATACTTGTACGAGCCCAACGTATCCATATCGGACCAATACGATACTTGTATTGGTACATGATACTGCACTGATACTTCTAAGGTATAAGTTTAGCATATCCTACTTAGCAAGTCCATTATTTCATATAGTTCTTTAAATTTTCTCATTTCTCAACATAGAAAATGTTAGAAAGGAACATAAAAAATGATAATTTCATTAATTCAAACGTGATCTAAAGGAAAAATTAGGACACCCGTATCCATATCTGTGTCCTAGATTTCAGAAAGTGCAAAGTCATATCCCCGATCCCCACATCCATGTCCATTCTCGTATCCGTATCTAGGCATCATAGAATGCAAGTCTACTTGCTCTAACAATAAAGACAAGAGTTAAAAATGGTAACTTAAGCAACAAAGTGAAAGATTTCTATATCTAGAAGTAATTGAAGATTCAAGTAAGATATGGAGAATATAATCTATGCAAGGTGTAATGGAGAAAAATTAGTGGAGTGTTATATGATCTTTGAGTGTCACTTCGATTCCAAACGCAATTTGCCAATTTCATAAGACAATAGCTACAACTACTTCGCTGTACATGTGGACAAGATGTGCATGCTAATAAGACCTGAAATAAAATAAAATAAAAATGTGATATTTGAGTTCCTAGTTAGAGATGGACTGGACAAGATGGGAGGGGTTACAAGAGAAGCAGAATTTAAAATGACAAATAAGAGAAAGGTTACAATCAGCTGTAATGGAAAAAAAAAAAAAGAGGCTCAATAAATTTACCATTATAAAAATAAACAAAATCAATAATCAAGGGATATCTTTTGATGGTTTGGAGTTCGGACACGTACATAGAATACCAGAAATAGACTTGCTATGGCAAGTTAAAGGCTTACACGAACAAGGAACATAGAGGAGGGTGAGACCAACAATGACCTGGGATGAATTTGTGAGGAAAGACCTGTTAGAATACGAAGTAACAGAGAGTGCAGCTAATAAAGTTGAGTGGAGTAGGACAAACAAAGGGAACCCCAAATAAATAAAATAAGGCTACATAAACCCTGAACATAACTATCATTTGATGGAGAAGTGACTAGTTTGAGCCTTTAAGGGGGCTCAATGGGTAATGCTTCTTAGGGGTTGCTCCTATAGTATTTTTAGAATTTCTTTTTTGAGTATTTAATAATTATCTCTCTAGGATAGCAGAATAAGACTAAATATATGTAAGAGAGTTTCAAGTATCAGGGGAGCTTACTAGGAAGCTATGAAACCTGGATACTTCAAAAAGAGCAATGTATCGTGTCGTATATAGTATACAACACTTAAGAAAGAAACAACTTGTTGAATGATCAAGTCTCGAGGCCAAATATTGCGCTATGGTCCATGGGTGTTGAGAGTTATTGTGGATGAAAATATGTTTACACGATTTCCATTCTAAGCAAGGTGGACCAATGAGTCTACATTGCAATAATACTTTAATGCTCTATAATACCAAAATCCCAATGTATCACAAGTGAACAAAGCATATTTGTAAGACCCCGACAATTCTTGATCACGTTTAGTGCCTAATTATTTGATGATTAGATGCACATTAAGTTGTTTTGTGTGTTAATCTTGTGGTTAATTAGACTAGAAGGGTTTTGAACCAAGTTAGGCAGCTAGAAGGACCCTTTTGTAATTTTGAAAGTAAGGGGTTGTTCGTAATTTTAGAAATAGGGTGATTTTGGGTTCGTTGGGTAGAGCATTTCACCCCGAGCAACTTTCGTGTTTTGAGTCTTTTGACCATCCATTTGAGCCCAATAAGAGTCATTTCCAGCCCAATGACCTAAAACCATATTACCCACTAAAGACTTGGACTTGTTTGGAATATTCCAAAACGTCACTTAAAACAACCAAACTCAGCTCATTATCCTATTTCCTTCTTCCTCAACCGAACCTCGGTTGAGAGCTCTTCTTCACTCTCTCTTCACTTCCTTGCATCCTAATCGATCAAGGGAGCTTTGCATGTTGGATTTTTAAGCCCTAGACTCATCTTCTTCAACATCTTCATCTTCTTCAAGCTCTCTTTCTCACCATTTCATCTTCTCTTCACTCTAGTGGTAAGTTCCTCATTCTCAAACCCTTTCTCTTGTTTGGAATCAGCTATAAGAGGCTAGATTTGCTGCATGCAAGCTCTCTTAAGTCCATTTCTCTTTCTCTCCATTGACCATATGCTATCATTTTCTTCTTCCAAGAGAAGAGAATCGTTGATTAATGATGAGGCTTGAAGGTTGTTTATCATTTTCTAAGAGGTCAAGTTTTGCCACAAACAATTAGGCCATTTCTTCTCCGGGTAATAGTGATGGTGGTGGGAGCAAAAACCACTTTCTAGAGGAAGGAGAAGTTAGCATGCTCGTATTGTGGGAACTTGGAAGTGTTGTCGCACGAACAAGATATGTAAGGACTTGATTGGAATTGCAAAAACTCGAGCCAAAATAGGGAAGTGAGGCTTACAATAATATGGCACAAGGTTGGAAGTGGGGAGAAATCAAGCAACAGTGTCTCATTGGCATGACACAGATATGGACATGTTTGCTATTTTTAAGCTTACGCACAACTAAGTTTAGTTAGTCACATTAAGGAAAGAACATTGTTACGTCTTTTACTATATGTACTTGGGATAGGATATAGAGATAGCTATCAACTTTGCTTATATTTTTGCACAGCGTCTTGAGGATTTTTAAAACTCAGTCCTATGAAATGCATTTTTTTCCTTTTTTAGGTGCAGCCACAACATAGGAAAATAAGGTAGTTAGGTAGTGGATAGAGGAAAGTGAACCTCAGAAAACCCAAAGAAGAAATTTTATGCAGCCGATTGTGCCCTTACGAAAGAAAAATCTTCTTCATATTTTGTTTGTTTCCTAGTTTATATTCTTAAAAAAATGAGAAAAAGGAGAGGGTCACAATTTTTGCTTTTACCTCCACAAAAGCCCTTGTAAAAGATATCTTAGTTCCATCAGTCCAGTGGAGGCTAGCAGTCTCATTAATAACACATTGAAATGATCCAGATCATCCATCAGATCAGAGATCAGATCCTAGCCATTCAATCAATCATTGTCTTCTTTTCTCTCAACACGTTTGCATTGGTTCAAAACCACCCCCTTTGCAGGCCAAAAAATGATACACATGACCCCATCGATCTAGAACACCTTTTGGGGCATCATTAGAATGCAACCCCACTTCCATCAAGAAAGACCCTAACCACAACCTGCTCTACAAATACAATTCCAATTAACTAACAAATAAGAGCATATTTTCACGCGAAGCCCTCCGCCCACATTTATTCCAGATTGATTCCACTTTCCATACCCTAAAATCAGGGGAAAGTACACACAAAGGGAAGAAGAAAAGAGACAGCGAGAGAAAAAAAAAAAAAAAACAAACTAAAGCAATTCATAGAAAAAATCGAACAAGTAAGAAATCAGCAGTTTCTCGATAATAGAAGCCCAGAATCTAATACCAGCAGCGATTGATTCCGCAGAAAGAGAACACAACAACAACAACAACAACAAACAGCTAATGCAACAGGAAAAAGGAGACAAAATCTAGAGCGTATTTAGATAGGACGAGAAAGAGAGATGTGAGTGTTGATCTTACTCTTGCCAGGCGGAGAGGATGAAGACAGAAGCAAAGAGGACTCTCCCAGCGAAAGATGTGAAGCCCATGGAGTCTGCCTCTGAAATGAAGGGGAAAAGGACAAAATATGAAATCTCAGATCAGATCGTTTCTGGTCTTCTTCTTTCACCTGAAGAAAAGAAAGAAAAGGGGGCAGAGAAGAAGAACCCCGCGTTTTAAGTTTAGAATCTTTGCTCTTGGGAGACAGAGAGAGAGAGAGACAGAGAGAGATGGGTTTAAATTAAAGTAAGTATACTTCTAAAGCACTACAAAGCACAGTGGACACGCCAACCAGATTTGACTTTCCACGTAAATGCCGCTGCTTTTCCATGAAGTTTCCTCTCTCTATATGGAAATTTGAACTTATGACTAGGGTTGCAAACTCGACTACTCGAGGGGTCAGCGTCGGAACGTAGTGGACGGGACCTTGGACCAGTTTGTAAATATCGGTTTTCATTCCCCATCCAATTTTAACTGGATCCGGTTAAATCAGAGGATTAGAATCTAATACCAAAACTAATTCTGATTTTTCTTTATTTTTTAAATTTTCTTAAAATAAATTAATTATTCAACTTATAAAAGTGCATGAAATCTACTGCCTCCAGTATTATACATAAATATATTAAAAAAAAATTGATTTTGAGATATAGTTTGCAATATTAAAGACACATATGTCAGTTTATGGGTCCACTAGTTAGAACCTATATGGATCCAAAATCAGACTCTTTTATCAATCGGAACTTAAATTGGGTTCTGCGGAATTTATGGGTCCACTAGTTAGAACCCTGTTTATGAATCGGAATTTAAAATAAATACCAGACCTAGGTTTTTGCGGTTCGAAACTTTTAAGTAATTGGAGAATTGGATACACATTTGCAACATTACTTATAACCTGCTTGTTTGGTTGGATTTCCAAGGGGAATTTCAAATAGTTGAAATCACAGATGATCCTGGGGCTGCGTTTGAATTTAGAACCTTAAGTTTTAGTATTTAGGTCGGGCTTGGATCTAAAAATTTGAGCTGATTTTATAATCAGGCCGTGTTGGATTAAGTGATGCAAAGCATAAAACCTAGCTCAACCCAACTCAAAGAAGTAGTAGCTATAGTTTAGTGAGACATTTGCCAGAGCAAGAAATAAAAAGCTCAATGAAATGGCGGATAGCAAAAGCCCCGGCTTGATTCACTAAATGCATGGGCCGGAGCTTAACATGCTTGAGGAAGGCTGTGCTCGGACCAGGAACTTATGGCTGCATTCAGTTAGGGCTGCATATGGGCCTATGTTTTTAGGCCTATATATGCTTAAGTGCGGCCTCATCCAGTCATGAAGTGGCCTAGCTGCCCCTTGAGTAGGGATGAAAATCTGGGCCGTGCCGACACTGAATAAGGGCTCAGCCATGCCCAGGCCGGGCCGACATGGCCCATGATAATTATGCGGGTCGTGCCTAGCCCAAGGCCTCTGGGGTCAGCCTAGCACGGCCTAGGGCACGGCTCTGCTCGTGCCATGCTGGGCCGAGCCCTAGTCGGGCCTAGGCTATGCAACCCGTGGGCGGCCCACATATCCCCCCCCTTTTTTTTTAATTTTTTTAAGTTCTCTAAGTCTTATTATAATCTCGTGGGCGACATGTTCAATCAATCCTTATTATAATTTTCAAATTATTATCACTTTGTTATCTCTCCCCCAAATTTGATTCTTTTCCTAAATTCTCTCCCTTTAGTATTAATTTTCCCTAAACTCTTTTTTCATTTAATGTTTTAAGGTAAGCAATTTTGTTATGAGTGCAGTAAGAAAGTCGCCATGCCTTTGATGCATTGCCTCATGGAAAAGTTTTCGTATCAAATGTTATAAAATATTTTTTGTATCTCGCTATTTTGGAATGTACAAAAATGTATCCTAAATCAATCTTAGGTACTTCAATCTCTTCTCGCTAGGGCTGCACATGGGCGCGCGTTTTGGATCAGTTTAGCACTAAAACCAACCACCAAACCAAACTTATCGGTTTTTAATTAAACAATCTGATTCGACGAATGGAGAGGGCTTAGACCAGACTGTCGCGATCCAGGACCATGTCCACGGGCCTAATCTGAGATCGGGACTAATTAAATACAAATAATGAGATGATGATGAATGATAGATGCCATTGTACATTTATTTATTTTGGCCGATACGTACGCGGGTCATTAAAACATAAGATATTACCCGTATACGTGAATTCCCATAGGTGTTCGCGGTGAGGATATCACAACAACGTAAATATTTCTTTTAAATGCGGAGGCGTGTAGCAAATCTAATTCACACCTTTGTATCCAAAATAACAAGACTGATAATACATTTATATAACAAAATATCAGAGTGAGCAATGATCATTAGTACTTTCCCAAAAGTAACGTTAAAGTTTATATAAAAGATCAATTAGTTTCTCACTCCCCAAAAGAATAAAGGCCAACAAAGGCCAATACATCTCAAAATAGTAACCCAAAAGAATGGTTAATCACAATCCCCAAAAAGTGTCGTAACTCAAGCAACCGAATGCCTAGATGACATCATCGGCATGCCACTCAACTGAACACTGCGGTTCACCGACCGCCTCCTCAGGCTCCTCCTCAAGATAACCGACAACTGGATCTGAGTACCAAAATAGTGGGTCAAACACAACGGTTTGGCAGGTGGGTGAAAAAGATATAACAATATGATAAAAATTGAAATTACCTTGGAAAACATTTAAACCTGTTTAAACAATAACTTTTCATAAAACAGAAAATCATTTATTGGAAAAACAATATGCAATATAAAACATGTAAGGTATCCAAGGAAACAAGCAAGATGGCATCCACACGAAGCTAAATCCTCTATCACCGAAGTGACAAGAATATATCGGGGTGTTGATCTCAGTCACACAAGGTGAGGAGATTCAACGAAATATACATATACATATAATATGTGGGACATGACCACGATAGCGAGCTGGGCATCTGGAACCACGGTGGCGAGCCGGGTATTGGAAACCACGGTGGCGAGCCGGGTATCGGGAGCCACAGTAGCGAGCTGATGTATCAGGACAAGACCACGGTAATAACCGGATAGCGGGATCCAAACTACAGCTGGCCGGACAAGAGGGGGATTTCAAAATCGGTGGATCAGACCAACAAGGTTATCCAAGCTTAGTAGTGGTGACTCATAGGTCAAATAACAAAAATCAAGACACGTATAAACGGCCGGGACGGGAGTGCTCAAAAGCACAAATATTCTATCATGTCGGGCAATACATTTCGGGGCTAGCAACTATTACAAGTACAATTCCAATGTTTTCGGGAATAACAAGTCATATAGTGTAAATCTCGGGAACAAAGGAATACAAATGCACTTTTGAAGTTTCGGGCAAAATATTAGGTTCAAGATTTGTTTAAGGTGAATAGGGGTCGCGTATGTCGATTTTAGTATAGACATGGTATTCCTTGAGTTTGGAGACATTCCGGGCTCCTTATATACCTTAGGAATTTTCAAAACTTCAAATGAATCTCCATTATGCGGTTTCTTTCTCAAACGAGTGTTAAACAATGGTTATAAGTCTTCCCATCACAATAGGGCTCCCAACAAACCTCTCTCAATCATTTAAACATTTCATTTTTGCTCCCAAAATAGCCTCAGATGAACAGTGTCCATCGCTCGAGCGGACCTAGGAGTTTGCTCGGGCGAAGTGGTCTCTGGAATGGCCCTCTAGGAGGGTTTGCTCGAGCGAAGTTGGGTTCACTCGAGTGAGCTTGTCCAGTTCAGGTTGGTTAGAGCGAACTATCCGTGCGTTCGAACTAACCACTCTCTAGAATGAATTCTAGAAGGGTTCGCTCGAGCGAAGTTGGGTTCGCTCGAGCGAACTGTCCACTGGATGGGACGAAACCCTTTTCTGGATAGGTCGCTCGAGCGACCTGTCAAGTTTGCTCGAGCGAACTGTCCCAAAGCTGGTTCCGGGACAGTTCTGCTTCTTTACCTTTTCTCTTCTTACAACTCCTTTGAACCTCATTCCTTCATCAAAATGGGAGACTCAAAACCTCATTCAAACATCCTTCAAATCACCATCAAAACTTCTACAACATCCCCCAATGAAAAACCTGGATATCTACCTTAACGCAGGCAGAGGTCCCAATAATCTGATCTTTATCGAATATCAATCCACTGGTGATTAAACTAGTAATTAACCCTAATCCAAATTAAAAGTAATCAACCACAAAGAGAAAGAGACGCAGGATTTTTACGTGGAAAACCCTGCTCTGGAAAAAACCACGGGCCTTATCGTCTAGGCCAACAGACAACCAAGCACTATTAAAATAAAATTTACAAGATATACTCACAACCCTTCCCAGTTGTTGACTCAACCTAAGGACCGCGCAATCTTGCCGACTACACGTCGTTCACCTTCACCGTGCTTGCAACAATCAACTTGAAAGCCTCTTCAAGATGTCTCTATGTAAAAGGAATGGAACGAAACTTTAATCCAAAGCTTGAAGATCTTCAGCACGTCAGATGATAGCTTTGGAGGGGAATGAATCTCTCAAGTTCTCTCCAAGCGTTGCTTAATGGGAGAGGTACCTTAGGGTAGAGAGATAAAGGATATTTATAGCTTTTGATTCGTGCCTCATGACTTAGGAAACAAGAAGGATTGCAAGAAGAAAGTTGGAGGCAATTAGAAGACTGTTCTGGGCAAGTTTCCAATTTGGCGCCCAGGTTCGCTTGAGCGATCATAAGGTTCGCTCGAGCGAAGTGCTTTCTGTTTGAAATCAATCAGCACAGCAGCTCTGTTGGTCGAGCGAACTATAAGGTAGGTCGAGCGATCATTGTTCTGTGAGGTGGTCGCTCGAGCGGACACTGGGTTCGCTCGAGCGAACTCTGTTCTGTCTTCAGAATTTTGATCCAGAGGCTTAATGGCTCGAGCGGACAGAAAGTTGGGTCGAGCGAAGATTCCTCTGAGTGGGTTCGCTCGAGCGAATGGGAGATCGCTCGAGCGACCTCTAACAGTTCTGAATTGTGAGAGCTTCTTCTATAAACGGATTTCTTCATCAAAGATTGGCAGTCCTTTTTTAAGAAAAATACAAGATTGAAAAGTCCCGGTTTTGTCCAATACCCAATGAATTAGCCAACCTAAAATAAAAACCTTACAATCTCCCCCTTTGGCAATTCATGGACAAAACACCTAATACAAGAAAAAATCCTACCCATATCCATTCAAGACAAAAAGACTTAATTTAAACAAGAATCCTTGTTACACCTGTAAGACACCTGCAAGATTTTTCACAGAAGATCAAGTGAAGAATCACAGAATTAAAAATGCTCAATCATGACCATAACCCCATAACCATCTCCCCCCTTTTGGTCATAAATTGACAAAGCGAAAAACAAAAAAAAAAAAAAAAAGCAACAGTAAGCATAGCTGAATAGCAAGATTCTTGTATTGGCTAATCGCAAAGAATAGAAGTCTATAACAGTTAAACAGAGAAACCAGAGAAACAGATAAACAGTAATAGAAGTCTAAACAGGATGGAAGGTAATCAGGTGAAAAAGTTAGAGTGTCATGGATTTCCTAGGCCTAACCGAGCAAGGATCTCGGCAAGTGTTTGATCGACGGAATTGAATCGCCCAGTTAGCGCGGCAAAACCTTCATCAATATGCATACTTAAGCCTTGCACCTGTGCTTCTAGCAAAGCAATTCTGTCAGGATTTTGCGGTTGCTCCCCTTGACCATGCGCAGGTATGCCTTCTTCATCACCGGGAACCTCCTCACCAACTTGACCGATGGGGATATGAGCGGTGGACTGAGAGAGAGTACGAGCATTAATTGGATTTTTGATCTTTTGAACAAGCTCGTTAGATCTCTTGGGAACCTCCTTGAAAGTGAGGAAATCAGTGACAAGAACTCCAAAAGAAGAAGGGAATTCTTCTTGGCATTCAGTGATTTGATGAAAACATTTAAGATGACCTGTGGAATGTTGACCTGTTTGCCAGTTCCAATACAGTAAAGCAGATATCCATTTCTTTTGGTCACATCAGAGGTGTGTCCACGGGGTTTCAAATTGTGACACACAAATCGGTTGAGAAACCGATATTCCTCAGTTAAATTGCCATGAAGTATTTGCCCCCCAGGCCAGCGAGTTTGAACTCCACAAATAGTAGTGGCGACAGCGTCGTAATCAATAGGTTCAGGGAGTTCAGCAGGAATGGGATAAGCTGGATTTGCGGATTCTGGTATAGACAGGAACTCAATAAGATCACCAACACCAATTTCCAGCCATTTGCCTCTAACATACGTCTTGATGGAGCTCGAATCCAAAACCTCTAAATTGCAGTAAAATTCTCACACCCAATCAACATGAATCTTGTTAGAGTTGAACTTAGTCAAAGAAAACCAGTTACGGTTGGCAAGGCTCCTGAACACTCTTTTGTGATGCAACTCTTCAGCAACTTCCCTTTCAGATTCCACATTTCTTGTCTGAAATAATTCATAAAATTGATTTGACTTTCCCAACGAGGGAAACCGAGTGTGATCATAAGTGGAGGTAGATGACGAAGAAGCCACATGGGGTCTCTTTTTAGGAGCCATCAACAGAAAAACTGAAAGAAACCAAGTGACTCCAAGTCAGGAAACACCCTAAACAACAGCCAAACCAAAACACCTGCAGAAAAATTGGGTATCTCCACCCATCTCCACTGATCTCAAATAATCAAAACACACATGCATTCAATCCCTTCACATAAAAAAAAAATAAACTTTCGACCCATTCAATGTCATTTCCATTCAGTCAGAATCATCAACAAATGCCCAAATCAGGAATGAAACAGGAAAAAAAATAGAGTAACTAACAATCCTAAACAACAATCCAAGGCAATGAGGAAAGAGAGTGTAGAAGATGAAATGCATACTATTTAGAATGAAAAGGAAAGGAAAAGGAGGGAGATTTAAGAAAAGAAAATGTGAGTCGAAATGCATAGGATGAGGAGAAACAAAAAAAAAATGAGAGAAAATCATATATGAGGATAATGAGAAACGAAAAAATTGGATGACCTGGAAATGATGGAAGGAGATGATGATAAAAAGAAAGAATAAAAAGAATTACCTGGAAGTGGAAGAGAGCCTAGACGCACCGCAGCAAGCAGATGGGAGAAAAAAGAAAAGGGCAGAGGAGGAAGAAAGACGAAATGAAGAAGAAGAGAAAAAAAAAATGCACTGATATAACTTCATCAAGTTCGCTCGAGCGGACTAGGATGTTCGCTCGAGTGAACTTCCTAGGGTTTCAAAAACTTTAAACGTAGCGCGGCAAGAGTTTTCTAACGGTTATTGTTCGGTTAAAATTGTTCATGTACAGTAAAACAAGTCACTGTAGAAATTTTTATAAACTTAAGTACACAGTGAAAAAGTGAAGAAAGTTTGACCGAAACAAAAGAGAAATTGTGTAAACCACTCCCTCTGAATCTCCCTGAGATGAACAAAATTGTTGCATAGGGAGCACACCCATCAACATAAAAGTTAAGCAAAATAGTTTCCTCCTTTTTTTTTTTTTTTGAAACTATGCATTGGCTTCCTTTGCCTTCACCCTTTTTTTTTTTAATATCCAAGGACAGGTTAAAACATCATGGGTGACTTTCACACTATGGAACATGGTAGCCTTCTCCAAAAGAAAATTACCAATCAACTGGAAGCTTTCACACATATTTATAGGTAGCTCTCTTCCTCCGATTTAACCTTATTAATATGACATCTCAAGAAGAGAAAAATGGAGATAGCAGTGAGAGAATCGAAGACGATCTGTGCAGTGCAAAAAAAATGGTCATGTGAAAAAGTGAGTGTGCACTTAAATAAATAAAAACTCATGGAGTGTAGGGAATGAGAGAAATCCCTAAAGATTTCCGTAAAGATTTAAACCGCGTTGCATCTAAAGGTTTTGTGAAAATATCAGCAAGTTGAGACTCGGTAGGAATACGATGCAAAGAAATGGTTCCCTCTTCCACAAGATCACGAATGAAATGATGCCTAATATCTATATGCTCAGTTCGAGAATGTTGGACAGGATTTTTGGAAATATCAATTGCACTTTGATTGTCACAGAAAACAATCATTGTAGTTTGCTCAATTCCGTAATCCTCCAACATCTGTTTCATCCAAAGAAGTTGTGTGCAACAACTTCCAGCAGCAATATACTCAGCCTCAGCAGTCGAAAGAGAAGTCGAAGTCTGCTTTTTACTATGCCATGCAACCAAATTGTTTCCAACATAAAAACATCCACCAGAGGTATTTTTTCTATCATCCACACAACCAACCCAATCGGCATCAGAGTAGCCAACAATGGTTGTGTTGGTGTCTTTTGACATCCAAATTCCATACTCAACAGTCCCGCAGATGTATTTTAGAATTCTTTTCACAGCATGAACATGAGACAACTTGGGTTTTACCTGATATCTGGCACAAACTCCAACGCTATAAGCTATATCAGGTCGACTAGCATTGAGATAAAGAAGACTACCGATCATGCTTCTGTACATTTTTTCTTCAGTATCTGTTCCATCAGTATCAAGACTGATTTTGACTGTGGTGCTCATCGGAGTTCTAGCATGTTTCGAGGATTGCATTCCAAATTTTTTCAACAGCTCTCTGGCATATTTTGGTTGAGATATGAAAACACCAGAAGGGGTTTGCTTGATCATAAACCCAGGAAGAAGGATAACTCTCCAACCATGCTCATTTTAAATTCTCTTGACATACATTCAGCAAATTTTTCAGACAAAAATTCAGACGTTGAATAAAAAATGATGTCATCAATATAGACCTGAGCAATAACAATGTCGTTGTTGTTTCTTTTAATGAACAATGTCTTGTCAACACTACCTCGCTGAAAATCATTCTCAATCAAAAATTCTGTTAACCTCTCATACCAAGCTCTTGGTGCTTGCTTCAATCCGTAAAGAGCTTTTTGCAATTTGTAAACATGAGTTGGAAAATGAGGATCTTCAAATCCTTTTGGTTGTTCAACATAGACTTCCTCATTTAAGAAACCATTTAGAAAAGCACTTTTGACATCCATTTGAAACAGCTTAATATTCAAAAAACAAGCAATAGCAAGCAACAAGCGCACTGATTCAAGTCTAGCAACAGGGGCAAAAGTCTCATCAAAATCAATTCCTTCAATTTGTGTATACCCCTGAGCTACTAGTCGAGCTTTATTCCTAATCACGTGACCCGACTCATCAGTTTTGTTTTTGAAGATCCATTTAGTGCCAATGACATTTGTATGAGTGGGTCTAGGAACAAGCTCCCAGACTTGATTTCTTTCAAATTCAGCAAGTTCATCATGCATAGCATTTATCCACGAATCATCCACAAGAGCATCTTTAACATTTTTTGGTTCTAAAGTGGAAACATAACATATATGACTTACCTCATCACGTACCTGTTTCCGAGTTTTCATGGGAGTAGAAATCTCACCAATAACCTTGTCCAGAGGATGATCTTTGATAACTTGGCCTTTTTGAGATCGAGGATGAACGGTTGATGGAGAGGCACTTTTCACTTCAAATTGTCGAATGATATCAGGTACATTGAGCTCGGAAGAGGAATTCTTTGGACTAACAGGTTCAGCAATTGAAATTAGTTCCTTATTCTTTTTCGAATCAGGTTTGACTTGACTTTCAGATTCTTTGTTCACCTGTTCAGAGGAAGGAGAAAATATTAGTCCATCTTCATCATCAGAAAAATAGTCAACACTTCCTGCATCGTCTACAACCACATTAATAGACTCCATGACTATAGAAATTTTAAGATGAAAAACTCTATATGCTTTGCTTGTCAATGAGTAGCCAAGAAAGAGTCCTTCGTCACTTCTAGAGTCAAATTTTGAGAAGTGTTCTCTATCCCGGAGAATGTAACACTTGCTGCCAAAGGTTCAGAAGTATTTAATGTTTGGCTTGACTCCTCTCCATATCTCATATGGGGTTGTTTTTGTTCCTGGACGAAGATAGACACGGTTAATAACATAGACAACTGTATTTACAGTTTCAGCCCAAAAACATTGTGGAATATTTTTGTTATGCAGCATCACCCGTGCCATCTCTTGTACCACTCGATTTTTTCTTTCAACTACACCATTCTGTTGTGGTGTTTTAGGTGCAGAAAACTCATGTTTGATTCCATGTTTAGTGTAAAAAGATGAGAAATCAGAATTTTGAAATTCTGTTCCATGATCGGAACGAATCCTTGAGACGCCACCAAAATCTTGTCCTTTATCTGCAATAAGCAAGGACCACAAATCATTAAACACATCAAAAGTTTCTGATTTAACACGTAAAAAACGCACCCAAGTTAATCTGAAAAAATCATCAACTGTTAAAAATATGTATTTCTTACCACCAATACTTTCAACTTTGGTTGGACCCATAAGATCCACGTGCAACAATTCCAAAAGTCTTTTAGTGGTAAGTGAATCAACCTTTTTGTGTGGTGCTTTAATCTGTTTACCAAGTTGACAGGGACCACAGACATTATTCGGGGCTCTTTTGAGTTTTGGTAGCCCACGAACCAGTTCATGAGTTGACAATTTTTCCAGGTCTTTGTAATTCACATGGCCCAAACGTTGATGCCATAATTCAATGTCACTCATGATAGCAAAATTACAAGACGGATCTTTTTCTGAAGAGACAACATAACAGTTGTCTGGATTCCTTATTCCGTGGAGCACAGTTTTTCCCTTTTTATCTACAATTGTGCAATCTTTTGCTGAAAAATGCACCTCATTTTTGTCATCACACAACTGACTTATGCTCAAAAGATTGGTTCGAAGTCCATCAACTAAATAGACGTTATTTACCGGAGACATACCTGGAATGAACACAATTCCTTTTCCAATAACTTTAGCCTTACCTCCATCACTGAAACGAACACTTCCACCGTTATAATCCTCAAATGAGGTAAACAAGGCTTTGTTCCCTGTCATATGTCTGGAACAACCACTATCCAAGTACCACACATCTGAACTTGTAGCACTAAGTGCTGTAAGGACCACATTACAGCGTAAATCAGATTTACGGACCCAGACAGGTTTGGTCCTAATCTGTTGAGTGGTAGATTTTTGCCGTCTACGCTGATTTCTATAAAAGTTTCTCAACTTATTGCAGTGTGGTCGTATGTGTCCCTTAATTCCACAAAAATGACAAATTGGAATAAATTTTGGTTTGGAAAAATTCTTTGGATATGCAGTATTTGGATAGACAATAGGCGGTGCATTCATTGTAGGTCCTTGAACAAACACAGTTTTACCTTTGTCTTTTGAAGAGGAACCACTTTGGACATAACCAAGTCCAGCTTTTGAGGACGGAGGCAATTGACTTCCCAGAATTTCATTTAACTTTGCTGATCTAGTATTCATCCGGGTAATTGATGCTTTTGCAGATTCCAACTCAACTAGAGCCATCTTCAACTTTCCAGCGAGATTTTCTTTTTCAATTTTGCAAGAGTTCAACTCGTTTTGCATCTTGATTAATTCAGTTTCAGACTTCTGATATTTTTGTTGCAGACAATTGTTTTCTTGACCTGCAAGAATCAATTTGTCAGACAAAATTGCTCTTTGATCCTCTAATTGTCTAACCTTAGACTGAGAATTAGTCAATGAAGTCTGCAATAATGAGTTCTTTTCTTCCATGGCCTTCAATTTCAAAGCTCTCTTCTCACTGATTTTTGACATTTTCATAGATTCAAGAAGTAACTTTTGATAATCTTCATCACCTTCTTGTTCTTCATCAGAAATTTGATTAATATCTAAGTCATCTTCAGACTTAGATTCCTGCACAGAAAAGATGTTAGAAAGAGCCATAACAGCAACGAATTTTCCAGATTCATTTGAAGGTGAATCAGGTTCTGATACATCCTCATTAGAATCCTCATCCCAAGCAACATTTAAAGCCTTGCTTCTATTCTTTTCTTTGCAATTCGCACACTTAGAAGCAGTGTGTCTATATCCTTGACATTTAAAACACTTAATTGGCTTTGTTGTACCCTTTGAATAGTTCTGTTCAGTTTTGGGTACAAATTTTCCTTTAAAATGTGGCTTGGAATTTGATGTGAAAGGTGGCTTGGAATTTAATGAGTCCTTCTTGTTAAAATTCTTTCTGTTTATCCAAATCTTTTGCAATTTCCTTGCAAGATATGCCTCAAAATGTTCATCATCTGTATCACTATCCGGATTACAAGTGTCATGATCATCCACTGAACTGGAAGATACTAGGGCAATATCCTTTCCCTTTTTTACTTGACAGTGAACAGCCTCGAAAGTCTGTAAATTTCCAACAAGTTCTTCAACTAATAAGGAATTCAGATCTTTATTTTCCTTAATGGCAACTACTTTTGGACGAAAACATTCTGGGAGAGACCTCAAGATTTTCTTAACGACTTTGTGTTGAGGAATAGGTTCTCCCAGATTAACACATGAACTGACAATTTTAGATAATTTTGTATTGAAGTCATCGAAAGTTTCAGATTCTTTCATACGTATCGTCTCAAAGGCAGTTGTCAAGTTCTGAAGTTTAGTTTGCCTGACAATTTCTATTCCTTCATGAACTGTTTGAAGAAGATCCCAGGCAGCCTTTGCAGTAGGGCAAGCAGACACCCTATGGAACTCAGATGCTGTGATTCCATTATAAATAGCATATATGGCCTTATTATTGAAGTTTGACTTGTTTTTCTCATCAAGAGTCCAATCAGCCCTGGGTTTTGGTTTCGTTTGCCCATTAACAACTACGGTGGGTTCAGTAAATCCATTCACCACAACTTCCCAGACTTGGTCATCAATAGCCTTTAAAAAAGTAATCATCCTTACTTTCCAATAAGAATAATTGGATCCATCCAGAAGAGGGGGCTTGCTGGTAGATGTTCCTTCTCTATTGATATCCATTAGAGATCAGTAAAGTGATCACACAATAGAATAGTGTAACCTGCTCTGGTACCAATTGAAAAACTTGGATATCTATCTTAACGCAGGCAGAGGTCCCAATAATCTGATCTTTATCGAATATCAATCCACTGGTGATTAAACTAGTAATTAACCCTAATCCAAATTAAAAGTAATCAACCACAAAGAGAAAGAGACGCAGGATTTTTACGTGGAAAACCCTGCTCGGGAAAAAACCACGGGCCTTATCGTCTAGGCCAACAGACAACCAAGCACTATTAAAATAAAATTTACAAGATATACTCACAACCCTTCCCAGTTGTTGACTCAACCTAAGGACCGCGCAATCTTGCCGACTACACGTCGTTCACCTTCACCGTGCTTGCAACAATCAACTTGAAAGCCTCTTCAAGATGTCTCTATGTAAAAGGAATGGAACGAAACTTTAATCCAAAGCTTGAAGATCTTCAGCACGTCAGATGATAGCTTTAGAGAGGAATGAATCTCTCAAGTTCTCTCCAAGGGTTGCTTAATGGGAGAGGTACCTTAGGGTAGAGAGATAAAGGATATTTATAGCTTTTGATTCGTGCCTCATGACTTGGGAAACAAGAAGGATTGAAAGAAGAAAGTTGGAGGCAATTAGAAGACTGTTCTAGGCAAGTTTCCAATTTGGCGCCCAGGTTCGCTCGAGCGATCATAGGTTCGCTCAAGCGAAGTGCTTTCTGTTTGAAATCGATCAGCACATCAACTCTGTTGGTCGAATGAACTATAAGGTAGGTCGAGCGATCATTGTTCTGTGAGGTGGTCGCTCGAGCGGACATTGGGTTCGCTCGAGCGAACTCTGTTCTGTCTTCAGAATTTCGATCCAGAGGCTTAATGGCTCGAGTGGACAGAAAGTTGGGTCGAGCGAAGATTCCTCTGAGTGGGTTCGCTCGAGCGAATGGGAGATCGCTCGAGCGACCTCTGACAGTTCTGAATTGTGAGAGCTTCTTCTATAAACGGATTTCTTCATCAAAGATTGGCAGTCCTTTTCTAAGAAAAATACAAGATTGGAGGGTCCCGGTTTTGTCTAATACCCAATGAATTAGCCAACCTAAAATAAAAACCTTACACCCCAATCACCTCCTTCTCAACCCGAAACAACCACAACAAGAGAAAGAGAAACCTAACATTCATAAGATTCATTCAATGCCATAACAAGTGTGAAACACAAGGCCATAAAAGTCAATATTTCCAAGAGTTAAACAAGCTAACAAGATGCATTCATGAGCATTTATTTTAAAATCAATGCAAGTCAATAAACATGAATAGAAATGAGAAATCAACCACATTTCTCATAAAACTCATTTAATGCTCAAACTATCCATTCATCCACTTGCCTTAGGTCCAAGCTAAGCGAATCAAGTAGCTAATCAAGCCCTCTCAAGTTAACCTACAAGTACAATAAAAAAACCCCAAAATAAAACCCTAAAATGGTCAAAACCAAAGGATAAGAAGAGAAAGCTTCAATAATGAAAATGGAGACTCCCATAGGCTAGGAAAACACACATTAAAGAGAAAGGGAGGGATTGCTTACTTGTAAAGTCTCCAAATAGGCAAAAATAGCTCAATGTGGATCTTGGAATGAGAGGTTTCCTTCAAGAATAGTGTCAATGGAAAGCTCTAGTAGTGAGGAAGGACAAGATAGCTTCCATTTTTGCCATTGGTGCAAGTTTGGTGGAGATTTGGGGATGGAAGAGCAAGTAGAAGAAGAGGGAAGAAGAAACCCTAGATTAAGGTTGGATTTGTGCTAGAAAAGGGAAAAGAGAAGGGGGGTTCTCCTTTTATAGCAAATGAGATGGGCTCCACCACTTGAAATTTTTGTGGGGCAGAAATAATGGTTTTTGGGACCTCGGTTGCATTCGACCAAGGAGAGGGAAACGATCGTCAAAATTTCTAATTTCTAAAAAGTATATATTTCAAGGGTTTTGGGAATATCAAATTTTGGGTACAAATTTAGTGTGAAAAGACTGTTTTGCCCTCAATGCTAGGAAAGTTGGGTTTCAGGATTTCGAACGGGTACAGGAACAACACGAAAGCTGTAGAGGTTAACAAGATGAGTAAAACAGATCAAAATACAAATTATTGGAATATCGGATAATCACCAAGGTATACACAAAGTCACGAAAAGGAACCCCAAAAGGGTTCCACTAATTACAAAGGCACTCAAAATTTCCAAAAACTATAATAAAACCTATTCTAATCCCAACTTAGCCACAATACACTAATCATGCTTAAGACTAACACATGACTTAATTAATACTAATGGAGGTTACTTGAGTCGGGGTCTTACACGGATCGAGTCGGTTCGGTTCGGTCAATTAAACCATTTATTTTATTTTACATTTTTAATTTTTGAAAATCATAAATTGAAAATTTCAAAATGATGACACCCCATCCTTTGCATTTATTCCAATGTTTAGGGAAAATGAAATCCAAATGATAGAGATGAGCCCCAAGCGTAAAATCAAAATTGTCAAATACTCATTGGTAACCGGCCGATCTAAGTGGTTTCTACGATCTTCAAACCGTAGACCAAACCAATCTATTATAAAACTGATCCAAATCGCCCGGTTCAGTCCGGTTAGCGGTAATACCAGATTTTTTGTGCAGTTTAAAATTACTTTGGGCTTCGTATTGACATATTTAGTGATTCGACCAAGAAAACATGCTCTTTCACCTGGCATGACCTGAAAAGAATAATCTATCCACAAGCCAGAGCGGCTGGCATGGTCCCAATTTTTATGTTAATTCTTAAGGACATTTTGGTTGGGTTGTAGATGGATCAACAGGTTGGACTTGACAATTGACTAGAAAACTATCAAATTTGAGACCAAGTCTTGACTCATTGGGCTTGATCTAGGTTCAGAATCCAAGACTTGATGGTTCCAATTTCTATGCTGTCCCAACAAACAAAATGCAGTAACAAAAATGATGGTTGTGTTAACTACTCGCTTAGCCATACTTTACAGCAAGTTTCGATGGAGGACTCCTTTTTTTATATGTTGGACTATGAAGAATTGTAAAACTTATATATATATATATATATATGGGAGACACTCCTATGAGAGCATCTCTCACCTTACTATGAGAGATAGCGTGGGGGCCCTCACATTTAAAATGAGATCATCTTTCTATATTGTAAATATATATATATATATATATATGGGGGACATTCATGTGCATCCATCCCTCACCATAAGGTGAGGGACACTTACATGGCTTTCCCTCTTTGCACATGAACATTCTTTTTCTGCATATGACCATATATGGATTTTCCTCTTTTGCATATGAATCTTTTCAATTATGTAAGTGCCTCTCACCCTATAGTGAGGGATGGATGCACATGAATATTTATATATATATATATATATATATGGGGCTAGCTCTCCTAAGTTGAAGCTTACCTTAACCTAAACCGAAACACTGTTGGTTCTATAAATCAAAGTCAATTATCATTGTTTTTTGCATGATGATTGTCTCCAAAATCTAGATAAATCCAATCTGGATTTTCCAGTTCCATCATGAAAAAAACAGATATAATCAACTTAGATTTGTAGGACCAGCACTATTCCAGCTTAGGATATGGTAAGCTTCAGCTTAGGAGAGCCCTGCGCGCTCTCTCTCTCTCTCTATATATATATATATATATGGGCAACATTCATGTGCATCCATCTCTCACCATAGGGTGAGGGACACTTACATGGCTTTCCCTCTTTGCAAATGACCATATATGGCTTTTTATCTTTTGCAAATGAATATTTTCAATTATGTAAGTGTCTCTTACCCTATGGTGAGGGATGGATGCATATGAATATTCTCCTATATATATATTTATATTGAAGTGTTAAAAATGAAGAAACAAAGGGCCTGTTTGGCATGGTTCTCGTGTTGTTCTCAATTTTGTACTCATATCAGACTGTGCTAAGATCGGGTTGTGTCATGGCAATACTCTGCAGAACTTGTTTTGCAACATTATATTAAATTACTCTGCCGAAAATATGTTGTACATAACATGTTTGGTAACCTTGTAAAGTCTTGTTCCACAAATGGAAACAAGAGAAACATAGGATTTACTATGTGGGACCCACTTTTTATTGCTTGTAGCACTCTATTATTGTCGCACATGGGATCCACTAGTAGAATTTACAACGTGCTACCCACCTTTAAAAATCAGAAGTTGGGATCCATATTCATAGGATTTATAATGTGGATCCACCCTTATAGCCGCGAGAAATTCCGTGGCTAAAGGTCTCAAAGTCGCTGCTAAAAGATTTATTGGTGATATTTTTGTTGTTGTTACGTTGCGACTATAAGTACTGTGGGTAATTGTTTTAGGTGCAATTTTGAAACTTCGCGGATCGAGCTGGCCCAACCCATGAGCACCCCTAGTTGACTCCAACATTTGGTAGCAACTAAATAAATAAGATGCTGGACCGATCTAGATCTCACCCCTTAATGTCCAGAAAGTTTTAACTACCTTTCATGTGAATTAGAAGGAATTAAATGCCTACACAAAATGGGCATGTTTGTTTCATGTAATTACTGTATACATAGGATTGTGTTTTAATGATTTTACTAGAAAATACCCGGTAGTTGGCTGTTGCACGAAAAAAGGCCCATAGTTCGTGCTTAAAAAACGGGGTCCATCAGCCCGTTTTCCTTTTTATTTTCTTCAAGTTTTGAGAAGAATTACGCTAACCTCACTTGTCACGACATCTCCCACGAGCTGGCCTCTATTGTTGCTGTCTGTAGGAGCATCTGTCAGAACCAGTGCCTCCACCAACCGCATTGAGATGAGGAGACCCTAGTTGCATCACAATACAGAAGGAATCCCTTACAAAAAAGAATCCTCAGTTTCAAGAGACTAAGAGAAGGAGACAGACTGCAAGAGTGAGAGAGCCACAGTTGTCTCAACCTTGTTTTGTATATTTAATGCATCTCCCCAAGAAAAAGTTATTTTCCTTTTCTTCCCACTTCTCTCTTCTCTTCTCTCTTCTATTCATCTTTTTTCACAATTTTTTTCATAGTCTCCTTCTCTTATTTTCAAGAGACTAACACTATGTTTAGGAAGGGGGGAGGGGAGGGAAAATTTGAGGGGGAAGGAAAATGAAGGGGAGGGGAGGGGAGAGAAAATTAATTTTACCTCCTCTTGTTTGGATAGTCAAAAAGTAGGGGAAAGAAAAGTGAAAAAGTAGGGTTTTGTTTGTTTGTGAGGTAGAGAGAAAATTGCCAATTTATCTTTACTTTGTGAAAAAGTGAAAAGGGCAGTTTAGTAAAATGACAAAGATTCCCCTCTTTCCCTCCTACTTTCCCCCCATTTTTTAAAAGAAAGTTTTAAGGTGGGCCCCACACGAATTTTACCCCCACTTTCCGTCCCCCCTTCCCAAACACCCTCAATTTCCACTTTCCCTCCATTTTCCCCTCTTTTCTTTCCTTCCTCTTATTTTACCTCCTTCCCAAACAGAGGGTAAGAGAAGGAGATTGACTGCGAGAGTGAGAGAGCCAGAGCTGTCTCAACCTTGTTTTGTATATTTAATGCATCTTTCCAATAAATAGTTATTTTCCTTTTCTTCCCACTTCTCTCTTCTCTTCTCTCTTCTATTCATCTTTTTTCACAGCGTTTTGAAATCTGTCCTCTTTGATTCTTTGTTTTCTCTACATTCATAGCCACCCATAAGGCATCCAGAAACAAAAGATATCCGAAGCAGGATTCGTTGCAGATAAACACTGATGAAAAATTGGAACTGGACAAACCAACACTAGAGATCTTCACAAATCTCGAGAAGAAATGGCTTTCCGATTATGGAAACCCCAATCTCTAGAAAAAGACTCGAATTCTCAACTTTGACAGAAGTAGTGGCGCCGGCGGCATCAAAGGCCTCATCTAAGCCCAAGCTTTGATCCACCTCGAAGACCAAATTAGATCCAAGACCAACAATCCTTATACTCGGACTGATGACTACTTCAACGTGGTCCCCGGCATTGGCATTGGCTACATTCTCGTCGTAATGCTGATGGCCGACAGAGGGAATGGCCATCCTCTTTTCATGGCTGATCGAGGAAGTGATGGAGGACTTGGACAAGAAAGGGATGAGGAGCGACACTAGCGTGCCCCCGTCAGAGACAAGCAACGCTAGCGTTGGTCCTCTCAAAGTTCTTACAAAATTAAAATGGGATGACAGACCCGTTTGTAAAGCCCCAACTATAGGGTCCTTTTTTCGTGCAACAACTATCTGCTGGAAATTTTCCCTTAAAATCCTGTTGTATTTTATAAGCAGTTAAAAATGAAGAATCAAATGTGAATTTATAAAAATGGCTATCAAGTATTTTTTCTTCTTTTTCTTTAATGAAAGCTAAATAAGGGAAAATGGAAAATGAAAATCTAGTCATCACCCTACTAATTCAATACCTAGGAATTCATGGTCTCATCTACATCCCACCTTATATATCCATCACCTGTCACGTCTTTTATTAATAATAATGCAAATGCTGGGTTAAATTCTAATTGATGATTAAATTTCTATTCACTACAAGAAGTTTATTTCCTTATTTATAGGCCCTGAGCCCAGTGCTGTAGGAAGTGTGGGCCCGCCTCAGGCTTGGCCCACATACATAGAGGGCAGGGCGTAAGGACAACCCCTGGCCTAGCCCAATCTAGCCCTTTGACAACCCTAAGTGAGTCATTAATAGATCTCCATTATGGGGGGTCCTCTTTTGCTCATACAAAACCACACAAAATCCTCCCTTAATGCCATTATGATGGTGGTCCTGTAACTTAGAATAGAGAATATTGTAGAGAAAGTTAGATATGAAAAGTAAGGGTGTACAAAAAATCTGCTGATCAGTAAAACAGATCAGATCCGATCCACGGATTTTTAACTTAATAGAAGGTAAACGGATTGGTGACGGATTGAAAATCTTGTATTTCGTTAGCAACGGATCGGTGACAGATTTCACTCTCAATCCGCGGATTCAATTTAATCCGATCCGTTGACATTAAATGTAAATAATACAAAAAACCTTAAGGGGTCTAAATATAAGTTAAGGGGTCTAAATATAAAAGAAGAAAAAACTTCAAAGGTTAAAATGTAATTCACTTTTATATATAAGTATAACAAATGAAACTCTAGACCAAATTTCACCCTAGCCTTGAGAGCATGCTTTTCAAATTTTCTTTAACATAAGATTAAACGGATTGAACGGATTAAATCAATCCAATCAAGTCTTCCACGAATCGGAATGGATTGGTTTTTAATAGCCACGGATTGGTAACGGATTTCGAATCCATCAATTCGTATGTATTAGATTGGTGATGGATTTGGCCTAATCTGCACAAATCCGATCCATGTACACCCCTAAGGAAAAGGTAGAGTTCATCTTGATTATGATTAGATTAAATTTAACTTGTGATATGATTAGAATTAGATTGTATCATAGTTAAATTATGTTGGCATACAGTTTGTGATTAGAGTTATTTAAAGACTAATTAATACACTCAGTGATTAGAAATTAAAATATTTTAAATGAAATTACAGAACTGTCAAATTTGAATTTCATAAACTTAAACCCCACCTAAATCCAAAACTAGGGCTAACTTTCATAAAATCATAATTGTCAAACAATCCAACCCCCATTAGATTGATGGCTTATTATTACATATGATGAAATCATAAGAGAGATCAAAGTAGAAAATCATCTGATAATAGTGTTAATACTTACTGGTTGACCGACCAAAAGAAAAAAAAAAAAAACCCTCACTTGTCGAAGAGCAGCCTTTGCCAGGAAGGCACTGCTAGATTTTGCGACCGGTTTGGGTGGTGCTGTATAAAATTAATTAGCCCGTCTGTCTAATTTCACACCCACAATAAAAGCTTAGTACGACTACGATTACTGTGTGTGGGTCGATCCTATTAGCTTAGCTAAACTTTCTTGAAGGTGCTTTCCTCTGGTGTGACCAACCTGAAATATATCAAATTTATGAAAGTAGGTTGTTGGTGAAAGAAACATTAAAGAAAAAGTTGGGTTGGTAAATATGGTTATCAGATAATTGTAAGTTTCATTTTAGATCCTCAAGATGTAATGATTTAATTAGTGCATTTAATATTTTTTTATTGAGTTCAAAAATAGTTAATTGTTGGTGTGCCGGACTGGAGGGACTGCAAATTAATGGGGTAGGCAAGTGTCAATGGCTCGTGTTTGTGAAATGTGAGTCCCACTGCTCGAAATCAGTCGGTTAGGTGGAGGTTCAAATGAGAAAAACACTAGACAGCCACCTTTCTCTGTTACTATTAATTCTTGAAAAAACTAAAAAAAAAAAAAAAAAGACTCTAGATGGCCACTAACCAAAAGAGGTACTCATAGTTTTTATGCAACAGAATCGGTATTCCCGCAAGAATATTCATTTTTTTCGCCTTTTTTCAACGAGCGACAACGTCGTCGCTTAATATTGAGAGTTAATGTCGACGTCGTTGCTAATTCATCAAATCTGCCTATTTTCCGACTTTTATCATCTGCGATTGTTTGTTTTCTGTACCAAAATGAACCAGAACAGAACTCTCCGCTAACATTGAATATTCCTTGTGGAGGTTTTTGATCTCCATTAACGAGGTAGGCATAGCAAAGCTTGACCACCTTTCATGCGTTATCTACCATAGAGCCTGAGTTCATGTTTACTTTTCGAGAAAAGTTCATTAGGATTTTGATATATAGTTTATTCATTTCATTATCTTTGTTGTATGCTTATTTTTGGGTGGCTAAATCATCAAGGTAAGGACCTTTTGAGGAAGGAAGAAAGGAAACCGCCAGAGAAAGGGGAAAAACGATGGGAGGAAGAAAGGAAAATAGGGAAAATAGGGTTCTATTGTGATTTGTATTGGTTTGAATGCGACGACGTTGTCATACGTTTAAATTTTAATAAAAAAAAAAAAAGGAAGTGGTCACAGGGAACCACTTCCGTGCCATATTTACTAGTGGCATATTTGTCGGTCAGTGGCCATCTAGGATCCTTTTTTTTTGTGTGTGTGTGTGTGTAGTTTTCTCTTAATTCTTTACAATCTCATAGTACTATTTGAGAGCCTAGGGATACTCTAGTTGGTTGGATATCTAATTTCTCGCCCAACTACTTAGAGATCGATCGCTAGTTCCTCTCCCCGTATGAGCAGGTTTCTCTCCTCACGTGAGTGAGCACTATCATCTTGGTGAGGGCCTTGGTTTTTCTTATTTTATAATAATAATAATAATAATTATTATTATTATTTATTTATTTTTTTATTTTTTTGGGTGTTTGGGGGGGGGGGGGGGGTATGTATGGTGTTTGGCCCCCAAAAATTTCAAAGCCCCCCTACTGTATAGAAAACTACTATTTGTTTACATTGGTCCCCCAAAAATATGGAAACTCACCCCAATGTTATGGAAAATCTTATTTATTCATTTTACATTAGCCCCTTGGAAATTATCTTTTAGAAATTGACCCTCCAAAGAAATTTCTTGGTTTCGCCCCTTAGCCCTGTCTCCCTTCGTACCAAAAAACAAAAAAAAAAAAAAAAAAAAAAAAAAAAAAAAAAACACAAAAGAAAAGACAAGAAGAAAAAGAAGAAAAAAAAGGAAAGTGTTACGTTTCGAGCTCAATATAAAACATGTTAAAGCTAATAAAAATACAAGGACCCTTTTGAGGTTGTTACCCTTTTTAGATCAATCCTCTCAAAATCACGATTGCCTCTTGCGTTAGCTCTCATCAAATTTTAGCCCTGAGTGGGGCAATTCTCAAAACATCAGGATCATGCTAAATTTAGTGGTAATCTCGATTGAGTGCATCTCGGCTCGAGCATTAATGCGCCAGCCGAGGTGGGTATCATCATTGTGGTCGACCTTGGCCTGAGGACATCTTGATCTCGGCTGTGTGACTATTAATCGCGCACCTCGGCTACAACTGTATGCCTAGGTGCCAGATGAGACGAGCCCTGACAGTCGTCTCCCCTCTCCTCTTCAGACACGTGGCGGGATATGAGTACACGTCGCTGGGATAGATACTTCATCCCAGTCGTCCAAATCTTCACCAGAGCTCTGACAGCAGCATCCAACGGCTATGGCCATAGCAGGGCGGGGCCCAAGAAAAGGTCCGATGGGACCTCCACCGCCAACAAGTCAAGACAGGATCAAGCCCAGTATCACTCGCATTTAATGCGACGTGGGCTGACCGGACCATCATTTAATGCGATATGGGCTGTGAGACCTTCATTAATTGCTTTGTAGGCTGATGAGACTTTAGCAGTCAGATCATCAGGCCCATCACCAAATATCTGGAAAATCTCTTATATATAGACAAGGGGTTGTTCCCACGCAGGTACGTAAGCATAAACACACATATGCATGAACTCTCTTATCTTCTTCAACCTCTGTGACACTGATGGAGGACAAACTGAAGTATCGGAGAGCCCTGTGCTGCCTACGGCCAGGGTTCTTTGATTGTTCTTTCTTCCCTTTCAGGTCCTCAGAGCAACCAGCTTTCACAGTCGATTATGATAAGTCCCGAAGGGCTCCCTTTAATTTTGTGAGTTATATTTTCGGCACTTACAATTGGCGCCGTCTGTGGGAAGCGTTTATCAAAACTTTCTTTGAACACCATGACTACGAATGCTGCGAAGGGCGGAGAAACATCCAGGACATACCGTGCGGAAACCATGGCGAACGACTTCGACGAGTATCTCTTCACCCCTGCCAATGCCCGGGAGCGCCACCTTCACTCGGAGTCACTCTTAAGGGCGATAACGGCACCTCTCCAGCATCCTGGAGAAAAAGATCCTGTACCAGGAGGAACTCGACGGCATGAGTCCCCGGTGGTGGACCAGCCACGTCTGTCCAATCGTCAGAGGGATAACGAGGGTGAAGACTACAGTCCTGATGAAGATTTCGATCCTACTCTTGAGGAGATTCGGGCACAAAAACGCCATCATCCGAGAGAAAAATGCCCTCATCGATCAGCTTCAGCAACAACTGAAGGAGAATGAAGAAGTAGCAGATGTGGCTAGACAACGTTTGCAGCAGGCCAGCGGCGGAGGCTCTCACCGCCAACAGATCACTCCTCCTAAGAAAGGTCTGAGAACCCGTCCGAACGCTCATCGTGAGCAAATCACTCCTCCCCGGAGAGACCTGAGAACTCATTTAAATGAGAAAAGGCGTAGTCGAACTCGTGACAAAGGCTCGAGCAAAAGCCACAGCTGTTCGAAGAGACGGTCGGAAACCATACCAGAGGCCCACCATGGCACTCAAGAGTGGCTTGAGGAGCGTATTCAGCAGGCGGTTAGACAAAATCTGGAAGTGGCTGGTCTCACCTGAGACCAGCGAGATGTCTGCACAACCAGCGATCTCGGCGCGTCACCCTTCACTCGCGACATCAGAGACTTCCCCTTTCCAAGGAAGTTTACTGTTCCGAGCTTTGTCACTTATGGAGGGACCTCGGATCCAGCTGCACATCTTCGACACTTCTCTCAAAGAATGTTCGTTTGGGGAGACGAAGGCCATCTGAACTGCAGAGTTTTTTCCTCCAACCTGGGCGAATTCCCCTTGAAATGGTTCTGCGGACTCCTAGAGAAGTCCATCTCGAGTTGGCAGCAGCTCCAGCATTCTTTCATGAAGAAGTTTCAGGCCTACAGAGTCATACCAAAGACTGATGCGGATATAATGGCTTTGAGGATGAAGCAAGGGGAGAACATTACCCTGTTCGCCAAGGATTCTGGACGATCTACAGTCAGATTGACAGCTCTAAAGATGAAGTGGAATTTTTTGCTTTTCAGAACGCCCTCTTGCCAGATAATGATCTTCGAAAGGATTTGGCCGGCCACCCTGTGACCTCAATGACGGCACTGATGGCCAGGATAAACCGCTTCGTTGCTCAAGAAGATGACCAGATTCAAGCTCGGGAGAGCTTTGACGTCGGCCATAAGGATCTAGGTAGTAAGCCTTCAAGAAAAGAAAAGGGATCCTCCTAGAGAGAAGAGCCGAGCCGGCGTTGGACCCCCTCCAACTCGTCGAGGGTTCCAGCATCTACCTTTGGAGATAGCAAGAGGCACAGGCCGTCTTCTGATTCCTACAGAGCTGTCAACACCATCTTCAAGGAGCCTATTCATAAGGTCATGAACAAGATCCAGTCGGAGCCATACTTCAGCTGGCCACAACCCATGAGGGTCGACCCTTCTGCTCGTGATCAAAGCAGGTTCTGTGCCTATCATAAACAGAACGGACATAAAACCGAAGAGTGCAGAATCCTGAGATCACACCTGGAGAAGCTTGTCCATGATGGGTATCCGAAGGATTTCATTAAGGCAGGGGCCAAGGACAGCGGCCGAGCTCCTCACCAGGTTGAGAGGGGATAGGATAGTGACGGGTCTGAGAGGCTCATCAATGTCATCCACGTAGCCCCTCCCCGCAAAGGGAGTAACCAAGCTTGTCTCGAAGCCAGACAAGCCTCCCACGGAAAGCAAGTGATGACGGCCGAGCTCGAACCCGCCATGAAGAGGGCGCGGAAGGAGCGGCCCAAAATTTGGTTCTCGGTCGGGGACTTAGAAGGAGTTCTGCTCCCCCATAATGACCCGCTCATCGTCACTTTAAAGCTCAAGAACTGCAAAGTTCAGAGGATTCTCGTCGACCCCGGCAGTTCATCCGAGATCCTCTACTTTGATTATTTTAAAAAGATGGGCCTCTCTGAGGCAGACATGCAAGAGGCTCAGACCCCTCTAATCGGGTTTAGCGCCAAACCAGTCTACCCCAAAGGCAAGGTCACGCTCAACGTCCAGATTGGAGGAGCATCCCTAATGATAGATTTTTTGGTGGTCGATGCGCCATCCTCCTACAACGCCATAATGGGCAGAATGGGCAGAGCCTGGCTCCATGGCATGGAGGCGGTGCCCTCTACTCGCCACCAGAAGCTGAAGTTCCTGCTTGAGGATAATAACGACAGGATAGAGGTTGTCACGGTCAAAGGAGACCAGCAAATAGCCAAACAATGCCTGATGGCCGTGGTACCTGGAGAGCAAGAGCTGAAGCAGGTCAACATGGCCAAATTGGAAAAGAAGCTCGACGAGGTCGGCCAGGATCGGGAAACAAAAAGCGTAGAAGATCTGACAGAGATCAGGATCGATCCTCATGATTCGGGCAAATTCTTTTTGCTCGGAAGCCAGCTCGCCGAGCCAGAAAGATCCGAACTTGTAAATTTTCTAATGACGAATAGAGAAGTCTTCGCCTGGACGCCCGACGAGATGCCTGGCGTCGACCCTGAGGTCATGTGCCATAAATTGAATGTGGATCCCAATCATAAGCCTGTCATGCAAAAGGCTCGCAATCTGGGACACCACAAACGGAAGCCGTGATCGAAAAAGTAGACAAGCTGCTTGAGGCCAAAGTGATCAGAGAAGTCCAATACCCGGTCTGGTTGGCGAACATGGCGGTGGTCAAGAAGAAAATCAGAAAATGGAGAGTGTGCGTCGATTTCACCGACCTCAATAAAGCCTGCCCCAAAGATAGCTTCCCACTCCCCAAAATTGATCACATGATTGACGCCACCGCCGGCTACGATAGAATGAGTTTTCTCGACGCTTTATCGAGGTTATCATCAAATACCATTGTACGGGCCGGACGAAGAGAAGACTGCATTCATAACGCCTCGAGGCACCTACTGCTACAAGGTGATGCCATTTGGCTTAAAGAATGCAGGAGCCACCTATCAGAGCCTTGTCACTAAGATGTTTCAGGCCCAGCTCGGCAGGATCGTTGAAGTATACATTGACGATATGGTCGTCAAATCCAGGCATTCCCAGGACCATTTGGAAGATTTGACCCAGGTCTTTACTATTCTGAAACAGTTCAAGCTAAAGCTGAACGCCTCCAAATGTGCTTTGGCGTCGGATTCGGCAAGTTCTTTGGGAGCTTAGTCACGCGACGAGGGATTGAGGCCAATCCAGATCAAATATCGGCTATCCTTAGAATACAGAGTCCAACCACAGCCAAGGAAGTGCAGAAGCTCACCGGAATGGCGGTTGCACTAAATCGCTTCATCAGCAGATCATCAGATAAGTGCCACCCATTCTTTCACCTCCTGCGAAAAAATTTAAAATTCCAATGGATTCCGGAGTGTGAATAGGCTTTACAAGTGCTTAGAGCTTACCTTTCTTCACCTCCCCTGCTTTCAACTCCGGAGCATGGGGAAACACTGTATCTATACTTGGCGGTCTCGGGTCACGCGGTCAGTTTCGTCCTCGTCAGGGAGGAGAATAAGCTTCAAAAACCAATTTACTATACGAGCAAGACCCTCCTTGACGCCGAGACTCGGTACTTGCCATTGGAGAAGCTTGCGTTAGCACTCGTCAGCGCCTCTCGTAAACTCTCTCATTACTTTCAAACTCATGCTATTGTGGTTGTTACTGAACATCCACTAAAGTCTATTTTCAAAAAAGCTGACTTTTCAGGAAGAATATCCAGATGGGCCGTGGAGCTCGGACAGTACGATATACAGTACCAACCCAGGACATCGATTAAAGCCCAAGTTATGACAGATTTCATAGTGAAATTTGTCTCTTCGAGTTCGGCACCAACCCAGCCCGGCGCCGAACTGAGGGGCAGAGGGCTCGAGGAAGCACCTACAGAGACCGAGCAAACCTAGAGTCAGCACCCCGCCTCGAGTAGGAAAGTCTTTGTCGACGGATCCTCAACCTCGAGAAGAGCCGGCGCAGGTGTCGTCCTCCAATCTCCAGAGGGACTGGTCATCGAGCAGGCCTTTACCCTGGACTTAAAGGCATCAAATAATGAAGATGAGTATGAAGCTCTGATAGCAGGACTAAACAACGCCAAAATCCTAGGAGCTCAGCAGTTAGTGGTCTTCAGTGATTCACAGTTGGTGACAAACCAGCTAACTGGAGACTACCAAGCTCGCGACGACAGGATGGCTGCTTACCTAGCCATTGCGAAAAAGCTCCTCTCTCAGCTCTAGACAGCCAAAATCAGACAGATAGGCAGAGAATCCAATTCTCACGCCGACGCCCTTGCTAGTCTGGCCTCTGCTGTTGAAGTAGGAAAGAGACGAACTGTCGAAGTAGGATCGCTGGCAAAGCCCAGCACAGGGCTCCACTCGCCAAGGGAAATCCTATGCCTGAATCTCGGCCCTAGCTGGATGGACCAGATCGTCTCTTATCTGAAAAACGACCAGCTTCCTGAAGACAAAACCGAGGCTCACCGAATCAGGCTCAAGGCATCCCGCTTCTGGTTGTCTCCTGAAGGTAAACTTTACAAGAAGTCATTCACAGGCCCATATCTCCAGTGTGTTCACCCTAGCAGAGTTGAGGACTTCCTCCATGAAATACATGAAGGGATCTGCGGCAGCCATATTGGAGGAAGATCATTGGCATACCGGGCAATCAGTCAAGGCTACTGGTGGCCATACATGCAGAAAGACGAGCAGTCATATGCCAGAAAATGTGAGAAATGTCAAAAGTTTTCACATTCCCTCCATCGGCCAGCACAAGACTTAAGTTCGCTTTCCAGCCCATGGCCCTTCACCCAATAGGGACTGGATATCGTAGGACCACTTCACAGAGCTCCAGGAAATAAGAGGTGGTTAATAGTCGCTACCGACTACTTCACTAAATGGATAGAGGCAGAATCATTATCTTCCATTACTGAGTAGGATTCGAAAAACTTTGTGTGGAAGAATATAGTTACAAGGTTCGGTATTCCAAGAACTTTGATCTCGGACAACGGGACCCAGTTCGATTCTGTCTTCTTCAGAAAGTTCTGCCAAGAGCTCGGTATCAGGAACCACTATTCTACTCCGGCAAACCCACAAAGCAATGGTCAAGCTGAGATGTTCAATAAGGTGGTACTGGATGGGCTGAAGAAGCGACTCGACTGAGCTAAAGGCAGGTGGGTCGAGGAACTGCCAAGTGTTCTATGGGCCTACAGAACTACTCCAAGGCATTCCACCTCGGCAACCCTTTTCTTCCTTGCCTACGGGATGGAAACTGTCATTCCCTTAGAGATCAGCCTCCCGATTTTGAGGTCCGAACTTTTTGATCAAGGCCAAAATGACATTATCTCGGGAGTTGGATTTAGCCGACGAACGCAGAGAAGCAGCAGCCGTCAGGCTGGCCGCTTATCAACAGCAGTTGGCTAGGGGCTACAACCAGAGGGTCCGGGAGAGAAAGTTCGCTGTTGGTGAGCTGGTCCTGAAGAAGACACTCCCGGGTGACAAGGATTCAAATCAAGGCAAACTAGCCCCGAACTGGCACAGGCCATTCAAAGTAATTTCTGTCGCCGGACAGTCGGCCTATAGACTTGAAGACATGAATGGTCGACAGCTACCACGACCATGGAACGCTTCGCACCTTAAGAAGTTCTATTTTTAGTTTGTATTTAATTCTCAAAATCAATGAAAGCATTTCTTAAGCCTTGACTCCTGATGAAACTAAATTGGGAAATGTTGGCGGCTTGGCTACAGCGCCAATGATGAGATTGCCTCGGGTCGGTCCATACCGCTTGGGCATGAAGACATTACGGCAAATGATGAGATTGCCTCAGGTCGGTCTATACCGCTTGGGCATGAAGCCATTACGGCAAATGATGAGATTGTCTCGGGTCGGTCAATGTCGCCCGGGCATGAAGCCATTACGACAAATGATGAGATTGCCTCGGGTTGGTCCATACCGCCCAGGCATAAAGCCATTACGGCTAATGATGAGATTGCCTCGGGTCGGTCCATACTGCCCGGGCATGAAGCGATTACGGCAAATGATGAGATTGTCTCGGGTCGGTCCATACCATCCGGGCATGAAGCCATTACGGCCAATGATGAGATTGCCTCGGGTCGGTCCATACCGCCCGAGCGTGAAGCCGTTTCGGCCGAGGATGGAATCACCTCGGGTCGATCCATGCCGTCCCGATGAGGCCGAACTCAGATACTTAGCAAAAGAAAATAGACAAACAAAAAGAGAACTCAGTGACAAGCAAAAACTTAGTTTTATTATTGAAGAATCGTTACATTCCGAAGTACAAGTTAAAAAAAAAATAATTATTACATCATTGAACAAAAAGAAAAATATCAGGGCCTCGGGGGACAGGAGCTGTCGGGGACATCAGCCGGAGCCTCTATCACCACTTTATCGTTGGGAGCTGATGGGCCAGGGCAGTCTGGCGGATTCACGAAGGACGGATGGTCCTCCGGGATCCCCATCTCCCTCAAGGCGGCGCGCCACGCCTTTGACCAAGTCCTGTTCCTGACGCGGAAGACCTTCGCTCCATAATAAGCGGTTGCTTGGTTTGCCGCGTCCTGGAAGGCGGCGTCGCTCTCGGACTTAACCCTGGTCTCGCCCTCGTCTGCCCTCCTTGACTCAGCTTGAATGTCGCTCTTTAATTTCTCTACTAGGGCCTCGAGATCGGCGGTTTTCATCTTTCCATTCTCGATCTCCACGGCGGCCTCCCCGAGCTTTGCCTCAAGTTCGCCTTTGAGCGCCTCCAGCTGGTTTGCCCTTGAAGCGCTGGCTCCCAACGCCTCCTCCAGCTCCCTCCTCTCCTCCTCGAGTTTCCTGACTAGAGGACTCTGCTTATTGAGCCAGTCGTTCACCACCATCGACTTTTGCAGCGTCTGTCAGAAAAAGGGGCAACGATCAGAAAATAGTAGCCGGGATGCAACACAGCACAAAAGGAATGGAAATCTAACCTGAAAGCAGGAGTGAAACAGCGATGACGTCATCTTTGGATCGCTCATTTTCTCCAGCCACTCCATGTCGTGCGGCAGAGCACAGGCACGGCTGAGCGCCTTGAGGACGAGGGGGTCGGGTTTCTTGTGGATATAGTTTTCCATCGTAAAAAACCTCCCCTCCTCCAGCAAGAAGCTCGGCTGCTAGGGAGTTGGCCCGGCTGGCGGCGATCCTGCGCCTGAGCTGACTCCGTCCTCTTGCGGCCTCCTCCTCGAAGGACCGTCTCCGTGCCCGTTTTCTTGATTTATCGACCTGGTCGGGGGGAACTTCTGTTCAGCGGCCTCCTCCATAATAGGGGTCGTGACGGGCCTGGAGGCAAAGGGCCCGCCAGCACCCAAGACTGTGGGCGGAGGGGATCCCGCTTCGTCCTCATCTCCGAGCGCCGGCACCTCCAAGTCCATGAAGGCTGGGATTCGGGACAATTCCTCCTCTGGGCTCGGCGAAGAGCGGCATTGTCTTCTCAAAGGGGTGCTGCTTGACTGCGGCTCAGAAGTGGACGCTTCGGCTTCGGATGCTGCTCGATTGTCTGTGTCGGTCACAGCTCTGGAAGAGCCTCCCTCGAGTGCGGCCGCAGATGAGCCTTCGACCACGAGCTTGCTCGTCCCCTGATCGTCTCGGGGCTATTGCTGAGGCAGGTCGGCTCTCTTGTAATAGCCGCGGTACTTCGGCTCGTAGCCTAGAAGTGCCCAAGCAGACCTGTTTGAGAATTCTGTGTACCTTGTAATTTTTCGGTGCCAATCCTCGTTCCTCCTCCAGCCAACGCTTTTGGCCAGCTGCGTCCTTTCCCGAGCAGCTGCACAGTTAGACCACAAGAACATCAGTCGGGCGAATTGAAAAATAAAACAAAACAAGGCAAGAAAGGCTAATTACTTGGAACGGCTCCAAGGTGGCGCGGGACTCTGTGCACTCTGTCCGCCCTGGCGCCGAACTCCCAGTTTCCCGAAACGCACAAGAGGTCGTCCTCGGCATATTTGTTCGAATCTTCAAGCGCCGTAACGAAGCCCTCTCGGCGGGGTTTGACTCGGAGGTAGTAACTATCCTCCCGGGACTTGCAGACGTCATAGACATCTTTGATGTCGTGGACGCCGAGGTCGATGCCTAACCTCCTATTGAGCACAGCCGTGCCCATTATTATCTTATAATCGTTGGGCACCAGCAGGCATGGATTGATGGACCAGACGCTAAGGCAGGCCCTGAGGAGCGGATCTAGGGGAAACCTAACTCCCCCCTCTATGATAGCGATTAGTGGGATGGGCATCCAGCCATCCGAATACGAGCGGAGTGCGTAATCCGCAGGGTCAGCTCGCCTGACCAAGACATCGTCCGGTATCTCGTAAACCCTTCTTAGCCCTTCTATGGCTGCTGGACTCTCTAACCAGTGACTGTAAACACCCATCTCAGAGACCCTAGTAGGAAGAAGCCCTAAGAAGAATGGACTAAACAAGAACTTACGGGTAGGAAGAACTTGGGCTGAAATCGCTCTCAGGCCTTCTCGCGTACGTCACTCTAAACTCAGTTTCTAAAAGCTCTGAGACAGTCTAGAGGGTTTCTTTCGGATACAGGAAGCGAAGATCGGGGAAAGGAAGACGACGATGCTATTTATAAGAGTAAGAGGCGCCATCTTAGCCATCTTGAAGCGCCGTTTTCGAAATTCGAAAACGTCACATTTGAAAGCTGCAAACACCCTCTGTTCGACGGCGCGACGAACCAGATAATGGCGCGTGTCGCCACCAGCGTGTTTTCCGCAATGATTAAAGAGCAGCATTTATTGCCTAGGGCAGACGAAGGGAAATCGGATGAAGATCGAACGTCAGCGGCCGTCATTAAGACAAAGATCCCTATCTGATCCACATCTTATAGCTTCCAACCCTAAAGATTCCTAGACTTTGAAGAATCAGAAGCTAAGGGCAATTGAGTGGGGCAATTCTCAAAAAAATCAGGATCATGCTAAATCTAGTGGTAATCTCGGTCGAGTGCATCCTGAGCACTAATGCGCCAGCCGAGGTGGGTATCGTCATTGTGGTCGACCCTGGCCTGATGACGTCTTGATCTCGGCTGTGTGACTGTTAATCGCGCACCTCGACTACAACTATATGTTGAGGTGCTAAATGAGACGAGCCCTGACAGCCGTCTCCCCTCCCCTCTTCAGACACGTGGCAGGATATGAGTACACGCCACTATGATAGATACTTCATCCTAGCTGTCCAAATCTTCACCAGATCTATGACAGCAGCATCCAACGGCTATGGCCATAGCAGGGCGGGGCCCAAGAAAAGGTCCGATGGGACCTCCACCGCCAACAAGTCAAGACAGAATCAAGCCCAGTATCACTCGCATTTAATGCGATGTGGGCTGACCGGACCATCATTTAATGCGATATGGGCTGTGATGGACCCTCATTAATTGCTTTGTGGGCTGATGAGACTTTAGCAGTCAGATCATTAGGCCCATCACCAAATATCTGGAAAATCTCTTATATATAGACAAGGGGTTGTTCCCACGCAGGTACGTAAGCATGAACACACACAAGCATGAACTCTCTTATCTTCTTCAACCTCTGTGACACCGATGGAGGACTAACTGAAGCATCGAAGAGCCCTGTGCTGCCTACGACAAGGGTCCTTTGACTATTCTTTCTTCCCTTTCAGGTCCTCAGAGCAACCAGCTTTCACGGTCGATTAGGATAAGTTCCGAAAGGCTCCCCTTAATTTTGTGAATTATATTTTCTGCACTTACAAGCCCCATCTTTAAATTGATCATACGTAAACACACAATTTGGCTCTTTGATTTCTATTTTATCCATGCATTATAAATCTAAAGGTGCGTTCAACCAAGGAATCGAAATAGTAGTTACGGTGAACGTAGCGGCTCGTGGTTAAAACGCTACATAGTGGGCGATGCATAGCGGTTGCAGTGATACGTGAAGGCATAGCAGTGTGAACTCTTAAAGTGGTAAAAGAATTCGAATTGTGTAGCAGACAATCTTACATTTTTTTTCATTAGGGGTTTCCAGCTTGAGGGGTCTACATGAGCACTCTTACATAGAGCTGTGCACAGGAGAAACTTTTTCCAATTATAGTGATAGCATCGTAGTATCTTAATTCCGTGGACAAAGCACACACAAACATGTTCATTAATACTGCTACTACCACCTAAACCAGTAAAAGGCCATCCCTTCCCATGCCTCTCCAGTCCTGACCCATTCTCTTTAGCATCATAGTATCTCAACTCCAATGGCAAAGCACACACAAACATGTTCATTAATACTGCTACTACCACCTAAACCGGTAAAAGGCCATCCCTTCCCATGCCCCTCCAGTCCTGACCCATGCTCTTTAGCATCATAGTATCTCAACTCCATTGGCAAAGCACACACAAACATGTTCATTAGTACTGCTATACTACCACCTAAACCAGTAAAAGGCCATCCCTGCCCATGCCCTTCCAGTCCTAACCCATGCTCTTGTGCTTTCTCTGCTCATTCTTTCACTAATGCACTTCGAAGGAGTTGCGGTCATGTGGGCCACACTTCCTATAAAAGTCTTTACGCATTGCTCTGATGAGTTTGACAATGTAGTGTACTCTCATTCATAGGGGAGAATTCGGTTAAAGATTTGGGTTGATAAAGAGTCCCCTCAGTGGATCTCTTAGGCTATACCACATTTTTTGCACTTTACTTCCATGCACCATGTCATTCCTCTCGAGCCTATAAAACCTACTAAAAGGTTATAGGGAGATATGCTTCTTTGAGAGTAACTCTCACACTAAGGTGAGAGTAAAGGAATTGACCCATTTGATCTATATACAATGCAACAGCCTAAATATAATGAGTTATTCACTTACTCTCATAGTAGTGTGAGAGTTACTCTCATAAGAATAATTTTCAAAATTATATCTAAAAAAATGGTCCAATAACTCTAGGTTGACGGGGGGATACAATATGCATCCTCTCGTACAGAGTCAAATCATACTTGAGTCATACTTGAGACGCCAAATTTTCACCTATGGGCGTTCTACAGAGTTAGGACACGCAAAACTTAATTTCTGCCCTTCATGCGGACTGGGAACCCAGCATTAAGGGTGGGCAACGTATTTCGCTCACTGCAACTGCTGCAAACTCGGGTAGGAGAAAGTCTCTGCACAAAACAAAGTAAATAAAAAACTTACGTACATTGCATTGCCACTTAGGTACAAGCTGTAGATTTTGACTTGAATCTGGACCACGCGCGACCTGAATTTAATTGGAACTAGAGCCCGATCCGAACTGAGAAAACTTGAACCAATGCCCCATTTATTTCGGATAACATTTATTGTACAGGCACAGATGCTAATGGGTAGGCCAAATAGGTGACTTTTCTATATTAGAGATAGGTTTGGTAGTGATTTTGTGGGATTTGGGAGGGAATGAATTTTTGGATTTTCACTTTTGAGTTAGGTTTGGGTTTTAGCTTGCCCCCAACCTGCCCTACACTATTTCTAACCAATTTACATATTTGTTCAGGATATATGTTATAAAATAGGAAATAAAAAAATGACTGATATCAAGTGGGCAAGTTTAAGTTTGCGTTGACCCAGTGGCACCTCTCTTTCTTTCTTTCTGCCCAGGGGTGAAGCCAGGATCTAGGCTATGTGGGGTGCCATTGTGAAAAAAAAAAAAATTATCTTGTGGGGGCCACGCGTAAAAACTGGTTTAAATCTTAAAAAAACTAAGGGGCCTTATTTTAATTTCGGGGGGACCATGGCCCCTGCCAGCCCCGCTTGTTTCGCCCCTGCGTGCGCTGAGCATGGAACTTACAATAGAGGACATTGGGTTGAATGTTGGATATGAAACTGTTGATTTCATCTTCAATATTTATGACTAGATTCATTTAAGTTTTGATATGATTATAATTATATTAAATCGGTTTATAATGTTTTTAGGATATAGTTTGTGATTAAAGTTATTTTAAGTTCAAGTTGCCATTTGGTAAGCTTCTGATTTGTATCTATTTAACTTAAAATTGATTTAAATCGGAGTGCTTTAGACTCTTTTACAAAATGTATATGATGTATGATTCAATCAACTTTAAGTCTTTCTTTAATTCTTTTTTAAAATTGATAAAAGGTAACTTTTTAAATAAATATGAATGTCTTAAGTGAACTAACATTTTTTTTCTTTGCTTTTTTTTTTTTTTTTTAACAAGTTTGCTTCTATAACTTTTATATTTGCGCGTATGACGTTTACTATACAATAAATTTACCACTACTACTCTTGTTGTATGATAGCTTTCTAATATAACTTTTATAGTATAATAAGCTTTCTTTCTCTGATTTGTACGAGCCAGAAAGTCTATTTGTAGAAGGGTCTAGTTGAAATAGATCTATTTTAATCAGCATCATTTCAAACAGATAAAACTTGCCAAGAAGGCCCTAAGTATGTTAATTATACTTCATAATTAACCAGGGCTCGTTTCTCAATGAAATATACGAAGAATTTGTCAAAATTTGGTCTCTGCATTTCTACACGTATACCCCACCTAAATCCAAAAATGGGGCTCACCTTCACAAAATCACAACTGCTCAAACAATCTAACCCCCATTAACTTTATCCTAACTTGTCATTGTTACCAGGCCACTTTAGATGGCTTGTTAATTGTTATTGCATATGATGAAATATACGAAGGGAGAGCAATATAGGAAATAATCTGAACATGGTATTAATACTTACTGGTCAATGTGCAGCTTTTGCCAGGAAGGCACTGCTAATTTTTGAGACTGGTTTGGGAGGTGTACGTTTAATTAATAACCGTCTGTGCAATTTCACACCCACAATAAAAGCTTATGGGGTTTGTTTGGCCCATTTATTAGGGTTGTAAATGGGTCGGTTTCGGTCCGGACGTTCATGGTGGACCCGGAACTAGAATCGTTAAGGAGAAGGTGGAACTGGATCCGGATCTGGAACCATTTCGGAACCGATTTCTTGGCTCCGGAATCGGAACCAGAACCATATAAGGGATGAGTTTGGATCTGGGTCCGGGCCAATGTAGAGAATGATATTAAAATAACATGGTTTTTATGAGAGATTTTCGAAAATTGAGGTAATATGTCAGGTCTCGGGTCCATAGGTCCGAACCAAGGTGGAAATGGACTCGGACCCATTTACTTATCGGGGCCTAATAAGGATCCAGACCCGGTTTTTAACAAGTCGGAACCTTCGGGTAATCGGAGAATCAGAACCCATTTACATCCCTACCATTTATATATTATATATATATATATATATATATACACACACTTATGTAAAATGAGCTTGGTGTGTAACCGTTTCACACCACTTATGTTTGTTTGTTTGTCATATTTTCCCATCTGGTTTGAAAATGTGGTACGAAAATCAGTTGAAAATGGTGTGCATATGCTGGCTGGACTTTTACCAATTTTTTTTAAACCTAGCCAAGGGGGCTGGGACTCAAGAGAGAACTCGTGCACACACGGGAAGGTAGCGGCTCCCCATAAGCAAAAAGAAAGCCCATACAAATGAAAAAGAAGCACACACAAATGGGGGTTGAGAAAGAAGCCCAACACGCACAAATGTGTGGACTTTTTAAATTAACACTTTCGAGGTGTGGAAAGGAATCACACCAACACCCAAAAATGTGGAGCTATCGTAACTCGGCCATCAAAACGGGCATTCCGGATTTTTCTACTTTGTTAATTTTGTGGGACTCAAAAATAAGATCCAAACTCTTTGATGTATTTACAAGATCAATAACAGCTAGGAAACCACACTGCAACTCTCAATTCACCCCGTATTTCGAGATATTTGCAAAAAAAAAAGTTGGGATCCTAAATCCACTGTTCCGGACTTTTGCGGCCCCTTTTTCATGAACTAAACCGTGAATACTTGTCAGAAAGTTCAAAATGGGAAGAAAATTTTATGGCTTAATTCATTGTCGATCTCGAAAAACTTGAGAAAAACTATGAACGGTTGATTCATCTTGCTGAATAATATAGTGCTTTCCAACTTCATTGAACCCAGTCATATCTGTGTGTTGGTCTGATTAACTTAGGTGCACTTTATAGAAAAAGTGCTTTCCTTTTTCTTTTTATTTATTATTATTTTTTTTTGGCTATTGAAGGGTTCCCAATTCTTTGCGGGCCCGGGGGGAAACCGAGTAAACTCTCCTGTAGTCCCAGTGTGGTAGTGCAATATCGAACCTGCAACCTCTGGGTACAAACCGTGGTCCTAGGCCAACTGAGCTACCCCTTGTATGATCGACCTGAAATGCATCAAATTAATGAAAGTAGGGGGTTGGTGGAAGAGACACCAGGAATAAGTGGTTGGTAAATATTGTTATGAGCAGATAATGTAAATTTAATTTTAGAGCCTCAAAATGTAACAGATTTTTTAGTGCATTTATTTTTCGATTGAATTCTACGATGGTTAATGGTTTGGTGCCTAATATTGGAGTCTAACTGGAGTGACTGCAATTTCATGAGGGTAGGCAACTGTCAATTATGGCTTGTGTTTGTGAACTGTAAGTTCCACTCTTAGAAAATTGAGAGTAGAAAAGAGGCTCAAATAGGAGGAGGTTGATATGAGAAAAACAGTACACTGCTGTCCTTTACTGTTACTATTAAATACTTTAAAACCCTACCAATACTTTAAAATCTCACCATTAAGTCTTACCATTGAAGCCCAACAGAAAACATGTCAATGTGATACACCAAAATATCTAAAAGGAAACACTCAAATAATCCAAATATTGATCTAATTCCATCACTTGGGCAATTACTGGGATCCAATCTTCTCAAAATAACTGTCTCACTTGTGCTGGCTCCCATCAAATATCAGCCCCAGGACTATCAAATTGATCATGCATAAACACATAATCTGACACCTTGCTGTTTATTTTAATCATACAATATCAGTAATCCTACAGTGGACTCAACTCAGATTTGAGCGACATCATTGTGAAAAATAGCTAGAATAAAATAGGACAGTGACTTTGGCGGTTTTAAATATAAGATCTAAATGGAATTATAGTGAAAGCCTGATAGTATCTAGACTCCACGGACACATCGTACACAAACATGTTCATGAATACCACTACCATGTAAACCAGTAAAAACCTTCCCATCCCAATATCCCATGCCCCTCCAGTTCTAACTCATGATCTTGTACTTTCTCTGCTTTATCTTGAACTTCTGCACTTTTACTTATTAAGTGGGACTTGTTCTGGGACAGATAAGAGGATGCAATCTCTATTCCTAGAGCTTGATAACATCTGGAATACGCACTGGATACCTCTCTATGCAATCAGCCCATGGCCCATCAGTGGTTGCCGGAATAGTCCTGTTGCACTTCCACACAGCACTGTTGCACTTGAATCCGCTTCCGAATCCAATCTGCCAAACACGGTCGCCTCTCTTCATCCTCCCCTTGGCCTCGATGTAGCTCAGCTCATACCAAAGTGAAGAGGATGAGGTGTTGCCAAAGCGGTAGAGGGCCATCCGCGACGCTTCCACGTGCTCCGGTGAGAGTTGAAGGTTCTTCTCGAGCTCGTCTATCACTGCCCGGCCCCCGGCGTGGATGCAGAAGTGCTCGAAGGCCTGCTTGAAAATCGGGGATGTAGGGCTTCAACTTGGGATTGATGAGTTTCCGGGCGATGAGGTTGATGAGGAAGAGGAGCTGCTCTGAGGCAGGCAGCACTAGTGGCCCCATTGTAGTTATGTTGGACTTAAGGGCCTCACCAGCTATCACCATGAGATCCTTTTGAAGAGCAATCCCAACATTACCATCGGGGTCTTCCTCCTCCAACACGCAGCGGTAGGCCCTGTCGTCTGCACCCTTGTGGGTGCGGACGACATGGAGGAGGCGGTACTTGGCGCGCCATGCCTCAGCGCGGCGGTTCGAAAGTAGAACCGCCGCACCACCGCTGCGGAAGAGGCAGTTGGGGAGGAGCATGGAGCGCTGATTCCCTGCATACCAATGCGGGGAAAGGATCTCCGTGCTTACCACCAATGCATATGAATTGGGGTGCACTTGGAGGAGGTCTCGCGCGAGATCAACCGACAAAAGCCCCGCGCTACACCCCATTCCGGACAGATTGAAGCTGCGAATGTTGCTTCTCATCTTGTACTTGTTTACCACCATGGCAGAGAGGGAGGGCGTAGGCGAGAAGAGGCTGCAGTTGACCACTAGTATGTCGATGTCTTTTGGTTTGATGTTCGTCTTGGCGAAGAGCAAATCGATGGCGGAGAAGATGACAGTTTGTGCCTCGTCTCTGCCCACTTCCATCGACGACTTGGGAGGCATGTAACGGACGTGTGGGGGGAGGGAAGTCTCTTCACCGAGCCCCGACCGCTCTAGCATCCTCTCTAGGAATTGGATACTCTTCTTATCGAGTTTGGGGTTGAGTTTGGAGAAAAGGTGTGTGTGCTCTATGAAGGATGAGGAAGGAACGCGGCATCCAGGGGGTGGTTTGTAGCACGCGTAGTCTACTAAATAGATTGGTCGAGGACTTGAGATGAAGTAGACTGTGAGAATGAAGACGCTGAGGAAAATTATGCTTATGATCTGCAGTAGATCGAGGTTGAGAGATTGCCAGAGCTCGATAAGCACATCGGGGCCAAGACGCATCATTTCGAGAAGGATGGTAGCCATGAGAGGGATGAGGAATAGGGTGAGGAAGTGGTTGATCAAGTACTGATATCCAAGCTTCACGTACTTTAGCTTGATGGAAATAGAGAAGTCAGGAAGAGGGGTAGGCATGTTTGGGTGTTCTGAGGAGAAAGCAGGAGGAGGGGGAGAGGTTTTGTAGGGGACTATGTTTGAAGAACAGAGGGGGGAGTGTGAGATTGCGAGGTAGTGTGTGTGAGAATTGAGAGGGAATGGGAGGGGGATTTATTGAACGAGTGAGAATAGACGCAATGAATATGGGCAGATGGGCTTGTCAATGAGGATCATAAATCCACCAACGCTCGATCACAATACGGATCGCGCACGCACCATTTATTGACACATGACTCTGGATCTTATTACTTTGACTGCAGATTGGGATTAACTGTTAGTTGAAAGTGCAGCTTTTTAGGGTTGTAAACCGCCCGTTCCGGTCCGGTCCATAGTGGACCCGGAACCAGAACCGCTAAAGAGAAGGTGGAACCGGTTCCGGTTCGAACCAAAACCCCATATGGGACAAGTCTGGATCCGGGTCCGTGTTCGGGTCTAGGTATATAATGATATTACAAAAATATAATTTTTAGGAGAGATTCTCGAAAATTGAGGTAATATGTAGGGTCTCGAGTCCACATGTCCGAATCAAGATGGAACTGGACCCGAACTCATTTATTTATCGGGGCCTAAATAAGGACCCAGATCCAGTTTTTAATGAGTCGAAACCTTCGGATAATCGAACAATCAGGGACCCATTTACATCCCTATGCAGCTTCCAACCTAAATTCGTGCATGAGACTTACCTTTCAGGTGCTCAAGGTGAACACCAAGTCAGAACTGCTCCTTAGTCCTTACCTAAGTGATAAGGAGTAGCATTTCTCACCTGGCTATCTAGGGTTGGAGTCCCGGATACACCACCTCTTCCGTGTGTACGGCCCCCTTCCCAATTTTTTTTTTTTGGTAAATAGGGCTCCATTCCCACGTGGTTGAGCTTTCTTCCCATGTGGATCTCTCTTGAGTCCCAGCCCCCTTGGCTGGGGTACCAAAAAAATAAAAAAACTAAACACGAAGCGCAAAGCCTCTAAGATCTTAATTAGAATCATGATTATTCATTATCCTTGCCATCATCATCTTCATTGCCATTGTAGCATTGGTATAGTGACCTTCTAGGGCCGATTTGTTTGCATAGAATCAAATTTCTAGGAACTCATGGTGAAATGGGTTTGTCAAAGAAGTCTTGAAGACGTGAGAGGTGAAGAATGTGAAGTGGAGAGATATTGTTTGAACCGATTTCGGGTAACACTCCTAAAAGGGAGTATGCATTCCCAAAAACACACATCAAGACTATTGAGTATTCTCTCTAATAAATAATACTTAACCGCTGCTATTTGCACTCAGACTTGTTGATTCTTTATCAAGGCAGCTAAAGGACACTTTTCTTCATGAGTTTGACCTATTCATTAGGGCATGTTTGTTTGCATTAAAATACATAGGATTCAAACCATTAGTAGTTAAAAGTGAAGATAAAACGTGAATTTTAAAAAATGAGCATCAAATAACTTTGTCGTTTGAGAAAATAGAATCAAAAGAAGATAGGAGATGAACCACTAGGGTGATGGCTAATTTATTCATATTCCATCTTCTTTTGATTTTATTTACACAAAAGAAAAAGGTTGTTTGATCTTCATTTTTAATCACCTATGTGTTCAATTCCTATGTATTATAATGCAAACAAATAAGCGTAAGGTGTTGCCTTCATAGATTTTTTTTTTTTGGTTTGTATCTCCCACACTTGGGGCCTATTTGTTTCCAAAGAATGAATTGAATATATGAGAATTCATATAATAAGTTATTAAAATGGAGGATCCAAAGTAAATATTCAAATTAAAGATGACCATTAAATAACCTCCCCTTTCACTACACCAAAAATGGAAATTAAAGACTGTGGTTTGGAGCGGTCATTAGCCGTTTGTAATATGAAGCGGTTTTAATACGTTTTAAGTGAGAAAGCCGTTTCCGATGTTAAAAACTTTACTCCGATACTACTAAAACCATCTCATTTAGCGTTCCCTCCATTATATTCACTCGTTCCCTCCATTTCTTTACTTGCGCTATTTCACTCCTTTCGTTCCATTCACTTCTTCAAGGAAAGCTGCTCGCGCCATTCTCATCTCCTTCCACTCCATTCACTTATTCAAGGAATCTCGATAGGCTGATCCTCCCTCTCTCTCCCATCTCCCACAAACCAAATTCGGCGAATCCAGCGAATCCATCTAGTACAACCCAACCCATCTCCCATCTCCCGTAACACACCCAAATCCAGCGAATCCAGCACTGCCACCACCCGACATTCTCAGCCTCCTCGACGGCTCCGCCCTCACCTTGGACAGCTGCACGTCCTCCTGGTCATAACTCCCTGTTGTTTCTCTTCCTGTTTCTCCTATTGGAGTGTGTTTTTTTTTTTTTTTTTTTTTTTTTTTTTTTTTTTTTTTTTTTTTTTTTGAGGTTATGGTTTCTCATATTGGAGTTCTTTTGGAGATTGGGGCTTTGGACCCTGAAATCGCGATTTTTGGAAGGTTCTACCCCTCTCTATTCAATCGGCTTCTGCTGTTGCTGGTAGGTTGCAGATATCTCTCTGTTGATCTTCTTTCTTGAATCTTTGCTAGATCTTAGCAAATCTCATTCATGATGCTTTTCATTTCAACGTTATTATTTCTAGGGTTTGAGATATTAACCGTGTTATGTGGAATCTTAGTTAGGGTTTTCTAAGATCTGGTTTTGATTATCATTGAGATCGGCATGGATTTTTTATTTTTATGTAGCTTTTTCTTTGGCTTTTTATGAGGTTTGGCGTAGACTTATCGGAAAAAGTGTATCTTCAGATGGGAGCAGATTGATGGATTCCATCCACCATTTCCAAGTCTCTTCAAGTCTCTAAGCTCAAAGGGGCTTTTTGTTGCTTTCTCTGTATTTGGGCTGAAAAGTAGAAAGAAGAGCACGATTGGGGGGGGGGCGCTGCTTTTTAAGGTGATTCTTCTCTTCTTTCATTATGTTCTTCCGGTGAATGTTTTTCTTTCATATAATACAGAAGATTAATCTTTCTCTCTCTAACTTCTTAAAATGTGTCTTGTTTGGAACCAAAAAAAAAAAAAAAAGAGGGAGTTTTAAGGAAACATTTATTGAGTTTTTTGAAGTATTTCTTAAGAATGAGAGTGATTTTGAGAATGCTTGTAGCGATATGTGTGGGGTGGAAATATCGGTGAAGGTGTTTGAGATGTTGTTTCCACTTCTTAGTCTTTTCATTTTTGGGGATTTCGGGTTTTGTGTTTTTGGCTGTTTGCTTGCGAATCATTATCTATGGAATTTGTGTTGTATTTGTGATGATGTGTTATTGTTATGAAGTTCAATTGTAGTTCTTACACTATAATTTGGGTTTTTTCAATAGTTGGAAGTCACTCCTTAACTAAATTAGTTGCATATATTTGAATTAATCATGACCATCAATTATTTGGCTGCATTGTGGATGTTGTAGCTGGCGAAAGTTATGATGATAGGACAGTGTTGACCAATTTGACTTTGCCCATTGAAGCTTTTGTGTTTGATCTGTTTTGTGGTGTCTTTTCCTAACTGCTATCTGATGATCATTAATAACATGGTTCGCAATTTGGATAATTTGGGATCGGGGTTGGTGTAAATGGCTACTACAAGAACTGTGGATGTGTTCTATCCGTTTTATTAACACTAGCAAACACATGGTTTGTCCTACTTTTTTTTTTCTCTTTTTTCGTTCTCTTTCTTTTATCTCATTAGTTGGTTCAAGCAAGTTGGGATTTAACATTACTGTGCCACGGCATGATTAATGCTAACTCCGACTGAGTTAGACATGTTGAGATAATAGGTTGATTGCTGATTGATGCTTTATGTCCTAGTTCAAGTTTTACCTGCGATTAATGGAAAAATGGGAATTTGGGGTTGAATGGTTCTGAGTTAGGATCTAGGGAAGAATGAGAGGAATCCATGTTATAAGGTGAACAATCTGAAACTAGATTGTAAAAGATGCAAGTTCTGTGAAAAGAAGGAGCTTAGAATGATAATTGCCTAGCATTAGAACGACTCCCTTTGAAACTGCAATGTTACATACAGCTTAGATTTGCTTTATTTTATTTTATTTTGGAACTTAAATTTAGTAAACAAGAATGACAACCCACTAGAGGGGAAGTGGGAGGGACCAATTTCTCTTATTCAGCTCTTCAGTGTTGGATGTAAACACCAGTAATATGCTATGATGCAGAACAACAGAAGAGCTTCTAAGCATTCAATTTGAAATCTTTTGATTGACACTCCATGTCCAAATATCCCCTTAAGTCTGCCTCTTTCTAATAAGAGATAGAGTACATTCCCTGGAGTCTAGGGTGTCTTTCTTAAGATTAAAGTATATATCTTCCACATGAAGGAGGATAGAAAGACATGCCTTTTAGATGACACTCTGAATGCATCATGTCAGTACTTTGTATATTTGTTCAAGTTTGTTCTTTTATATTTTATTCTGAATAAGATTCTACAAGTATAACTTGGTCATCTGAAGTTTGATTTTTATTGCCAAAGACATTAGTTGAATTGGATCTATGGACCATGCAAATAGAATCAAATTATAATTGAACTAGAAAAATCCTATAATGGAGCTGTCACCTTATTAATGTCAATTTGAAGAGATGCAATCCAAGTCAAACCCACCGATGTGTTCTATAATTCTTTTTTTCTACAATAAACATTGTTTTTTTTTTTTCTAACTAAAATAATACCATCATTTATTTATGTGCCATCTATTTGCCTTAACTGAGGTTACCTTTGCTAATCCATTTAATTTATGTGAGGTAAGTTGTTGCAGATTGTCGTCCTCGAGCAACAAAGCATGGATGAACAAACATAGGTTAAGTCCAGAGTATTTAGATAAAATTGTGCATTTCCTTGAGTTTACAAAGAAACATGGTGGTGGATTTAAGCATTTTCCCTGTCCATGTGCTAAATGTTGAAATGGGAGTGGAATGATCGCCCTTAATATGATTCATGAGCACTTGCTCTTTAATGGTATTGATGAGTCATATACACATTGGATTCTACATGGAGAATGTATTGCAACAGCCAGTGAGAAAACATCAAGATCAAATCTTAATGAACAACCCAATAATATGTATCCTAGAATGGAGGAACTCGTTAATGACGCATTTGTAAGAATTGGTGAAAATGTTGATGCTCTCATGGATGATCTCATAAGGAACAGAGATATTCATGAAGGCTCCCAAGAGTTTCAAGGCGAAGACGAAGGAGAAGAAAGAAGATATAAGTCTTTATTTGATGATGCAAGACAATCTTTGTATCCTTCTTCTCCTAGGGAACTCACAAAATTGTCAGCTGCTGTTTAGTTATACAGTCTAAAGGCACAAAAAGGTTGGTTAGACAATAGTTTAAATGATCTCCTTCAATTGGTGACGAAGTGGCTTCCGGTAGGAAACACGTTACCAGAAAGCACATATCAAGCTAAGAAGATGATCAACTCGTTGAGAATGACCTAAGATTCCATACATGCATGCCCAAATGATTGTATTCTTTATTGGAAAGAGTACAAAGACAGACAAAGTTGTGCAATATGTCATACATCCACATGGAGGTCAGATTACTTGGCAAAGAAAAAAAAAGTATTAGAGTTCCATTCAAGGTTTTGAGGTATTTTCCATTGACACCAAGGCTACAGAGGCTTTACAGGTTAGATTTCAAGGTTAATGATAGATTCCATAGGTCATTCTATTTGCCTTTGATTCTTAATTTTAATAACTAATTATTATTTTTACATTATTATGTAGTGTGCCATGGATAGCAGAGCAAATGACTTGGCATGCTTAACCAAAAGAGAATGGTGGTGTTATGCGGCATCCATCTGATTCATCAAGTTGGGTGGTAGGAAATACCAAGTGCCCAAGTTTTTCTGAGGAACATCGAAATGTTCATTTAGGACTTGCGACCGATGGGTTCAACCCTTTTGGACATCTCAGTAGCGTCTATAGTTGTTGGCTTGTCATTATAGTGTCCTACAATCTCCTCCCCTCATTATGCATGAAAAGAGAATTTTCAATATTGACAGTATTGATACCAGGTCCAAAAGGACCAAGTAAGGACATTGATCTTTACCTACAACCATTGGTTGACGAGTTGAAAGAGCTATGGCTTAATGGAGTGTCAACGTGTGATTCTCATTCGAAGACAATTTTTAATCTGAAAGCTATGCTGATGTGGGGATTTCATGATTTTCTTGCATATGGGAGTTTATCGGGTTTTGTAACACATGCACAACTCACTTGCCCTGTTTGCGCCGAATGAACCGTTTTCAAACGTCTTAAGAGTGGGAAAAAGTACTCTCATCAAAGTCATCGAAGATTCCTTCCTGTTAATCACGTTTTTAGGACTCAAAAGGTGGCTTTCAACAATAAAATAGAAGAAAGAAGAGCTCCTCGTCGATTGAGTGGTTCAGAGGTTGAAGACAAGGTGGCCGGTATTCAGATGGATATTAAAAAATCGAAGGGAAAGAAACAAAAAAGTTATGATGATGAATCGGCTGATAATATAACTGCCTTGTACAAGAAATCAATTCTATTCAACCTACCATACTGGAAGGTGGTTTTCTCAATTTGGTACTACATTCCATATTCTTGTATTTTGATAAACAGACAAGTAGAAACTTACTTTGTTTTAATGCTTTGACAGGATTTGCCTGTTCGTCACAACCTCGATGTGATGCATGTTGTGAAGAATGTTGGTGACCACCTTTTGTCAACGATCCTAGATGTCAAAGATAAAACAAAGGATGGCACAAATGCACGCGAGGATTTAAAAAGAATGAACATTAGGAAAGAGCTATGGTTACAAAAATCAGATGGGAGAACTATTAAATCGAAGGCACCATTTGTTATAAGTCCTAAGGAAAAAGAATTTTTCTGTCATACTTTGCATGAATTAAAGGTTCCAACGGGGTATAGTTCGAGATTTAAACATCTCATGAACATGCAAACCCTTGAAATAAAGGGGCTCAAATCACACGATTATCATGTCATAATCAGTAGTTATTACCTGTTTTGTTACAGCATGCATTCTCAGAGCATAAGCCATTGAAAGCTGCTATTCAAGAAATTTGTAACTTCTTTAATGTCTTGTGCTTAAAGACGATTAGTGTAAATAATATAATTGGTGTAAAACAACGACTAATCAAGGCAATGTGCGTTTTGGAGAAGTTCTTTCCACCATCATTTTTTGTTATTAGCGATCACCTCATGGTGCATTTGGCTGATGAAGCATTAGCTTGCGGTCCAGTAAGATTTCGATGGATGTATCCTTTTGAACGGTAAAATTCTAACTTCAAAGTTGTCTTTGGTATAGTAGAGTATAGTGCTGATCGGACATTTCTTAATAGGTTAATGAAAACTTACAAAGGATATGTAAAGAACATTGCACACCCTGAAGGGTGCATTGTAGAGCGCTACATTATCGAGGAATCTATTTTGTATTTTATGGAGTACATGCCAGATGGTGATAGAGGTAGTCACAAGAGAACACATCAAAGGTTTTTGGATGATGATGGTGAGTGTGATGAGGAGCCTTTGGATAAAGGCAGGAATGTAGACCTAACTAACATTCAACATCAACAAGTACGTAGATGGGTTTTGGACTCCTATCGGGGAATTGAGGAATGGCATATGTGAGTTGACAAATTTCCTAAATTAACATATAAGGTGCAGTAATTCGATAACGCGTACACAATCATACAAAGTAATGTATCTTTCATTGATACAGGAAGTATAAGACATATTTAAGTACAACCACTCCCAAGGGTCCAAAAAAGAAGGGCGGTGTGTCTAAGAACATTGAGCATGATTTTATCAGTTGGTTGCGACAGGAGGTAATTAAGAATATGTTTATTTAATTCTAACTATTTGATGATAGACATGATTATAATTGCTGAGTACTCTTTAATCCTTCTTCTTAATGTGCAGATGGAATATGTTGAGGGAGAGCCGATACTGAAACGACTAGCAGTTGGGCCAATGTTCAAGGCCAAATGCTATAACAAATACCGTGTCAATGAGCATGTATTCTCTCCAATTGATTAGGAGACTAACAAATCAACACAAAATAGCGGGGTCTCAATGAAAGCGTTCACATTATACAGGGCAAGCGTTAAAGATAAAAAGTATAAGAAAGTTGAGGCCACCTATTATGGAGTTGTGAAACAGATAATTGAGTTGGATTACATTGATTTTCGTCAAACAATATTTTATTGTGATTGGTTCAAAGTAGAGGACAAGACTAATGGGTGCATTGTTGATCCCGATACAAATTTGACAATGGTGAACATGGAAAAATTGAAAGGAAAAGATAAGGAAGGAGACGAACCATTCATATTAGCGTCTCAAGCAAGTCAAGTTTTTTACTCCAAAGATCAAACTAAACCTGGATGGGCTGTTGTTCTACTCGCCCTAAAGAGATTGACAAAAGATGTAGACGCACTTGAAGATCCGTGTTTCTTTTATTCCATTGTTAGCGCAGCTGAAAATTTAGAAAATGTTCTAAAAGAAATTAACTATGAATTGGAATGCTGGACATGTTTACTTTGATTTAAATATTTTTACAGTATTAGAATTTTCAAGTAGTTGAATATGTGAAATATGCACTTTATGCTTATGGTGTCTTGATTATGAATGTGCCTTGATTATGAAATATTCACTTTATGCTTATGCTTATGCTTATGGTGCCTCGATTATGAATTTTCAAGTAGTTGAATATGTTGATTTTATTTCACGCATTCATGTGACTTGTTTGTGCTAAGTGTCATTATGTCCTTTGAGACATAGCTAGGTGTTTTGATGGCTGAGCAAGGGATAAGTTATTTGAATACAGGTTAGAAGAAATTCATTTCATCACTATTTATACAGTTTCGTACTCAAGTTTTAAATGGTATTAATTTTATTTAACATTCATTTTCTGTTTCAGAATCTTCCATGCCGCCAAAACAAAGAATGGTGATTACCTTAAATGCTCATGGCCTACCAGTGGGAGATAATTCAGCCAAGTTGTCATCTAGATGTGGACAACTGGTTCACACCATTGTCCCTATTTCATACAAGAATTGGCGTGCAGTGCCAAATGAGAAAAAAGAAGAACTCTGGAAGCTCATCCTAGTATGAAATTCTTAGCTTGTATATCTTTGAAATGGCTTGATATTTAACTTGTTCTCTATTTAGTTGTTGAGCCTAAACAACCTCTTTTTTTTTTTTAAAGGAAGATTTTGATGTTTCTTAGTCATACAAAGACAAATGCCTTAGAAGCATGGCTGAGAGCATGAGGAAATACAAGACCAAATTGAGGATGCAATACCTCGATCCCCACAAAACTCAAGAAGAAAAATTGAACAATCGTCCCCCAAGAGTTAGGCCTGAAGATTGGGAGGCGTTCATTAAACATAATGCGGATCCAAAAACTGTAGAAGAACGTGAAAAAAATACGGAGATCAGGAAGAAAATGAAAATTTATCATACGAGTGACAGGCATGGCCACATGAGACTATTCGAGAAGATGGTAAGTATTGGCATTTTTATGTAACATAAAAATATTGATTATTTTATTCCACAAAAGCTAATAATGTGTACTTCTTGCAAATATAGAAGCGCCAAAGAAATGAAGATGCCCCCCCCTACACACACACACACCGATTACCAAGGCTGAAGTGTGGATCAAAGCACATAAAAGAATTGATGGTTCTATGTATCCCCATTGATGTGTCTTCACACATGGTGAGTTCATCATCTTACATTTAAGTCGTTGGGATAGAAAATATAAAAAAACAAAGTTTACTTATGTGATGATTATTTAATTTGACAGGAAAAAGTGCAAGACTTACTTTGCAGCCAAGAAGTTGATTCCCAAGACATCCGAAACGATCCTTTGACTAAAGTATTCGACATTGATAAGAGCGTGTTCGGGGTGTTGGGAACATCGTATCAAGATCTCAAATTATATCGTCCTTGCCAGCACTAGAAAAACTAGCAATGAAGGATAAGGAAGTAACCGAGCAGTCGTCAATGGTTAAAATTTGGAGTCCCAAGTAGAATGCATAAGGGTAGATCAAAAAGGCCTAATGGAAGAATTTAAGGATCTCAAACAGTTGATTGAGGTATTAATGCTTTTATGGGTTTTTTTTTTTGAATTTATATAAGGTTTCATAATATCATATTTTTTCTACATTTACTTAATGAATAACACATGCATTGGAATATTATTGAAGCATAGCATGACTTCAGTATCACAATCAAGTGCAACACTTCCACATAAGAACAAAGAGTCAGTTGTGGTTTCCAACACCATAGGGAACGATCAATCTCCATTGACATTGCGGCCATGCAAAATGATGTCTTGGCGGCAAGAGGTGGTCGCTCTTGGCATAGCTTATATTGAGAATGGGCCCCAACAGATTCACTCAAAATCTCTTCCAGCAGGTTACTATAAGGTTTCTATTGACGTCATTGAAAAAGCAGATGTCGAATTGCCTTATCCAGATGGATTTCATTCGACTTTAGGCGAGGTTGGGAATGGATCTTTTGTAGCATGGCCTGAGGTTTTTACCATATTCACAGATTAGGCTGATCAAACATATCTCTTAGACATTTTTGTAAATCCAGTTGATAACAAGTTCAATGTGTTGGATTAGGTTTATCTTGGAAACTCATTTTGCTACTTTTGTTTATGCTACTTTAGTCTTGGAACATTGAAATGGTGAATGAATGTATAGTTACACACAATTGGAATGGGCCCAACATGATACATGGCATGTTACTTATACTTGTCTTCAGATTTATGATTTAGAGTTACATATACTTGTCTTCAGATTTATGGTTTACTTATACATGGCTTGTTACTTATACTTGGAATGGACACAACATGCTACTTTTATTTTTTTTTCTTTTCTTTTGTTTAAGCTCTCTGCTCTAGCAGCAAAAAAAAAAAAAAAAAAAAAAAAAAAAAAGAAAAAAAAAGAAAAATAAGAGAGAGTGAATGAATTGAACTGTTTGACTTCTTTTGTTACAACATGCTATATTTGGACTGTGTCATGTTGACTTCTGTAACTACAGACCTATCTTGACTTTTGTAACTACAGAGTTCTCTCTCACCCCATAATAGTTTTATCATTTCAAAAAGGTTCATGAAGGATAAAAACCCTGAAGTAGGTTTTTGAATTGAAAGGCCATCAGGGAGAAGTTACTTCTGTAGATTGGTATGTATTTGTTACAAAGACGATCTGCCAATGCATTCTATGTTTCTATGAGCTTCATCTCTCTCTCTCTCTCTAATGTTTCGCAGGTGTCAATCAGAAACTGGAAAATTGCTACTTCATCTGATGATTTCCCGGTATGTATAGCAGTTATCATTTCTACTATTTGTCTTCCGTTTCTTCTTCCAAAGTGTTATTCACTGAAAAATTATATCTGATTATTTTTTGTTATCTTTTGTTCTGACATTGAATTGGTTTTCTAATGTTTTGTTTTGTTGTTTTTTTTGTTTTTTCCCCTCAAGAAGATCTTAGAAATCACTATGATTTTTTTATGGTGATCCTGATACTATTTTCTTTTATAACCATGATGATCCTGATATTGTTCATTTGTTTTATTTATTTATCGTTTTTCCTTGTGTAATTTCATATTGGAAGGTTTTCCATTGATATGGTTTTGCTTAATATGTCAGGCGTTGCAATCTATCGATAGAGACATATCTTCATCTCTTGATTATAGAAGGAAGCCTAGAGATGGAGTTAGTTTTGCTTTTGCATTTTATGATGAAGGTACTTTTGCAAAAAGCCCCTTTGCTGGCATACCAGAGGCACTTAACCCCAAACCCGGTCGCTTGTCCAATACCCAACAACGAGTTTATGAGGCAGCACATACTCTATCTATCTGGATGATATAACAATTACTTCTGATTTGAATTGTCTTAGCTTATGTCAGTTTACTTTATATTCTACTTTCTTATATATTAGGATTTTGTTAGGTTTCCATGGCAAAATCAGTTAACCCGGAGTTCAAATGCTGTTACTGCTTGTCTTCCTGGTTCATCTGGTGGTCTGCCAGCTCAGGCCTCTCTCGCGTTTATGGTTCAAATTCTGGACAGCCAAACTCTAGCACCTACTCAACTGCACAAATGATTCCAGGGTTCAATACTGTCCCCAGTCATTGAAGTGTTTGAAATGATACTCAAATGCGTAAGCCGAGATGAGGCTGCCTTGGCTGTGTTACAGAAGGTGTGCCATCTTTCATGTCCTTATTTTTTTTTGGTGTCTGTTCTTATGATTTAGTTAGCAACATATAATTGTCTATTATTTTGGCTATAGGTTTTCAAGAGCTTATATCAGAATGCGTTGAACAGCATACACATTGTTTCACATCTTGCAATTATGGCTGCCGTTCGAGATGTTTGCAAGCTTGTTGTCAAGGAACTAACGAGTTGGGTATGTGTCTATTAATTTAAGTAACTCAAGAAATTTCAACTATTATCTGTATAATTCATTGTTTTGGTACATGATTTCAAATATAAATTTGATAGTACCCATTTTGAAGGAAGTGCAATGGTATATCCGCGTGTGCACATTTCTCCAGAATCTTTTCAGGTGGTGATAATAAGATTATGTTTTCTTTTTTTCCCGATGTCCTGTCCTCACCTACTACTGCATTCAACCTATTTGAATGAATTCCCATACAACTTGTTTGACGAATCACCAAGGAGGGACAACATGAGGCTCTGATACCAATCGCTCATGGTGGAGATTACTGGCCAGTCCTAAATTCTTACTGATCAAATAGCTTTCAATGCATATTAACTTCTTTCCTTTTTTTTTTTTTTTGTTTTTTTTGTTGTCGTCATGGCCTTCTATTGTGATATTAATTCTGTGAAACAATCTTTGCATGGATTGGCGTTCCTTCTTCAATTGAGATTCTCTCCTTTTTTTTTTCTTTTTTAACCCACTGTTCTTCAACAGAGATTGAAGGGCCCAGGACAGGAAGGATGTTTACAAAAGGCTTAGACCGCAGTCCCATCAACTAGATCAAATAGTTGCCAAAAGCCAGAAAGAATCCCATTGGATTTTTTAACTGGGTCATTAATGGTTGATGGGGGGTGGGGGATTCTTTTTATTTTTTTTATGATGATTTCATTTGATGGGGTTTGATGCATGATTGATCTAATAATGAACTGAACTTTCTCCTTACATCCTCAGTTTCTTATGGATCCTTTTTTTTTTATCTATCATCTTGTGCTATTCATTGTTAGCTTGGTTAATCTTGAGTATTAGACTATAGTTTTCATTCATCTGTTAGCTTTTTATGAGTACCCTTTTTGTTGTCTGAATTGTAAGTCCCAGATTTGTTGATGGCCTTCAATTTCATTTCTTGAATAACTAGTTATGGTTTCTCCAATCACGAATCACTTTGCAAACCAATGCTTAATCCTATTATAGCACTTGAAGGTTCTGATCAGGTAGTTTTTGTTTTCTTTGAGATGCTTTTCATTTCTGGGTTTAACTGGTCAAATTCTTTCCTTCTCTTGTTCTTTATTTTCGGCAGGGTTCAGATGTCCCTAATGAAGCTTGGTCTCCCTTGACAAATAAACTGTCACCCAACACCAATCTACAACCAACAATTGTATATAACAGCAAGAACTACTTATCACCAAAAGCTATGCCCCCTTTAAAGTTCTATTCTAGCTTTCTTGGCACTCACAGTGGTGTGGGTGTTGATTTAGCAGACGACAATGAGAATGTGGCATCAGTTCTAGATGATATTGATGCCAGTTACTCTGGGGAGGAGGGCTCTGAGTCTAGTGATTTAGACATGTTTCATAAGCCAATCACATAGAACTATGATGAAGAGGTGTTTGGAGCTAAATCTAGCATAAATTATGGCTACAGACATGTGTCTTCTGTGATTAGAGATGCTTCAAAAGAGAATCTGCGGATTGAAGTGCCCGTCTATGTTAGAAGACATATAGGTGGTCATCTGGATAGCAGAGGATATGTGCAGAATCACTCAGTTTCAAGAAGCGAGCACGGGACCAAAGAGCATGCCAGCATTGCTGGTGCACATCTAAGAGATGATGTTCTCTCATTATAACCATGACACGACCACCTACGTATTGATCATACCAAATGCACTATTTGTTTTATGACTAACAATTGAAGACAGCCAACAGCCCTAGTCCTTCTTCCGAGAAAACTCTTTGATTTTTATTTCTTTTAGAGATGAACTGGATGAACCTTCTCAAGAAGTTGTGAGTTGATTTTGTATTTCTAAACATTATAAATTGTACATTTAAATTCAAGATAGTATATTGATTTTTAAAATAAACTAATTGATGCTGTGTGATATTAATGTGTAGAAGCGAATGCTACAATTTCTGGGTTTTGATTTTTTTTTTTTTTTTTGTGATTTAAAAAACTCAATTTAATGGAAAATAAAAAAATTACGGCGACATTATTTAAAAGAAAATCAAATTAGGGATGGTTGAAAACCGACATTTAATACAGTAAAAACCGTTCCAATATCAAAATATGGAACGGCTTTAAGCCCTTCCTATCTATTCGAGACGAACTTGTAATTGTTCCAAATATTAGAATTTGAAACGGATTTAGAAACTTTGGAAGTGTTTACAACCATTCCAAAAAGGACTACGAAGTATTCCAAATAATCAAATTAGGAATGGTAAAGTAAAATCTAGCAGTGTCTAAAACCGTTTCAAAATTCATAATTTGGAAAGGTTCTAAGAATATTGGAACGGTTTTAGACAGTTTCAAAAAATTTTATTTGGAGCGGTTTAGAGCCGTTTCAATGGTTTAGGAACAGGGGTTTTAGCAGCGGTTTTGAGCCGTTCCTATTTCTATTAGGAACGGTTTTCAACACTTCCTATTCGTTGTTTTTGGTGTAGTGAATTTAATGGAAAGTGAATGAAGGAAAGACGAAAAATAAATACCCAGCCAGCACCCTAGTGATTCAATACTTACGAAATTGAAGGTCTCATCTACATTGCTACCTTATGTCTCTCACCTCTCTCTCATATCATTCACGCCTCTTTAATAAACATTATTTGGAGCTCATTTCATGAATTCCCATATATTCTGATGCTAACAAATGGGGACTTGGTGTCTTTTTACGAAGATTCACTCAATGTCTTTATTGTTGTCCCCATTATCTTAGTTCCTTGAACTTAGTAACCTTCCAACTTACTAATTCTTTTTGGTCTTCTACATTACTAGCCTTTCAACTTATCAAAGATGGCTTTTCACTTGTGCGGGCTTCCTTTTTACTTGAGTGGGCTACCTTCCCATGTGTATGTGAGCTCTCTCTTGGGACCAAGCCCCTTTGGCTCCGGTTGGAAAAGAAAAAAAAAAACTTATCATAGATGGTTTATTTTGGTCTTCTACGAATTTTTCCTAGCCATCTTAGTAGATGTTCCTTGATTGTTTCCTCTCTATAATAATTGCCTACGTAGATGGGTATTTTTGGCCATCTACGATTTTGTCCAAACCATCTTAGTAGATATTCCTCTGTTTTTTCCACTCTATAATAATTGCCCTTGGTTCTTATCCTCCTATACCCTAATTCCATATTATTTTTTTAAATAACTCCACATATTATATCTTGACTTCTTCTCATTTTCCCTGTTTTCTCAATATTCCCCTCCCTATGATGAAGCATATATGTAATTACTTTCTTAGAGATTTTCCTTTTAATTGAAACACCTTTCCCCAAGTTCCTTTATCTTGTAAAATTGATTATACATAGGCCAACTCTGCCCTAATGAATGTGTGCAAACCATCTTAAGTAGAAATTTCTTGATTATTTTTTATTTTATAGAAGCTACGTACGTTAGGTTCTTATGTAATAATTCCAAATTATATCTTGTTACTCCACTTTTCCTCTTAGCGCATATCCCCTTCATCTTGTGTAAAATTTTTTTGCTTTGCTTTTACCTGTTGCCTAACATCCATTCCATGATAAGTATGGGTCTAACTACTTTCTAATAGAAATGTCCCTTTAGTCAAAGTGCCACTCAATTATAGCATAACACTCCATTAGATTGTCTACCGACATTGATCCTATTCTTTATATCTAAGTATCTAACTAAAGCCCTCTGTTTTATTCTACAATTAATCCTAGATATTGAAACCTTTCATATTGTGATAGCAAGTTTTCAATTTTACCATCTCAACTCTTTTGTTCTTAGATCTGTTAAACTTATATTCCATCTAATTAGCACATTTAACTTGAAAGCTCTTTTCCAAAGTTTTAACTTATCATTTGTTTTATTTTTCTCTAATTATTACCACATCATCTGCGAACAATACATATACCATTGAACCGCCCCAGCATACACATGGTACCTGCACTCAATATCACTCCTCCATGCAGTTTGAGTTCAAACTATTAGGGATATGCCTTTTTCTTTAATAACTGCCAAATTGATTACCTCAACGTCATATTTTAATCTTCTTGAAGTCAATAAAAATCATCCATAAAAATCTCCTCCTCTTTCAAATTTTTATGAATTGACTATGTTCAAGTCATGAAACAAAAGTTCTCTAGAGTATTTGATTTTTGTGGTAGCCATTTCTCTTTCTATTTGAGAATTTCTCACATGACTCATATATTTGGTAGGCAGTTTGCAAAATCTTGAATATCTCCTTTGTTATAGTAGAAAAGGACCAAAATGCTTTAAGAATGTAAACTAAGTAGGATGTGTATGTAGGGGGAATGTTCTTCTATGAACAACTGCAAGTGTGGTACAGCACTGTGGGCCCCACTTAATATCCATCAATGTGGCCCCTTTGACGGTCTTTTCATCCCTTGATCTTGTATCGGGCCCAACTTTACACTTAGTGAGCTTTCACTCTTCGAAGGATTAATCTAAAAGAAGTTTACGGTTTAAGATGCAATTAAACTTTAAGGATGTTTAGTCAAGTTGGGGCTAAAATAATTTGGTGCGGCTGATTTCTTGGGTCCACCTTGTCTAGAGGGGACCTTTCAATTGGACCTCAATGGGTATAAGTGGGCCCCCCAAAGCTGGATTGCATATAAGTTATATATGCAGTTTGCTCGTAGGTGAACATTCTTCAATTTTCCTATGATTTTTAAGAACTACACTTTCTAGTCAATACTCTTTAAGATCCCTCTTACATCCTAAGAAGGCAACATGAAATTTTTTTTTACCTCACTTCCATATTTCCCATGAACTTGCAAGCAATTCATGACTTTTTAGAGAGTACCGAAATGCTTTAAAGATTAAAAAGTTTTCTAGAAGCCAAGCTTTTGGACATATAAACATCTTGAAGAGTCCGAACGAAGCTGAAATTGGGGTGACAAGAGTTGTGAAATACTAAAATGCATAGTGGAAAGTGCTACTAATATTTCAACCTTGAGTTATAGCTGAGAGCGGCCACTTGCCTCACTCGTAAGCGGTGGCAGTTCTCATTTGTCTTTCCATGTGTGTGCAGGCTCTCTATTGCATTCTAGCCAAAGTGGTTGGGTTACCAAAAACAAGAAAAAAAAAACCTAGAGTTACGGTTCAAGTCATAAGAGTATTTTTGTCATTTCTCATATACTTTTTAATCAAGAGGACTTAATTGAGAAAATTTGGAAAACTTTTATACTCTCTTTCAAATATTTATATACTTTTTTTTTGAGGATTTAACCGGAAAAATAACTTTATCCGCATGTGTTACGCAATCAAACACTTTTGCAAGTGGGGCACCAATTAGAGCAATTGGGCCCGATTTTCATATTTTTTTACCTATTTGTCACATCGTTGGCGCCGACTTTATTTACACTGAATAAGTTCGGCGATGACCCTGTCTGCAAACAACATTAGGGCTCAAAGCCCTGTTTCTTCTCTCTTCTAGCCTACTGTCGAGACTGACCTTGGGCGAGTGACGAAGAGCGGTTGCTTCCATTTCCACAACCACTACTAGCCTTCAAACTGAATTCCTCAAGTGCTTCCCTTTGATTCAATCATTTTTTCCATAGTCCTAAACTTCGATCGACACTCCAGAGGTAAAAGTCTCCTTCCTTTTTGAATCATTTTCAATGTTTTTGTATTTTCTCTCCATTTTGTTTTCCCGCCATCCCGCATATGATATCGAAGTGCATGGTTTGTTATCTTCAATGTCATATTCAATTTGTGCATTGTTTGTTTGCTTTGATTAGGGTTTGTAGATTCCAAATTTAGGGTATTTTCAGTTGAGAAAGACGATGGAGGATTGTGGTTTGTTTTAAGTGAGTTTGAGTGAGTTATTTTTATTTTCCAAACTTGAGGATGTTGTATGCGGTCAAAGACCCACATGAGATACGTTTAGAACTTCTTCAGAGCATTGGCCTTGAAGACAAGGATCAAGCAATTCCATCAATGTTTCTGAAGTATAATGACCCCAAATCTGATAAAAGAAGATAGACAAAAAAAATAGTCAAAAGATGAGGTAGCGTGAAATTGTTAACAAAATGGGAGATCTAGACACAGGAAAAAAAAATGATACTAGAGACATGAGTGAATGTCCTTCTCCTGATGTTACTAGGGAACAATTTTTTCGGCCTGTGATCAATTCAAGAGCAACTATCCCATAGCTGTAAATGTCAGCCTTCTCGGTTAACTGCCCATGAACAACGTATCCAGGAGCCATATAGCCTCTGGAAAGACATACTTGTTAGTTCAAGGTCACCAATACAGTAGTAAGATTGAAGGAAAGTTTTGCTTGTTTTAGAAAATGTTATTGGAAGAAGTTTTCTGATATTTGAAGAAATCAAGTAGATAGAAAAGCCTTTCGTTAGTGACATAATTGGTCTAGAACTATGGTTCATTTATAGAAAAAGAAACAAGTTCATTTACTGAAAAATGCTACCTACCTTTCTATGAACTTAGGCTAATCACTCATACTTAAAGAACTCTACCATAGTACTTCATGAGCTGGACCGAAGCCTAGGTAAAGGAGGACAGTTGTGTTAGATTGCGAGTTGGTAATAGAAAACTTGGCATGCTTTAATATGAGTTCTAATTTAAACAATGAACATAAATAGATTGATAGACATACATGTAAGGCATATGGCTAAGACTTCTTTGACAGAGGACAAACTATTGCTTGACGTGGGCTCAATCAGAAAGGCCACTTTCCTTTACAATGTTCCACAAGTATAGCAAGCATACGTTCAACGGATCCAAGGATAGCCCTGTGTATCATCACAGGTCGCTCCCTTTTAGCTTCATCCTCTGCTGAGTAAGTCAAGTTGAAGCGAGAAGGGAGTTGAAAGTCCAGCTGACATATGTACATTCATCAATTAAGAAACATAACAAACAATTGACAGGGAGTATGACAACATTATATCATAAGGGAGCAAGAGCATCACATCTCCGCCGCTATTCAACGCAATTTGGTATACTCTCTTCCACACAACCAGTAATCAATTGAATTTCTTTTCGATCTATGGCTAACGTAATTCAAACTTTCATTTTTCTCACAAGAGTTGGGTACGTACAGGTGCTTTCCCACTAACCCCGACTATGGGCGGTGGGACCTCAACAAGCGACAGATGCAATGGGTTGCCGATGCCGGTCTATATCATTTGGCTCAGATGAGGTGGATGAGGATTGACCATGCATTGCTTATGGGGCTGATCGAGCGGTGGAGGCCGAAGACGAACACATTTCATCTCCCATCCGGTGAGGCGACCATCACATTAGAGGACGTAGCATACATCTACGGCCTACCTATTGATGGTCCGCCCGTAACGGGCCGGACATACACCCACCACGAGATCGATGATCTCTGTTGGGAGCTTCTTGGTGTGGTGCCCCAAATGGAAGAAGACTACAATGGGGTCTCTCTTAAGTTCACATGGCTGGAATGCGTATTCTGTCCCACTCCGAAGGAGTTGAGGGAGAAGGAGAAGCCGAAGTTAAAGGGAAAGAAGAAAAGAGGCAAAGGAGATGAGAAGAAGAAGACAACAGAGGCCGATGATTTATATAAAACTTGGGCCTATTTTTTTATTTTTTTATTTTTTGTGGCGGGACAGATTATTTGCAATTCTTTGGGGGCACGAGGCCCCTTTTATATTTTGGAGCTGCTTAGAGAGTTTAGGCCCTACTCATTGGCCTCTGCTTGTTTAGCGAACCTATACAAAATGCTAAACAAGGGTGTATCTGGAAAGGGGTCCAGAGGCGTGAGATGCCCGACCCTACCGATGAGGGGGATGTTGTGGAGAAGAAGTTTAAGTCTCTTTCTGGCCCCCTCCAGCTTCTTCAGGTGAGCTTGATATATTTTCCCTTCATACTTTCACTATTTATATCTTATTGTTATGATGAATCCCTCTCTTTTAATAGATCTGGGGTTACACCGGAATGAAGTTTGGTAGAGGTCTAAGTCCAAGCAACCGCTTAGACCATGACATACAGTTTCCCCTCATGGTTACATGGGCCAACCGACTTTTAGGAATGACCCATCTTACGACCTTGAGAGAAGTGCGAAAGCAACTCAATTACATCACGTCCAAAGAGGTAGAAAGATTTCATTTCAATTTTCCATTAAATTTCATACTTATTTTAATAGTTTTAACTTACTCAATGCTTCATGCACAGTTTGAGTGGCAGCCGTATAAGAAACACGGAAAGGATTTTTTGAAGCATGTCTCGAGTCTGACAGAGCACTCTTCACAACAGACTCTCTGCTTATATCATATTGGGTGTTGGAGCGTCACCCTACCCCTAGGGTCATGAGGCAGTTTGGCATGAGACAGACGGTGCCTCCACTCTTTGTTAGGCCCATCTTGCAGAAAGAAAATAAGGAGAGATTTGTTATAGATTGGAGTCTAGTGAATGAGGAGGAGGTGAAGTCGTGGGAAGCTCGGGCAAACAATGTGCTCAAGAGAAAAGGAAAAAAATCAAAAGGCGGAGAGGATGAAGAAGAATACATGAGATGGTATGAAGCAAATACCATCATGCATATTGGCTGTGTCAGGCAACTCGACGAGCCACAGAGGGATCCTTCCCCACAGCCTGATGCCCAAGCTCCTACTATCCCACAGACCCGAGTATGACGTTCTCACCTTTTGCATCCCTTACTTTGCTTCACATTGATTTAGTTAATATATTTTCTAATAGGATCCTTTCAATATGTCCACTGCAGGTCTCTCTCTTCCTCGAGCACATGGTACGGTCATGCGATCGTTCGATCGTTGCAAATGTGGACCTACTCACCTTCATAACTTTGATTAAGAAAAAGGTCAACAGATTTAGGTCCACATTTGGGACTACCTACCAGGACTATGTCGAGACATGTAGTTCATCCGATGAGGAAGTTCGTGATGCTCTCGTAAGGATATAATCAAATTGGAGCATTTCATTTTGCAAATTGATGAATGTTTTTTGTGATTTTCTCACCACAACTTGCTTCATTTTGCAGACCGTCAAATTGCAAAAGCATGTAAGGATTAAGGGGAAGTCCTCAAAAAGCCCCGCTAAGAAGCCTCGACCGAGTATCGAGGCTCCCTTGATGATAGAAGACTTCCTCGTCAAGGCATCAGCCTCCCACACTTTGGATGAGGAGCAAAAAAATGAAGTTGATGCCAGCAATTTTGACGCAACTTTTGGTGATGTGGATGACATCCTTATCGAGGATCTTATCTCCGTCTCGCCCTGTCCTTAAGGATACAGCACTCCACCAAAGGTCACTTTCCAAGCAATCATTGTATTCCCTACACAGGCTATAAACGATTCAATGATATGGAGGTGCAAGCATATACCGAGGCTGAGGAAGATCCCGGATAGGTTTCTGGATTATCAACATCCATTGCCCCAAACAGGTTATGTTCTGACGGATGTGAAGAAGGAACTGTTGATGGACTTCTATAAATATTATACACATAGGTAAAAGCAATTGTTGAAAACAGTTCCATAGTAATGCAGTCTTTGTTGGGTTTTTTATTAATTCAACGTCCCAATACTCATTGCATTGACAGGAAAGAGGAGCTGGATATGATAATGTCGTGCGTTGATTCTAAATCCCTCAGAGATTTATTGGACGAGGGCACTTGGATGGACTCGAGTATCATATATTTTTGGTTTGAAGTGCTATAGGAAAGCTGTAAGGATGCATACTTTGGTAACCTTAGTATATGCGTAAGTTTGATAAGAAATGAAAGCCACTTTGGCTTTATGCTCACTTGGTTAAATGTCCTTTCTTGTTTGGTCTTTGAGATGCTTGTTTTGCAGAGTTACTGGGAAAATGGTCTAAAGACTGGGGATGACATGGCCTTCGGGCCAAAGGGAGAACATGTAATGGACGCGATGGAGTGCAGAACTCTAGTCTACATTATTCACGCTCACAACCATTGGTCCTTACTTGTTGGATATATCGATGACAGCTGCTAGGAATACTATAACAATTCAAAGGGAGAGATCTGGGGCTAAAAGACATGTAAAAGATTCGTAAGTGCATATTTACTCCTCCCTTGGAAGCATAATGTTTAGATAGTAAATAAATTTCAACATATTTCTTATCATGCAATTTCACTGTGTTTGGACAGAGATTGTGGCTTCAACAAAGATTTATGGATCACGGGTGGTCGGTGCCTATGATATGGATATGACCACAAAGACGGACATCCCATTTCAAGACAATGGAAATTACTGTGGGTTTTTCGCCTATGCGTTCACGGAACATTGTGTATATCGTCGTCCCATTGAGTTCACCCAGTTAAACATCCCATACTACCGGCAGAGAATTGTCATTGACATATTTGAGCAAAACTGGGTTCGAAATGCTTCAAGGCTTAACCTCCCTCCACTTTCGGTCTTGCCCCTTGACTTGCAGTGAACCTTTCCTTGTGCTATGTGTTATTCCAAATGAGTTGTAATTTAACTTTGTAATTGAAGTGATTATGCTGTGAATGTTGTGAATTTCTAGCTGTAAATTGACGAGATGTGCAAAACTTACGAGATGTGCAGAATTTAATTTTTTTTGTAAATCGGATGTTGATTGAATGTCAATAGAATGAATGGTTTGATTTTTATTTGTTACACATAGTTGTATTTGATGTAAATGTCATACTCCTAGCCATTAATTTTTTTTTCGCTTCTTCATACAGCATCATCACCGACCCTGTAGCACTCTATATACTTGAGTACGTATGAAAAAAATACAACTTTTATTAGAAATTTATGAAACTTGGGTCAGTGATGACCTTATGTAACATAGTTAAGGTCATCGTCGACCCTGTACAGCTAAATTCTCATGAAAAAGTTACAACTTTTGGTTAAAAAATTATGAAACCTGCGCCAGCGATGACCTTATTTTACAAAGGTAACGTCATTGCCGACCCATACTTGGAAATTTCAACACAAACCTGCTGGAAAAGTTACTACTTTTGGCTGAAAAATTGGCAAACTTGCGTCGGTGATGACTTTATGTAATACAGTTAAGGTCATCGCCGACCCTGTACAGCCAAATTCTCCTAGGAAAGTTACAAGTTTTGGCTGAAAAATTGTGAAACCTGCATCGGCGATGACCTTATTTTACAAAGGTAACGTCATCGTCGACCCTGTACCACTATATTTTCCTAGGAAAGTTACAACTTTTGGTTGAAAAATTGGCAAACCTGCGTCAGCAATGACACTTATTTTACAAAGGTATCATCATCGCTGACCTTGTACCACTATATTCTCCTAGGAAAGTTACAACTTTTTGCTGAAAAATTGGCAAACCTGCATCGGCGATGACCTTATTTTACAAAGGTAACGTCATCGCCGACCCTGTAATCAATTGTTCACATTACTTTCGTAAAAAGTTACAACTCCTTGTCAGATAAATAGCTAGCCTGCATCGGTGGTGACCTTATTTAACACAGATATGGTCATCACCGACCCTGTATTGAGACATTCCACGTGCATAAGCTAAAAAAAACTATGCAGAGTCGTTGCGTTGCAAAAATGCATGACATCATCTTCCACAACAAAATATTTGGTTCCACACCTCTTTTCAAAAGAAATGATAAATTATACAAAAACATCAAAAAATGCAAAACATCGTTTCAAAAGAAATGATAATTTATACACAAACTTCCAAAAATGCAACAAAAAGCAATACTACCATTTTGATAAACTTCCCATTAACACACATACCAAAGAAACTATCCAAAAACATACCCCAAAACAAAAAAATTACATTAGCGGCCCCAAAACACAAAATCCATCAACGTCATCGGCTCCCACAGTTGTAAGTCCTCTCTCTACAGCATGAACAAGTTACAACTCTTCGGTTGCGATGTCGATCTTCAACTCGGATCCTGTTCTTCTTTGGTCGACCCGGTTGCTCAAAAAAATTACATGAGTAGACCCAAAGTAGAAAATCCATCAACTTCATTGTTGAATTGGCGGATTTTTACAGCTCCCACGATTTTGACCCCTCTCTCTACAACATGAACAAGTTACCACTCTTTGCTTGGGATGTCGATCTTCAATTCGGATCCATTTTCTTCTTTGGTCGACCCAGTTGCTTAAAAAGATTACATGAGTGGACCCAAAGTAGAAAATCCATCAACGTTTTTGTTGAATTAACGGATTTTTTCAGTTCCCACGGTTGTGGCCCCTCTCTCTATAACACGAACAAGTTATCACTCTTCGCTTGCGATGTCGATCTTTAACTCGGATCCTGTTCTTCTTTGGTTGACCCGGCTGCTTGCTAGCCAATGGTGGGAGGACTCTCCAAGTGGTTAAATGTTGTTCCCATTGCTTTCTATCACGAGTGGCATGAATGACATCACTGTTCGTTTTCTGATACGTGCTTGTGAGGTATCAATGCTCGCAATACTCATATGGATTCATATTCCGTGCTTTCATGGCGGCAACAACATAGCAACATGGGATCCCAATCACGTCCCATTTGCGGCACGAGCATGACCTGCGTTTTATATTAACTACATCAACATACTCTGAAGATTGCACTTGATATTCATTCAATGTCGCTATCCGTACCATCAGCCTTCGCGATTCTTCCATCTCTGTGGCTAGGTACTTCTCTGCGTACGGAGTTAGTAGTGAAGTGATGCTTTCTACTTGCGTTGACCGTCTCTGAAAGAATTCCATGAGTTTTGCACGTATCTCTTCCACCTGTTTCGTAATCTGGAGCACTCGGGTGTCTTTTAGGAGACTATTTGTGAACTCTGCAGCATTGCCAGTAAGCACGTCATACCTGCGTCCATGAGCAAATGCCCTCGCCCAGAATTGACGGCTGATCGCATGGATGTAATTATATGCACACTCATCTACACTTTTTATGTGGTCCATGCAAGCATCGTACTCACAAGGTCGGTATGCTCTCGCCATGATCCAAAACTTTCTTATAATGCTGTGGTCGTTGAAAGCCGCCTTTATGTTTTCGGCTATATGATGGCAACAAAAACAATGCTTTGCGCTTGGCATTATGGCTTGTACTGCAGGAATCAAACCTTTTTGGCGGTCGAATACAATTGTCAGATTTTTTGGCTCACCCAACGACAGGGACAAGTGTGTAAGAAACCACTCCCAACTATCACGCCACTCCGCTTCAGTAAAGGCAAATGCAATGGGGAACGATTGATGATTTGCATCATGTGTTACGGCCACCATTAGCACTCCTGGATATTTGCCACGAAGGTGTGATCCATCCACCGCTATCAAAGGCCTTAGAGAGGTTTGTAATGACCTTAAGCATGGACCGAAGGACCAAAAGAAGCATCTAAATCGTTCACCGTCCCCGATGTCCAACGCAGTGTAAGAACCGAGGTTGGTTCTATGAAGCTCGTTGCAATAAAGCGGCAATATCATAAAAGACTCCTTGTACGATCCACGCACTTTGCACAATGCAAGCTCCTTTGCCATATGTGCTCTCCTGTATATAATGCGGGTCCCAAACTCAATCTGACATTTATTGATTATCTCCGTGGGCCTAAGATCGTTATTGCATCGCACATTCTCTTCGATGAACTCTACTACTAGCTTCGCGGTTGCTTGCCGATGGGCAATTCCCATGAGTGGTTTAGAGCAACAATGTTTGAAATTATACTTTCGAACTCTGAAGTGTTGACCAGAATCTACCATGGAGGCATGTATACGCTAGGGACAATCTACTCCTTTACAACTCACCGTGACCATCTTCATGTTAGTCCTTTCATGTTTCAATGTGAAGTTGTTGTATAATGCGTACTTTGCTATAGCTCTTCTAAAAGCCTCACGACCAGGAAACTCTATACCTAGCTGCATCACCTACCTGAACCGGTCCCTTCTTCGGGCACGACAAATCAAGGACCATCGTGTCCACAAGGGGAGTTTTTGAAAAGCTGTCTTCATTTCTCCTTGTAGCATCTCTTTCGACACCTGATTTAATTAGTTCGGCAGCTGATGAACTTCCATTCCCAACCACATTAGTTGCAAGAGCACCTAAGAAGCTGTGCACACTTTCGCTTCCATGCACATGAAGCATTTTTACATTGATTTCTTCAAAAATGGACTCATCATCGTCTGCAAAATAAGATAATGTTGTTGGGAATTTTATATTGTGATCCTCCTGTATATTGATCGTGGGAAATTCTTTAAAAGGTGGAGGTGACAGTGGTAGCTTGCCCTTTAATTTATTATCAGGCTTTTCAATGCTAGGAGCTTCTCGAATGATTTCGTTTCTTTCATCCTGTAAAGACCTACAATATAGAGTTATGAAAATAAAAAATTACTTTACTTTCGATCTAGGCTGAAAATGTTGAAATATAGTTTTAACTTCAGAACATACCTATTGCCATGGGTGTGTTGGAAACTGTCTTCATCGCATAGCCTTCTTGAAACGAATAATAATATCCCCTTTGCTTCACTTCTTGACGATTTTAACAAACCATTTATATCATTGTCATCGTCAGTATCTATCAACGAAAAAAAATTGCCATTGTGTAGAAGATACTTCAGAGTTATCTCATCGGAACTTGTTGCCCAACTCGATGCTTCCAAAGCAATTTTGGACAGTTCCTTAAACGTAACATTGCTCAAGAGATATCTCATCTTCTGCCTTCCACCCTTGTATTGAGGATGATTGAGCTCAATTTCAAACTCACCGTCATAGTGAAAGATTATTAGGTGCTCAACGTCTGACATGCTATTAGAACATCATAAAAAAAAACATAAATTACTTTGACCATCCTTCTCACGCAATAATGCATGGGGTGTAGATTAAAAATTATGAATGTTTTCCTCCTTATTAGAAACTAATTATGCATAAAGTACCTTGAACAATGCAAAACACTACATAGGGCTCCTATGCAACGTATAACATATTCAATGAAATAGACAATAAACACCATACAATGAAAGAGAACATGTATCCATGCATTGAATGATAGTATATGTATTATACTTGTCAATAGAAAGAGGAGATTGATTTCTAGGGTTCCATCATGTGAAGATAAAATTTTTCATTACCTCCTTTCTGTAGACCCTATCAATAGCAAGAGGAGATAAATAGAAAATTAATGGTGACATCAACGGTGGAAAAATACAATGGTCATCATGTTTCTCAGCTATACAATACTGATGGAAGGCGGCCTCAGCGATTTTGGTGAAGCGGGACGAATGAAGCTCGAAATGTGATTGAATAGAGTTCGCGGACAGGGTCATTGCCGACCCTCTTTAGTGTAAATAAAGTCATCGTCGACCTTATTCGGTGTAAATAAGGTCGGTGCCACGATGTGACAAATATATAAAAAAAATGAAAATAGGGCCCAATTGCTTTAATTGGTGCCCCACTTGCTAAAGTGTTTGATTGCGTAACAAGTGCGGATAAAGTGATTTTTCCGGTTAAATCGTCTCTTTTTTTATATATATAATGGCTCAAGAATTTATACTTTTTAAAAACTTTCCCTAATAAAAAAAAAGAGGAATTTACGGCGCAGGCCCCCGTAGGACCCCATACCACTCTTGAGGTGCTAGTATCATGTTGGACACGGGAGGGTCCTCATGTGGCCCTTTAATTTTTTCTTTTGTCATTTAGCGATTGGTCGATATCGACCATTCTGCAGTGACTGCTCTCGATTTGTAGAACCCAAATAGAAATTGGGTTTTTCTCTCTTTGTTTCTGTCGATCGCACATGCCACCTACATGGCCTTGGCCTTGTCCCCACTGACCAGCTCACACGAGGCGATGCAGAGCACTGGCCGGACGTGCTTCCTGCCGGCGAGGAGCGAGTAGCGCATCGCCTAGTGGATCTTCTTAAGGTCCTTGAGAGCAATAACTCTGTTTAGGGCCTGGTTGACGGAATTAGCCTTCTGGAGCATATAGCTCTTGAAATCAAACCCGGATATGGGATCTAATGCTTTTGGGTCATCTGGGGTTTTCTCTTCTTCCTTGACAGTTTCTTTTGCAAGGTGGGTTGCAGAAAAGCATGTTCTTGAGAAAGGTCTTACGGAAGAAACCAAAGGATAAAGAGATTGGGGGAAATGAGAGATGGGTAGTGCATCTCCCCTCCTCAAGTGATTAAACATCGAGCAAATTGATGGTTTTGACCCATTTGTATGGTATTGTTCTAGAACAGCACCAGCAACCAAGAGAGAAAAACTCAATTTCTAGTTGGATTCTGCAAATCGAGAGGGATTCTGCAAATCGAGAGCAAACACCGCAGAATGATTGTTATCGACCAATCGCTAAATGATAAAAAAAATTAAAATAAACATTAAAATACAAGGGCTACAAGAGAACTCCTCCCGTGTCCAATACGATACTAGCACCTCAAGAGTGGTATGAATCCTACGGAAATCTGCACCGTAAATTCGTTAAAAATAAAAAATAAAAAAAAGGACTTCATCAATGCCATCGATCTACATGAGTTGTTAAATCTAGTAATAAAAATAATAACTAAATAACTACAAACTTCAAGAGAGAAAAGGAGATGATTACATCTCCTGGCAGACAGGTGGTTTCCGAATGACGGATTCTAAATGCAGATGTAAAATTGCTTCTTGTAGATGCACATCCTTCGAAAAAAGTACAATTTCACATTTGACATGACAACTTAGGAAGGAATGGTGAGAATGGACATAAAATTGAGGATATTTACGGTTTTGCCATTGGGAGAAGGGAGTGAGAATGGATAAAGAATTGAGGATATTTACGATTTTGCCATTATGGGAAGAGATTGAGAATGGATAGAGAATTGAGGATATTTACGGTTTTGCCATTGGAGGGAAGAGAGTGAAAGGCAGAGGTCCGATATTTTTTTATTATTAATTTTTGACTCATTTAAAATTTTATTTTGCTTTATTTTATTTGATTATTGTTACTTGGAATGACACTTATATTTCCTAAATTATAATTATCTATTGACTAAAAAATTTAATCAATTATTATTTTAGATAAATTATAATTAATAATGAAAAAAAGAAAAATATCCCTTAAAAAGAAATTAAAATAAATACCTAAAAAATGAAATTAATGATAAAATGCTTGTTTTGATCCCTAAACGATAGAATTTGGCTAAAAACACACGTGCATCATCGCACGGTGTGCGATGAGTTAAATTTATTTCGACGTTTTCAATCAAATTAGAGGATTCGCGAAAATTTCGGAGAACGTCAGTTCTCTGACATGTGAATAATAATGTGTATATTTCTGACACATGTAAGATCATTTTCAAGTTAATAATAATTACTATATTCCTAACATTTGCAAGACAATTCTTTATATAAATAATTAAGAGATTCCTGAGATTCCTGACCTTTAAATCGGAGAACGTCAGTTCTCTGACATGTGAATAATAATCTGTATATTCCTGACACATATAAGACCATTTTCAAGTTAATAATAATTACTATATTCCTGACATTTGTAAAACAATTTTTCATAGAAACAATTAAGAGATTCCTGACCTTTGAATCGGAAAACGTCAGTTCTCTGACATGTGAATAATAATTTGTATATTCCTGACACATATAAGACCATTTTCAAGTTAATAATAATTACTATATTCCTGACATTTGCAAGACAATTTTTCATAGAAATAATTAAGAGATTCCTGACCTCTGAATTTTTCATACACATAATGAGTACACTCCTGACACTTCGTAAATTTTGTTTGAAATAGTTGGTAGATTCTTGACTTTTGCAATTTTTCAATGAAATAATAAGTAGATTCCTGACCTTTGTAATTATTCATAGAAATAATTAGTGGATTTCTGACCTTGGTTCACATGCAATGTACCTTTTTTTGTAGTAGCCTATCTTGATCACCTACTCTATAAATACTACTTCTTTGGATGAGATTTTTCAAAAAATTATTTATTCTCTTCTCAACTTCTCTAATCTACATTTCTGGTTTTCTCAATTCTCTTATCCCTTCGGATACTATTCGGTATTATGGACGAACGTATTAAGTTATGGGGCAAAGATTTACGCTTGTCAAGTGATTCGACTGAGGTAAATTTTTATTTAATATAACACTAACTAATTGTTGACTAATACGCACTAATTTTGCTAGTTAATGTGAAACAGGATGACCAATGCGAAGTGATTACAGCAGCATCAGAAAATATTCAAGTTCAAACTGATTAGACGGAGCAGTTTACAACTAATATGGTATAATTAAATTTATTATTTCTTAGTCATTTAAATCTGAATAAATACTAATTACTTTTTTCATTCTTAGGTATTTAAATGTCGCGAAGAATTAATTCAATGGGCACGAGCAGTTGGGCGTGCAGTTGGATTTGTTTTGACGATTACAAGTTCGAATCAAGGTGAATTTGGTCAGAAGCCTTACTTGCTTATGCAATGTGAGCGAAGTGGACATTACCGGTCGATAAAGATTTCGTCGAAGAAGACTGATACTAGAAAATGCAATTGTCCATTTCGTTTGAAAGGCATTAAATTGGAAGTCGGGAATGATTGGGTATCAATGGTCGTCTGCGGGATCCATAATCACCCTGCGGCGTATTATATGGAAGGTCATTCATACGCTGGCAGATTATCAGAGGATGAAACAGGCATTATGATTGATTTGTCCAAAAATTTAGTGAAGCCACGTGACATACTATCCACGTTGAAGGCGAGAGATCCACTCAATGTGTCAACCATAAAAACCATTTACAATGCTCGTAAAAAACATCGAGTGGCAGAAACTACAGGGAGGTCTCAGATGCAACAATTAATGTTTAATTTCAATAAGCATGATTACATTTCGTGGCATAGAAGTCATGGTGAGTCAAACGAGCTTCAAGATTTATTTTTTGCTCATCTTTGTTCACTTGATTTGTTACGTGCTTTTCCTCACATACTTCTTATGGATACTACGTACAAGACTAACAGGTTCAATATGCCACTTTTTGAAATAGTCGGTGTTACATCAACAGAGTTGACCTTTTCTGTTGCATTTGTATTCATCCAGTTCGAGAAAGAGGACAATTTTGCATGGGCATTAAGTTGTTTGCGTTCTACTATGGACGGGTGTTCATTACCGCGAGTAGTGTTGACTGACAGAGATTTAGCATTAATGAATGCTGTGGATCGCGTTTTCCCCGAGTCAACTGCTTTGCTGTGCAAATGGCATATTGGGAGGAATGTATTAACAAATTGTAAGAAGCTATTCGAAGAAAAGCATGTATGGGAGAGTTTCTACTCCAGGTGGTTTTATCTAGTGGACTCTGATACCACTGAAGAGTATTCCAAGAGGTTGCTGACTATTGAGCAATCATTTCGCAAATATCCTAAAGCACTCAATTACATCAAAACGATATGGCTGAATAAATATAAGGAGAAATTTGTGAAAGCTTGGACCAACAGATCAATGCATTGCGGTAACAGGACGACGAATCGAGCTGAAAGTCAACATGCAAGGTTGAAAAGGTATTTATGTAATTCAATGGGCGATTTTGAGTCCGTATGGTCACATGTTCATAATCTATTGGAGGCGCAATCCACATCCATTAAAGCATCGTTGGAACGAAGTGTCAATTTTGTGCGGCATGATTTCAGGCACTCATTGTACGACGAACTACAAGGTTTTGTTTCTTATTCTGCAATGTATCACATTTTAGAAGAAACAAAACGTTCTCATATTGTTGGGGATGATCTTGAAACCTGTGGTTGTCAAATCCGATTAAGTCACGGTTTGCCATGTGCACATGAAATCTATACATATATCTGTGAGGGTCGTCCAATTCCACTATCTTCTATTGATTTGTTCTGGAGAAAGCTGGACTTCATGCCTACCACTACAGTAGAAGATGATGATTTAAACTGCAATGTTGAGTTAGAATTGTTGGCCGACCAATTCAAAAAAAGCCTCGGTCAGGCAAACTTCGGTGGTTACAAAAATTACGTGAAATTATTAATCCCTCAACCACTTTACTTGCAGAGCTAGAGGTGAAGAAGCAAGGTCGTGGACGACCTACTTCAAAGAAAAAAGATATTACATCGACTCGAAGAGATCCATCAGGATTTGAATATGCTGAGGCTAATGATTCGTTTTTTGTACCAGGCAGGCATAGTTTTGCATCATCTTATGTTCCCCCAGCGCCACAACCTCGAAGATTTTCTACTGATATGCAGCTGGAGTTTGGTCAACATAAGAGCAGTGACCAGTTTCCTACTATTGTACATCCTAACTTTGGCCAGCATAGTTACATGGACCAGTTGCATACGGATTTGCATCCAGAGTTTGGCTCATGTAGTTATGTTGACCAATTTCCTGTTGAATTGTACCCGAATTTTGGCTCACATAGTTACGTTGACCAATTTTCTACTGATTTATATTCAGAGTATGGCTCACATAGTTACGTCCACCAGTTTCCACCTCATTTGCTTCCGTATATTACATCTGTGACCGATGTCGTTGCTGATGGGAATTGCGGGTTTCGTAGCGTCGCTATGGCTTTACGTATGGATGAAGGTCAAAATGCATGGGCTACTGTAAGGTATGATATGTTAACTGAGCTGAACAACAATGTTGATGAGTATGCATCCTTGTATGGAAGTTACAAAAGGCTTTTCGCACATAAGAGAAGCGCTGACATTTTTTGAGTCAGATAAGCCTGCACCATTGCTTCATTGGATGAATTTGCCGGACATGGGTCACTTGATTGCGTCGTGGTATAATGTGGTTTTCATTTTAATTAGTGAATCACAGAGCATGACGTTTCTTCCTCTACGGTCTGCACCACCACCACCACATGAACAAAATGTAATTTGCATTGGATATGTCAATCAGAATCACTTTGTGGAGGTATCCTGGGTTCCCAATCCTCCAATGCCCCCTATCATGATCCAGTGGGGTGCATACAGACACCAATGTGCAGCACAATGGGCTTTAATTTATGAACAAAACTTTGAAGACTACAAGCGGATATGGTATCCATCTACTGTATCATAACCTACTGTGCATTTGGATTCTGATTAGTATTGTTTGAAGACTATTTTGTTGTTGATTCAAATTAATATTGTTCGAAGCCAATCTAGACCATCCATTCTATGTTTTTCTATTTTCTGTTTTTTTTTTCACTTAGTAATTTTGACTGTGTTTGATTTAATAATTTTTTATTTTTCGTTATCATTTATTATCTTAACATTATCTATTTAATAATTTTTTAAATCTTTCTTAATCAAAAGATAACCACAAATTATAAGATATAATCCTAAAACAAGTAATAATAATAAAAACAAAAAAAGAAAAAAAAATATGATTTAGACAAAAAAATAAAAGTAATAATAATAAAACCAAAAAAATAAAAAAAATACGATTTAGACAAAAAAATATCAAAAATTATAAGTAATAATAATAAAACAAAAAAAATAGAAAAAACAAATTTAAACAAAAAAACCAAAAAATATAAAGTACACAAAAAAATTCAAAAAAATTTGTCAATCACATCATAAAGTAAATAGAATAAAAAAATTAAACAAAAAAAAATTAAAAAAATTATCATCTCCTTCTTCAAATTATCTTCTCCTTCTTTAAAATTATCATCTCTCCACGTTTTGAGCTCCCATGTCACATTCCACTCTCTTTCCTCTAATGGCAAAATCGTAAATATTTCAAATTTTCTATTCATTTTCATCCTCCCTTCCTCTGTACTAGAATTAAGTTGTCACCTCATTGCATTGTTTGAAGTGAGTTGGCCTTTGAAAAATGTGCATCTACAATCGTACATCTGCATGTAGCAATAACCCATCTGTGTTTAGATGTACCCTTTCCGAATGGTTAAATTTGCCTATAAAAGTTCGACCGTCAATTATCTGAAATCCTTGCTTTGCCAGCATGACATAAATTTCCTCATTAAAGATTATTGATGGCCGTTAAACAAATGGGTACAATGGTACAGGTGGAGAAAGAGATCATGTTCGACTGGTAAGGTTCAAATTTAGTCCCACCAACTTTCCTGTGCCCAGTTAAGACGCCCATGTGCTTACCTTGGACGACGGCATACGGCTAAGAGCCCTTTGTTTGCATGGAACTGATTTTATTCATTGTAAAAAGGGCTCAATTCAGGAAAATTAAAGACGTGTGAGAGGTAAAGAATATAAAATTGAGATGACTTTCTATGATTAACTTCTCAATTGGTAGAGTTGAGATTCTGGGATTTGACATATTAATCCTTTGTATATTTGACTTTCCCAATTTTACAACTTAAATTCAAATAACACCAGAGCCATTTGACTCTGGTTAATAAACTTTTTTTGAAACATTTTTTTTCCCACAATCTCATAATATCATAGGATGGGATGTAAAAAAAAAAAGAAAAGAAAAGAAACTTTTCAGTAACTTTCCTTTTCACCTCTAATTCCTTTCTCAATTGGAAGATCATCACTAAGGTGAAATAGGAAGAGCTGGAGTGTGGCAGACTTTACAGGTTATGAGATTAAGAAAGAGCAGCCTTAAAAGATCATGGGAACGTTGTATGTCACAAAAACTAATAAATCCCATGATTCATGAGATTGTCTCATGATATTTCGACTTCTTTTTTTTTTTTTTTTTGGCAGCATCTTAAGGTAAAAGTTTATCTAATAATAAACCATTAGAAACAGCAGTGACATGTGTATTTACTTTTCACAAAAAGTTATTTTTTGTATTCTAAAAATAAAAAATCGCTTGCGAGTTGTAGAAAGCTTATGTTACAAAAACTAACAAATTCCATGATATCATGGGAACAATGGATGATCTCATTATCCCATGATGTCATGACTTTTATGAAATATTTTAAGATGAGAAGTTTCCGAACGATAGAACCTAAGAAATGGTGCTCACATGTGTATTACTTTTCACAAAATGTCATTTCTCGTGTTTTATAAAAATCAAACATGCTTGCTACTATAGAAAGTTTATGTTATAGAAACTGATAAATCCCATGATATAATGGGAGTAGTGGCTGCTACAGAAACTGATAAATTATACACCCTGTAAAAGGGAAAGTGAATGATCTTTCATGGGCATTATCTCCAGATTTCTTGACTTGTAAAGTCTAAGATGATCTTGCAAATGAAAAGGAAAGGTGAGGTGAAGAGGAAAGCGACTAACTTTTTTTTACATTGGGATCCCACGATATCATGAGATCTTGGGTAAAAAAGTGAAAAAAAAACTATGTTGGCAACCCGATGACATTATTTGAATTTCAGTAATGAAATTGGAAAAACAGGGTTTAAGAAGGATTAATATGTAAAATCCCCAACCCTACCAATTTCCCTGTGCCCAGTTAAGATGCCCACGTGCTTGAACGATGGTGCATGGCTAATAGCCCCTTTGTTTGAATGGAATTGTACATCACCTCTTCCCACTTGTACGAGCTTTCTTCCCATGTGTGCAGGCTTCCTTCTTATGTGTATGTAGGCTGGGCTCTCTCTTGGGTCCAGGCCCCTTGGTTAGGGTACAAAAGAAAAACTTGTTGTTTTGACTTTGAAACAATTGTCACTAATGTGGCAATGAAATGTAACTCCAAACAATACAGTGCATGCTCCCGTCACTTCTTTTAATGGTTACTTGAATACATGACAATCAAAGGAAAGATGCGAATGAATGGGTAGGTTAGCACCAGTGGCGGAGCAAGGACTTCCTTCCAATGGGGGGAAGCAATAGTTAACTAACAACTGCAGAGCCAATTTCTTTTAGAGGGGATCGATAATGTTTTTGTATTTATAATTTCTTTCTTATCATTTTAATATCTATTTTTTTATAGTTTTTTTTTTATTTAAGAAATAAGGTCCTATTGAAAATAACTAAATGCTTTTAAAGACATAATTTGTCAAAAACTTTAAGAATGGTTAAAATACAAAAGTAATATAGCTCACCATATTTAACCCTAACTGCTCAAGATAATCATTTACTCATTTAGGACTAGGAACTGTATCTCACTCGAATTAAAGTGGGGCCCATGCTAGATTGATCACTTGTAAACAGATCCATCCATAATTAATTAATAAACTGATTAGTTAGTTATGATTGTTTAATGTGACACAATGCCTGTTATACATGTGTATGATTTCAAATCCATTGATTGATTACTTGTAATATTTTATGGGTCACGATTCTTGCAATAGTATAGATGATTGTTGCAATAGTATAGATGATTGAGAGCATACCATTGATTGCCATTTACTAATGTTATAAAAAGATGAAAGAATAAGCACTTTCACCTTAAGTGGTTTCCCTAGATCTTCTTCCAATAAGAGTTAGCCCCACTATAAGATTGAGTAAAAATTATTTTTCATATGCTCAATAAGGTGGGACCAACTCCTATTTGAGTAAAATTTAGGGTCAACCAAACTAAGGAGAGCAACTGAACTATTAACGACTTGGATTTCTAATGAGATTATCTCGCTAGCCCTTGATTTAATAACCACACAATTTAGTGGTCCTTTAACCATAGATTTCTTTGTGAGTCAATGGTGGATAAGGGTTTGAGATTCAATCCAAAGAAGAAGGCCCCAAGATAGCCAAATCTATTTGCAATGAAATACTTCTCCAAAATTGTCGTGAAGGAAAAACGTTTGGGAGGGAAAGAGGGAAGAAAAGATTTAGTTGATTGATTGCAAGTTCCAACCTCTCCTTAAATTTTGGAGAATGATTTACTTTGTTCTCTTGCAACTAAGTGAAAGACAAAAGTATACTCAAGCACTGTTTAAATTCTCTCATTACCAAGAAAAGGAGATGAGTGGGGGCAAAATTGTAAGGACAATAAAATTCTTAAAACTACTACCATGAATTCAAACACCATTCAAAGTTGAGTGGGGACAGTTGCCCCTACCCGACGACCCCCCCATTTAGCACATCCATTAACTCAAATATCAATCTAATTAGGTTATTCTAACCCTTGAGCTTTATATTGTGTAAATTTGTTGCTATAAAATCTAACAGTTATTTATGTCTAGACCAATGTCAAATTAGAATGATTGTTTACTAAAAAGGGGCAGTTGCTTGTGATTGGATTACTCAAGTGAGCATGTGCAAAAACAAAACAGGGGTGTCCGTAGGCTTGGAATTTGTAATCCTCCATTCCATAAATAAAACATAACACATTTGAAAAAAATGACTTATGGTATAGTGCGTGGTTCCATTTTGGTAGAAGAGCGAAATATTATGAAAAAAATAAACAAACAACCTACAGCTGATTGGACTACACCATTAGTCAGACCAAAAATGGGGTCACCCACTGGACATTATTAACACAAGGAATCCATTTCAGCTTAAAGGTTGGCCGCGGTCTCAAGGTAGTCTCTAGGAATAAAAATGAACCCCACCCTCCCAAAAAGCCTTGGAAGTCGTAAATTGTAAAAAATGATTGTGGTTTTTTTTTTTTTTTTTTTTTTACCCCAATCTAGGAGGCTAGACCGAAGAAAGAGTCCACGTATATGGAGCCCGCAAAGAAAAACGGGAAGAGCTGACATACCCGTAGTTCGAATCCAAGCAGCCAGATAAGAACTGACGCTCCTTACCACTCCAATAAATAACCGTTCTTACTGAAAATAATTATGTTAATAATTCATTCTAGCCACCATTAAGTAACTTGGGTCACCTGGAGCGCATATGACTTAACATGAATACAAGTGAGTACTGTCTTTTTTGCCGTAGTTACTGCCAAGACAGGGAGATCGTTCTCACTTCCACTTGGGAATTTAGGGAATTTTCCTTTTGAGGGGCCTATGCTTATATATATTCAAAAATATAGGGGGATTTTTCAAATATTCTGGGAGGCATGGCCCCCCTTCCCCCACTAGTTAGTTCCACCCATGCTTTGGTCCCTTGTAAGATCACGTCCCAATTAAAAAAACACATATCATATGAGTCGGCACAACATTCCTCCAATCCTTCAACCTTAGCTTTGCATCTTTGTTTACAATGAGTGGCTTGCAGTCTAGTAGTTGAAGTGCCCATTGCTCTCATTATGGTTTGTTTTCAATGAGCCACATGCCTTTCACTGAAAACGACTTCATCTCAGATTCTGTGCCGACGAATAGGTGTATTACGGGCACCTCTTTATTTTTTTCTTCTTTTTAATTTCTACATGTAGAGACTTGATTTACACGGCCAACTATGACCAGTCCATTCCACTGTAGAAAGATATCCCGATTTTCTTTTCTTAAATTTTTAAAGGACATCCTGTTTTAATTTTTCGTGTGATTTGTCGGAAGTCATTAACTCTTCTTTATGGAGGATTTTGATCAGGTAGGTGGCAGATATGACAGCTTGGAGTTTGGGAAGGAAGAAGTAAATAGGTCGATTATGTTTACTGTTCTCTTTTGTTTAGTTATATTGCTGTTTTAAATGGTTCTGTGGTTTATTTTATTTCGCTTTATTATATATATTTTTTTTTGGCTAGGTTGGTCAAGTCCCTGGGATGGAACCCTGAGTATTTGTGTGTAATACACCACTCAAATATGAGAGCATTGGAAAATAGCTGTGGTTTAATCAAAATCCCGTTTCCTACTACTTTGAAAATAAGAAACCATTGTAAAATCTTATATGGTTTGTAATAATATATTTTGATTTACACATTAACAATGGATAATCAAAAATACTAGAAGCGTACATTGCGTCATTATCTTGATGATGAGCGGATCTCTTTTATCAAATAGGGTTTTCTTCTTTCTCCCTTATTATCCACTCCAATATGCATGAAGTTGATGGGTACTTTTCAGATCTCGTAGGTTAAGAGAGAGGACCGGAAAACCATATATATAGATAATCCCTAAAGAGATTTCTTCCTATCAAAGAAATTTAATAAAGTTAAGTTTCCTTAATTCCCTTAAATTAGCCAACAAGAGTCCTATTTATTTGATTGGGCTTACTAAAATTGAATCCAAGATAAACTTAATAAAACCAAAAACTAAAAATTAGAAAGTAACATAAATTAGTGGGCTCAAACCGTGGGTCCCAACAGTGTTGCACATGTGGTCATGAGGACTACTCACGTCCAACAATCTCCCACTTGGTCTGAATGACCACACATATGTAATCTCCTACTTGGTCAAGACGACCATATAAAAGCAATCCACCTTTTATGATATAATTTTTGAAAGAACAAGTTAAATTTTTTTTTACTCAACTTGAATTCAACTGATTTAAACAAAAAAAAAAAAAAAAAAACCCGACGAGTGGCCAATCATTTGTAAAAACAATCCAATCATTCTTGTTTATAATAATTCTTATATACTGTAACTAAATAAAACCAATAATGCGAGTCATGGCGGTCAAACATCAATTTTGCGACATAATTCCTTCCATGTACCACAACTTTAGTAATTTAATTTAGTCAAGTCATAAATCGAGGAAAACAATATGAGTGGACTAAAAATTCCTATTTATTGGTCCAACAGAAATTTATCTTGCTTTTCAATAATGAATTAATTGTGCACAAAAAAAAAAAAAAAGTGCAAGAGAACATAATCAATATTAATGAAAATTGATCCACAAAAATGTCTAAGTAAATAGCAAAAATCTTTTCAACCATATACATTATGGTAACACAATGAGACTCATTTCTCTAACATGATCATTATATGCCTCTGCTGGTAATACTTTGGTCATGCGATCTATAATCATGAGTTTTGTACTGATTTGCTCTATAGACAATAAACCATCCCGAACCTTCTCTTTAACAGCAAGATATTTTATCTGAAAGTATTTTGCAGCACTAGAACTCTTGTCGTTGTTAGAGAAGCGAACAGATGAGGTATTATCACAATAAATTTTCTGCAGCTTAGAAATGGAATCCATGATATAAAGCTCTAAAACAAAATTTCACAGTCTTATAGCTTTATTAGTGGTCTCAAAGCATGCCACAAATTCTACTTGAAATGTAGAAGATGTAGTTGTAGTCTGTTTAACACTTTTCCAGGAAACAACCCCACAAACAAAGAAAAATGTATCATGATGTAGATCTCCTTGTGTTGAGGAACCCAGCAACATCTGAGTCTATATATCCAATTACTTCCTAGTAATCAGATTTTCTATAAGTGAGCATATGTTCTTTAGTCCCTTATAAATATCGCATGACTTTCTTTGCTACCTTCCAATGTACCATGCCAGGGTTGGACTAATATCTTCCTAACATGCTAACTGCAAAACTAATGTCTGGACGGGTACAAGTCTGATCATATAAAAAGACTTCCTACGACAGAAGCATATTGAATAGCTTTCATCTGTTTTCTCTCAATGTCATTTCTTAGACATTGAACTTTTGAGAATAGATCACCTCTTGATATAGGTGCTTTTCCTCAAGAACAATTCTGCATATTGAAATCTTTCAAGAACTCTATTGATATAACTCTATTGATATAGGCTTTCTGTAAAAGTCCTAGTAGTCCTGGAGATCTGTTTCGAATAATTTCGATTCCAAGCACAAAGGATGCTTCACTTATATCTTTCATTTTAAGATTCTCTGTTAGGTAATCTTTTGTTTCATGTAGTAGGCCAAGATTACAAGTAACAAGTAGAATGTCATTTACATATAGGACTAAAATAATAAACTTGCTCACACTGATCTTCAGGTATATACATTGATCAACAATGTTTTCATTAAACCCGAATGAGGTAATGGTATCATGGAACTTAATATACCATTGCCTTCAAGCTTGTTTAAGCCCATATATAGATTTCTTTAATCTACAAACTAGTTTTTATTTACCTTTTTCCTCAAATCCTTCTGGTTGTTTCATATATACCTCTTCAGATAAATTCCCATTTAAGAACGTTGTTTTCACTTCCATTTGATGCAATTCTAAATTAAAAATGAGCCACTAATGCCATTATCATTCAAAAAGAGTCCTTTAAAGACACCGGTGAAAATGTCTCTTTATAGTCAATATTTTGCCTTTGAGTAAATCCCTTGGCTACAAGTGGCCTTAAATCGTTCGATTTTGCCCTTTGAGTCTCGCTTGGTCTTAAAAATCCATTTACATCCTATAGTCGCAGACCTTTGAGGCAATTCGACGAGATCCCAAACTTCATTTAATGACATGGATTTTAACTCTTCTTGCATGGCATCAATCCATTTATTCGAATCATCTCCTTTAATCACTTGTGAAAATGTTACCGTATCTTCTTTTAACACCTATGTCAAAATCAGATTCTTGAAGATAAACAATATAGTCATCCGATATAGCAAACTCTATCTGTTTCAATCAGTACTTGAATAGGTATCCGATGTTCTTCAAATACCACATTTCGTGGTGCATTGCTTCCGGTTTCAACAATTCTAGTGGTATGAGTAGGACAGTAAATTGTAAAACCTTTGGACCTTTCAAGATATCCAATAAAATACCCACTGATAGTCGTATGATCCAATTTCCTCTCTTGCAATAAATTATAGCTTCCGCTGGACAACCCCAAACATGCAGATGTCATAATCTTGGCTTCTTACCTGTCCATAACTCGTAAGGAGTTTTAGGAACAGCTTTAGTGGGTACACGGTTTAGGATATATGTAGTTATTTTTAGGGCTTCTCCCCACATAGAGTTAGGTAATTTAGAATTACTTAACATACTTCGTACCATTTTCATAAGCGTTCTATTACGTCTTTCAACCACACCATTTTGATGCGGGGAGCCAGGCAATGTATATTCAGCAAAATGCCATGACTTTCCTGGAATTTAGCAAATGGGCTAGGATTTTGACTCGATTCATCATACCTCTCATAATACTCTCCACCCCTATCAGGTCTCACAACCTTTATTTTTCTGTCTAGTTGTTTTTCAACTTCAGCCTTATAGATTTTAGAGGCTTACAAAGATTCTGATTTCTCATATAACAGGTAGACATCCATATCCAGTGAAATCATCAATAAATGTGATAAAGTATTTTTGACCACTATAACAAGGTGTAGGAAAATAACCACAAATATCCGTGTGGATTAATTCAAGTGGTTCTAAATGTCTTGTTGCCTTATATTTATTAACATCTTTAGTCTGCTTGCTTTTTGTGTAGTCTATACAGACACTAGAATCAGTAAAATCTAGAGTTTTCAACACCCCGTCATTTACTAATCTCTTTAATCTTTCTTGAGAGATATGTCCAAGTCTTTCTTGCCACAAAATTGAGTAGTTTTCATTCAAGAATCATCTCTTAATACCAACATTCATAATATTATTCTCATGCAAGGCAAGTGAGGAACTAACAAAATATGGATCCAGATTCAATTTATAAAGATCATCACATAAAATACCACCACCAACTAAAACTTTATTCTTATAAATACTCAAAGTACTGTGTCCAAAAGAGAAGGTGTAACCTTCTAAATCAAGTCTAAATAAATAAATTAAATTTCAACTAATTGTAAGAACATAATAAGTGGTATTAAGGTCCAATTGGAATCTAGAATCAAGAATCAATCTGCAGGTCCCCACCGCTTGCACTTTAGCCTTCAGCCTGTTTTCCATAAAAATGTTCTTTGATCATTGTTTGGACTTCGGCTTGAGTGAAATCTGTGCATGGAATTTGCCATATAAACAGTTGCATCAAAATTAACCCACCAAGTATTTGAAGGAACATTTAAAAGATTTGTTTCATAACAAACAAAAGAATTATTTATACCTCTAGATTCAAACCATTTTTGTCTCTTTAAGTAGTCTTTCTTTAGATGTCCTTTTTTTGCGGTAGAAGAAGCACCTCGGTTTACTACCCTTCTTCCCAACTTTTGATTAATTGAAACAAGTTTCTTGCTTTTCTTCTTCAAATCTTTCCTACCCTTGGGAAACTATTTCTTATTCGAAGGGTTGATTGAGACAAGATTTACTTTGTGCAGTTGCCTTTCCTATTTGAGTCTCCCTTCTTCTTGGACACACATTGAGATCAACTCATTCGTAGTCCATTTGTCCTTTTGGGTATCGTAGGAAATTTTGAAAGGACCAAACTGGGGGGGCAAGGAGTTCAAAATGAATTGGACTATGTAATTCTCAGAAATTGTCATTTCAAGAGAATTGAGTTGGGCCGCTATATCCCTCATTTGCATGATATGTTCCCTCATCTCACTAGTCCCATCATATCTCATAGAAGATAATTTAAAAATCAAGGTAGCTGCCGAAGCCTTGTATGATGCTTGAAATTGCTACTCCACTGATGCGAGATAGTCTTTAGCATTTTCATTATCCATGATAGAACCACGGATATTTTTCGCAATGGACCTTTTGATCATCATAAGACTCAAACGATTTGCCTTAGTCTACTTTTCATAATATGCTCTCTGAGTTGGAGTGCTAGCATCAATAAGATTAGCAGGTTTGGGTTTCATCAATGCAGTACCCAAGTTTAGGCAACCCAAGGTTAATAAAAGTTCATATTTCCAATCTGTAAAATTTGAGCCATTCAATATTAGTATGCTTGAGAGATGTCCATTCAAGGCAGCGGGAGTCAATGCTAGAATATAAGGGGAAAAAAAAGCTCAATTACTTTAATGCTTTGAGTTCAAGCTAAAGCACTAATCCAGAATGACTCGTTATATAAATGAAGTATATCTAGTGAGTGATTCAGTTCATCATCGTAGTCTTTCCTTCGGGTCGAGACTACAACATGCAATAGGATCGCTCGTAGATTAGTCCTATCCATCCATAGGGCTAATGAGATAGTATGAACGCAATTCGCTAGGCTTTATACCTTTGGGTATAGGAACCAAAACCAATTAGGTATATATATCAAATTACCCTATTCCGGTCTTATAATTATTTCAGTAACGATCGTACCTTTGGGCTGATCCTCATCTTCATAATTTAGATTCGCAAGTCTAATGCTATTATCATTATACAAGAAATAGTGTTGAGGGTCTTAAATTTCAATTGATACATATAAGTTATTCAATTAGGGCAACTTTGGTGACTATCACATTATTTAAAATTATGGGTCTCAATTGAATTAATAGCATTTATAAAAGGGGGTCTAATTAAGATTGGTTATTGATGATGCCAAAAAGTGTTTTCGGGCACCACCGGTCAAGTATTGAGTAATTAATATGAAAATTGAAGGAGAGAGAGAGAATTTATAGTGGTTCGGTCAGTGTGACCTACGTCCACTCCAAACTGATGATTTTACTTCTCCGATGTAGAGATTACAGGTCAGGAGAATACAATAAATGTGCAAAGAATTTACCTGCCCCTCAATGCTGGTCGGGCTCTTTGATTTATAGTCTTCCCCTAACAGATGAGGACGACTCTTCAGCAATGGGCGCTCCATTCTGGCGGAGTCTTCGAACTGCCCTCAACAGATGAGGCAGGTAGGATCTCCTCCGCAGGACCTGGTAAAAGAGGGTTAAAGGAACGACGCAGCTGCTCTGACTTCGTCACTTCGCGGATCTGGACCTGGCATTTGATAGGTGGATTTGGACCTGGACTTATCACGGATTCGGGTCACTTTGGCCTGACCCACCATCATGGACTGATTCACTTGGGCCTGACCCATCATTGTAGACCGAGTCATTTGGGCCTGACCCATCAGTTATTATGTCACTAGTGGTGAAAATAAGATATTGGGCCATTATATCTCCAAAATCGATCCATATTTTTTAATCTCATAATATTTTATTAGGTCCATGAAATAAACACAAAGTTACTAAAGAGTTCCCAAATATTCATGGACATGATTTTGAATGTATTTAAACAAAATGGTAGGATCTCATAACAAATGACTCAAGGTAAACAAGATACAGTAAAGGTGATATAAAAAAATAATACATAACATAACAAATAATTAAATCCACAAAAAAATTAGCGATAATAAAAGTACACTGAAATTGCAGCAAACAAATTTATTAATCACATTCTAAATAAGTCAAAGGGTCTAATTTAGGTTCATGGAAGGCTAAGGGTCCTTGCTTTTTTTTAATTCTAAAAAACTAATGGGTGTATGGGAAAACTCTCACAAGTACTAAAGTCATTTCACATGGGGACTCTTTTTCCAAAACAACTCCAGGTCAACACCACTCCCATCTTTATTCAAATAAAAGGTCTACTTGGACAAATTTTTTGGACAGAATTTTGGACAAACCCTATGGTATGGCTTGAATATCCCCTATGATATTCAAACCATACCATAGGGTTTGTCCAAAATTCTGTCCAAAAAGTTTGTCCAAGTAGCATTACTCTTAATCAAAATTCATGTCAAAAACGGTCCTGACATGGAGTCCCTCTCTCTTTCCTCTCTTCTGCTTTTCCAACCCATCAATCAAGTTCTGTGAAAATCGCCCCCACACAGAACTTGTTCCAACACAACGGGCATCATGCTTGCACATCTGGGTCGCAGGATATAGGGTCCCACTGGGCCCCACTCACAGATCATGGTCGCCCGAGCAAGTATGGTCAGATGATCGGGCTAGATGTGCGATCAGATCGCCCATTGGGTCCCATAGTCCAAGACACTTAAACAATCTTTTCTTCTTCAAGCATGCCCTCTCCCTTATCAAGGTGCCGCCGTATGGCGGCCAAACAGGGCTTACCTCTCAGGGGTCCGCCATCTATAGGGTCCCCTCCGGATCCACGGACCAGATTCATCATCGTGTGATCCACTTGGGCCTCATAGTCCAAAACACGGGTACAGTTTCTCATAGCTCCTGGAACCCATTACAAGATCCGGCCCTTCTTGGTTTTCAATGGGTAATCTATCTATCTTCATACATAAATCTTCAAAATCATATAAATTAAAAAAAAAAAAAAAGGGTTTTGAAAACCAAACAAAACTGCGGTGGGCAATAGCAGTTTGAAACAATGCAATAGTAACATTAATACGAGAAAATCGATTGAGTCATCCCCAAATCTCCAATCACATTGCAAAATAAAATTGATTTTCTTGTCCAAAAAAAAAAACAAATTATCCAATTTAAAAGAATATTGAATGCATAAATCACAACCCATTGCTCCGATACCAATTGTAAAATCTTATATGGTTTGTAATAAAATATCAAACCTATGGAACTTGATTTACGATTTGTAATAAAATATCAAACCTATGGATCTTGATTTACGCAGATTTCTTTTCTCAAATAGGGTTTTCTCATTTCTCCCTGATCACCCACTCCAATATGTGTGAAGTTGATGGTACTTTTAGTATCTCGTAGGTTAAGAGAGAGGACTGGAAAACCATATATATAAGCCCTAAAAAGATTTCTTCCCATAAAAAATCTAATAAGCGTAAGTTTCCTTAATTCCCTCAAATTAGCTAACAAGAGTCCTATTGATTGGGCTTACTAAAATTGAATCCAAGATAAACTTAGTAACTTAAATTACTGGGCTCAAACCGTGGGTCAACTTAAATTAGTGGGCTCAAATCATGGGTCCCAACAGTGTTGCACATGTGGTCATGAAGACCACTCACGTCTAACAACCATTGGATTTTGTCACAATATATTTGGACTTTTACCAAAAAAAAAAAAAAAAAAAAAAAAAAAAAAAAAAACCAATATATTTTGAGAATATTTAGTTGCCTTTAACATTTGAAGATTCAAAATCAGGGGCTAGAAACATTTAGTTGGGCTTAATATTAATTAGTTTCCTGATAAAGAAGTTTTGCTAGTTTGAGGCTCTCAATCAAAGGAAGAATTTGCGTTTTCCAAACTTTTAAGTAGTTTGTAGCATTAATCTTGATGAAGTCCAATATTGATAAGATGATAAAGAGACTGAGTACAAAATGAGATATTTGATGATGAAGAAGTCATAGCAGATCAATAAAAGAGACTTCGGTTCTCTATGATTGGGCCTATATGAGCTTGATCGGCTACTTTTGAAAATGATTTATATGGGTTGGGATCGTTTGGTATTGGACTGTCTGGATGTGTAAAGAGGCAGAGATAAATTAAAGAGGCTGAGATAAATTACTAGCTGGGTTTGAAGTGACCGAGATACATAACTGGCTGTACAGAAACTTCAGGATCCTAGCTCTGATACCATCAAGAAACTTGAACACAATGGGTTTGAGTGAAAATCACGTTCTGCCTTTTCTTCATGCAGACTCGTTCATGTATTATTATCTTTTTACATAGGTGGTTACAAGTGTATCTTTTAATGATTTACACATAATCAGCCATCACTCAAATATTAGAAAGAATATGACATGATCCGCTGTGAAGGATCATTGAAATCTCGTGCTCAGTCACCCTGAGTCAAGATACTTGCTGTCACACGGTTTCATATTTTCTGTCACCCGGTTTCCTTGTCATGATTCCTTGCTGTAGAGCTTCGTAGATGCAGGACATGGATTTCTTAGTAAGCATGCACGGTTATCTGGTGGCCATACTCGTATGGGCGGACCCAAGTTATGACCATATGGGGGCAGCCGCCCCAAGTCACATCTTGAAGTCTCGAGAATCAGATGGGGCCCTAGGCCATGCCCCACATTTGTCCAAAAAATTGCCCCACTTGTCTTATGTCTAAGACTTCATCTCCTTCCCTCTTATTTTTTTTTTTAAATGCTCTGTTTTTTTTTTTTTACCCTTTTCTCTCCTGCTATCTTTCCACAAAACCCATGGTTCGATCATTCACAAACTATTCAAATATCAGGAAATCCTTCTCGATCCGATCTAGCTTCGCTACCTGTAAGGGTTATTGGATTTCTTTCCCTCCTTTTCCTTTTTCCTTTTTCATTTTGGATTATTTAGTATTGGAAATCAATTATTTCTTTATTTTTTACTAATCCATGGAGAAAAGATAATCAGGACCTTTTTCATGTTTTTTTTTCCACTTTCATTACGATTCTAAACACTTGTCTAACTTTTCCTTTCGTTGATCCGTGATATAACTCCTATTGTCCTTGTAATTTGTGTCTATTGAATCTTATATTGATGTAAGAGATTTTGATTTATAGGTTTTAGGCATAGACTGCTTAATTTAAAGAAATTAAAAATTGGATCTAGTGTAAATTGTATTTCTTATTGACCATCTGCCTTTGGGTTTATGATTTGCTTAGATTGTTGTTGTATCATATTTGCGTTAATTGTTACATCTATTGGCTAAATTTCACAATTATGCTCTTTATTTTGTATTTTTGTTCTTAGGGAAGTGAGTGATATTGTAGGTTTTCTTGCCAAAGGTAACATTTTTTCAATTTAGCATTGTCTTCCCCACCTAAACGAAAATCCTGGGTCCACCACTCGGTCAATTGCAATCTTTTTGTAAGTAGATCTTGAGAGATCTTATGTGATACTCATTAATGTGGGCCAGTTTTCCTTTTAGAAGACCTAATGTCTGATGGGTCAACTCGAATATGAGTTGGATCCTTATCAGAAGTCACCTCCAATGCATGTGCAAAATTATATATCCATCGTACATTATTCTAGTCATTGGCAAAGGCATACCCCATATAGTTTAGAGTTGTGTATGTGAGATGCATCTTCATTGATCTGCCCCATTAAACACAAATACGACTCTATGTAGGCCCTTAAAAACTATATAGTTTTTGGATCCATATCTTAATTTCCCCCGGATCCAAAATTAGGTTCCATCCCTGCTATACTTTGAATAAGGTACTTTGGATACTGCATAATTGAATACCCATGTGCAACTCTATTGCCATAACTTCTTGCTGGTGAGAAGATGTCCAGGAATTATAATTTAATTTCCCTTCAATGCCTTGTGTTCAACCAAAAGTCCCAGTTGCTTCCTTCAAGGACCAAAAGACAATGAATGACTGGGCAAAAATTTAAGTAGAGCTGATCCCAACTCGCTTCTCCTTGTTCTTATATAAATTTGAAACATGATTCTACTGGATTAAGACTGGCAGAATCTTCAACAGATAATTCACAAGGGTCATGATGAACATAATCGAACGAAAATGACAGATGAAACTAAATGTCCATAGATATGTTTTATTGATCGGTGTTCTTCAATTGACTTCATGACTTGAACCTACAACCTCAATAAGCAAAAGATGCCTGTCCTAAATGTTCATACTTGTACGACTACTTGAGTTGATCAAGACCAGTCCTACAATTGTCTCTCTACTTTCACTGCCAACTGCTAAGGCTAAAGTGGTGATACCCTGCAAGAGAGGAGAACCAAAAGATGCTCTATTTATAGAGTTTACAAGTGATTTCCATCTAGTCAGAGCAATTCTTTCGAGAATCTTTATTTCAGTCCAACAACAAATCTTTTCCATATATATATAACGTATATCACCACATCCTCCAGCTGATGTGAGAAATGTAGCTTTAGTTGTGCGTTGACAAAAGCTGCATTGGGAAACTGTCGAGATAATATTTTCACTCGTCTTTTTGCACAGCTAGCTCAGAATTCCTGCTATTGGCGCTGTTATCAAGAAATCTTTCATCCTTTATTCAATAATCGTCATAATGGTATGGTTCTCTCGGGATATCCAATATGTTAAAAGACGGTCCAAGGACCAAGCTCTATTTCATGTGGGCTACGGAAGCCTATTTTGATAGGGATGCCGACTATTAACTAATCCACCTCGTATACCCGTCCGGCGTCAACTGAAAAAATAACAATCCGGTTCCAAATACGGACGAAAAATAAGAGGATTTTATGGAAAAAATTCCAAAATATAGCGATGTATCTTGAAATGTCTTTGCAAAACTTTGATACAAGCGACTTTAGCGTGGCTCGTCAGCGCATCTCCTAATGTACAATTTGCTAGTGGGGGAGATGAAGAAATATAAACAATTTACTACATCGTCACTCATCAGCGTATCTTCTAATTTTTAAAAAGGTGTGCGCGATATCTTACTAAAATATATTACCTACTACTAGTTGCAGCTCTACTAATAAGCATCCAGTCCCTATATTAACCACCTAGTTTTGTGAGTCAAACCCATCTTTGAAAAATAGTCAAAAGGATTTGTGTCAAGCCGTCAATCTGGTTGTGTCCGTCGGTTGGGTGCTTGAAACATCAATGGTCTGCATGTCTCCTTTTGAACCTTCTACCAAAAGGGATCTGATTCCAGTCATTCAATTTCTAAACTTTCGTTCTCTCTCATAATGCCGCTCTCCATTGATTTTTTTCCTTCTTCTTTATTGTTTAAATAGTAGAGTTGGATCTATCTGTTAAACAAACAAACAATTAGTGCAAGGGTCTTGATTAACTGGTAGGAATGGATCTGATAGATTATTTTTTCCCAAGAATAAGTCTGATAGAGTTAATTGGTGTTGTGGGAATTTGTATCTAGCCGTTGAGGCTTCCTGTCATTGGTATGCATTAGGCCAATAGCCGTTTATTAGTGTGATTCTTAAAAATGTCAGGGCGATATCCAAAGGAGAGAAAGAAGAAGACATTAGGAGATGTTCTGACGAGTGACGATATAGCAAATTGTGTATATTTCTCCATCTCCCCTACTAGCAAATTGTGTATTAGGAGATGCGCTGACGAGTGACGCTAGACATTGACGAGCTACGCTAGCGTCGTCCTTATCAAAGTTGGAAAAAAAAGGAGATAAGGCCTGAGGGATCTCATTGGTGCTACACAGTTTGTGCGGACCTTTCGGGATATATGGCTATATTTCGAGATTTTTCCCATACAATCCTCAAAATAAAATATAGAATGCATTGGTATAATTAGATAAAAATATTTTTAAAATAAAATTTTTAAGAATACAATTGGACTATTAATTGGTAAAGGATTAAAACTAAGTTGGTCCTTAAATATCAATATTACTCAAACTATGTAGGCCCTTAAAACTTACATATTTTTAACAGGTGGATGTAATTGTCCTAAATTCAAATCATTGGATTGGAACATACGAGGATCCCAATGTTCCAGACCTTTTATGTTTGGATCCAAAAATAGGGTTTCATACCCTTTTTTGGAGTTGGAGACTTCTAATAATGAGATACCCATTTTTAACCTTATGTTGGATAGGAATTATATTAGGACATAAGAACCTGGCATTGCATTTTGTTTGGGGGGGGGGGGGGGGTGGGGATGGGGATTGCATGTTAAAACTGATATGGTTTGCAATAAAAATCAAACCTATTAATCTAGATTTGTGCATTCAACAATATATGATCTCAAATTATATAAAGCGTACCTTGCACCAAACTGATATGGTTTGCAATAAAAATCAAACCTATTAATCTAGATTTGTGCATTCAACAATATATGATCTCAAATTATATAAAGCGTACCTTGCACCATGATCTTGATGATAAGCAGATCTCTTTTCACAAATAGGGTTTCTCCTATCTCCTTTATCACCCATTCCAATATGCGTGAAGTTGATAGTTACTTTTTAGATCTCGTAGGTTAAGGGAGAGAACTAGAAAACCATATATATAGATAAGCCCTACAGAGATTTCTTCCCATCAAAGAAATCTAATAAAAGTAAGTTTTCTTAATTCCCTCAAATTAGTCAACGAGAGTCATATTTGATTGAGCTTACTAAAATTAAATCCAAGATAAACTTAGTAAAACCGAAAACCAAAAGGAGAAAGTAACTTAAATTAGTGGGCTCAAATCGTGGGTCCCAACAGTATTGCACATGTGGTCATGAGGACCACTTACGTCTAACAATCTCCCACTTGGTCTGAATGACCACACATATGTGATCTCCCACTTGGTCATGATAACCATAAATATTCAATCCGCCTTCTATTTTTATTTTGTTTTGAAAACTATGTTTTATAAAATGACTCAACTTGGATT
>QPKB01000004.1:38003117-38075111 GCA_003546025.1 Camphora micrantha | reverse complement strand
TTCTCCAAAGGTTAGTTACGAGTCAACTTCTTATTGGTTAGTCATCTTGTGATAGGCCACTCAAGATATTGTCATGGATTGTGAGCTTAGCGAGAGCGCCTGTTGGGCCCACTTTGGGAATAATGCCAACCACAATCATCCGATAGTACAGAAAAAATATTCTTTTTTTTTTTTTTTTTTGCTTGAAGGTTATATTTTGTATGAGAATATGATTCATCACTGAGAACAGAATTTTTGTACCTAAAAATTTAGTAGAGATGGAAAATTCTGAGAGATTCTCATCATTGATGTGGAATAAACATTATCCGATAAAAGCTAATTGGTTTCCTTCTTGCTTGCAGAATCAGGAGGTAGAAAAATCTACCTCTTGGATGGCCCCAATATATCACCACACGTTAGGATTGTTCCATTTCAACGGTGGTAATGGCACGGGTTGTATTTGAGATTCAGTTTGAGCTGATTACTAAAGGTTGCTCCCAAGGTTGAGGGTTCGAAACTTGTGCTACAACATTGGGGCCAGTCGGGATTTACCGACTCGTCTCTTGATTTAGAAGGGATTATAGTCCATGCCCAAAAGGGCTGAGGCACCCTCCGCCTCCATTATATATATATATTATTATATGTGTATATAGATATATATATGAATGGGACACTTCTGTGCATCCATCCTCACTCATTAGGGTGAGAGAACTTTCCCTTTTTGCACATGAAATATTGATTTATACATATGACCATTTATGACTTTTTCTCTTTTGCACATGAAAATTTTCAATTATGGAAATGTCCCTCACCCTATGGTGAGGGATGGATGCACATAAATATTCTCATATAATATTCTCCTATATATATATATATATAGGGTAATATTCAAGTGAGAGATTCCCTCACCTTATAGTGAGGGACACTTCCCTTTTTCGGAAGTTTTAAGTAAAAAAAAAAAAGAATCTTCCCAAAGAGTATAAAAGGTGCTTTTGTACTTGAAACTCTTCCCAAAAAGGAGAGTGTCTCTCATCCTATGGTGAGGGAATCCCTCACTTGAATATCCCTCGTATAAATATATATATATATATATATATAAGGTAATGTGCATGCTGTCTTCCACTAGATAGACTCGCACAAATTAACTCGGTTCATTTCCATTCACAAAGCAATTCAGATATATAGATTATTTTATATGGAATGCCCCAAGCTTGTATTGACCCCTTTTCCAGCAGTTTTACATTTGAAATGGATTGGCTTTTGAGTCATGCTTCTACAGGTTTAGTTGGACTAAATAGGTAGACTTTGCTTGAATGCGGATTATGTGGGTTCTGAGTCGGTTTGACCAGCAGTTGGTTCGGATTAAGGTTACTCGCCCCCGTTTGAACCTTGGTACGGATGTGAGTTGGACTTCAAACCTGTCTCATGGAGCCCTTCGTCTGTCACCCTTACTAAGGGTGGCAATAGGTTGGGGTTTAATAATTCATTATAAGTTATATATCAACCACAATCCCTAAGCCATGTGATCACTTTGGACCTATTTTTTACATTAGAATATAAAGGAAATTTGAATACATGATGGTTAAAAACGTAGGTTAAAGGTGAATTTTTAAAAATTGAATAATGAACAATATTTTTGAGGAAATAGAATTAAAAAAATAGATGTTATTTAATGCTTAGTTTTTGAAAATTCATCTGTAATCTTCATTTAAAACCATCTATCTATTTTAATTAAAACAAACAGTGTCTTTGAGCTTTTTTTTTCTCATTTTTTGAGGGACCTAGAGGAGAGACTCTGAACCATAGTTTAAAATCTCGGTCTCGGTCGCGGTATCGGCCTGGCCGAAAAACCGATATGATATCAGTATCGATCGCGGATATCGGTCCGTCGAGGTCATCGCGGTGCGAATTTGTTTTTTAATCCAAAAAAATTCACAAAATTATCCAAAAAATCCAGAATATTAGAAAATGCTAGAAAACAATATTTTTTTTCCATTAGTAACAACAATAAATCAAAATCTCGGTCACCTTAAGTTATGAGTCCTGTCTGTGTCGCAGTTCGCTATCTTTTTCGATATTTCATATAATGCAGCCATTGTTGATAAAATAATTAAAATAATTAAAATAAAAATTTAAATCATGTTTATGACTATGAGTAGATGTAGATCTATCATCTACACACTATTAATAAGCCATTAAGCCTTTGGTATCACAAATATGCTAACAAGTAACAACAATTATTTTTAGGAATTTTTTTTAATAAAATCATTTTCAAAATCCTAAATCTATAGATCTAACATAAAAGTATGTAGATCAATCATTTACACACCATATAATGACCATGAATCATTAAAAGAACATATTTATGATGAAATCCCCAAAAAATTATGTATTATAATTCAAATATTAAAAAATTCAAAAATAAAAAAAAATGAAAAAAAAGTTCAAAATCATGCGTATTAGTAGATCTAGCATGAAAGTATGTAGATCTAACTTTTAAATGAAGAAAACAACACAACTACACAAGTAACAAACTTAAATGATTTATAATTTCATCTAAAAAAAAAAACATAATAAAATACTTTAAGTTGATTTTCTCTTACCTTAGATAATAGTTTCTTCAAAAATAGAAGTGGAATTTGAAAAATGCAAGAGGGATGTGTGATGGAGAGGGGCTGCTGGTATGGGTAGTAAGAAGATGAGAAGAGAGGAGAAGAAGATGAAGATGGGAAAAAAAAATGAAAAAAAAAGGGATTTTAAAGCATTTTCTCATATCTCGGCCGATATTTTGAAAATATCGGCCGAGATATCGGTTCCACCGATATGATGTAAATCTCGGCCGATATGGGCCGAGATTTTGACGATTTTTTCCGAGTCCGATATCTCATTGAGATATCGGATCGGTATCGGCCGATATGAACTGGGGCCGATATGAACCGGTATCGGCCGGTTTTTAAAACCATGCTCTGAACCCATCTGAAGACACCCAAAAGCCTAGGTAACTTTTAGGTGCTCAGTGGAGCCTCTTAAAACTACCACATCCGTGGGCAGTGTGTGTGTCTTTGAGTTTGTTACTTGTTGCGAAATCCAAAGTGTACTTTTTCTTTCTGAAACATTTCCATGGAAGTTTTGGTTAGCACCTATATATCACAATTTTTCTTTCAAAAGAAAGAAATCCATTTTCCATTCCTAATCAATATCAGCTACTGTTGCAACTTCCTATTTCTGTTCTGTCACAACTCACAAATGCCTATCAGAATGGGTAGACATCATCTTGCCAAAATATTCAAATAACTAATATTTGGGGTGCATCCAAATTTGAAACTGAAGCTTATGACGATTTTCTGTTATCTCAGTAGAGGATGATTTACAGAATACATGCTATGCTTGGTTGGTTTACTTTGTGGAGTGGAAAAATCCCTTCTTTAGATTTTTTGTTTTCTGGTATGATTACCAAAATCAGGTGAAATGTTTCTGTTGTTCGAAAAGGGTATGGAGTGGAATAAAGCCTGCATTATTGACTTGAATTGCGTTATTTTTTTATTAGAATGTGGGTGCTAAAATCTGGACTAGCATTTCTGTCTGGCTCTGTTGGCTAATTGATTGATAGAATGGGGCTATGATGAGTTGATGATGCTGATTTCCGTCAGGACTTTCTCGCTAAGGTGCTCATGTGGAAAGGGAAAAAAAACTGTAGCATTTCCTTTGTGGTTTATGTTCTTAAATGGATAAAGAGTGATAGACAACTTGCTGCAGGTAATGGTTGGGAGTTTCATCTAAGGGGGCACAAAAGAGAAAAGTAAATCTGGAATGGGTCCTGAATCGGGTGTGGACTCCGCATATGCCACAAGTGATCAATCAGCCACTCCAACCAGCATGACTCCCAGTCAAAATCTCACAACCTCTGCTGTCAGTGGGTGGCTTGTTTCACGGCCAATGTGGATAATTTTAACCTTACATTAATGTGGAAGAGAAGCGGAATGTGTATAACTGGCATTAAGCGAAGAGAGCATAAACTAGTCACCCATCTGTTGTACTAACATGTAACTAAGCAAAAGTGTTTAGCCATCTCAGCCCCTCGTTGGTAAACTACAATGTCTGCATCTGATTTAATTTTCCATTATTAGTGAAATTCAGCCAGTTTTAGTTTTTAGGGATATGTTCTTTGTCTTCAATGATAACTTACTTTCACATTTGCTGGTTAGGACTTGGGACACTCTACAATTCACCACAAAAAAGGTTCAGTTCCTCCTCTACAAAATTCTTTCTCCAATTCTAGAGTTGAGTAGTACTTGTTAATGAAAATTTCATTTAAGTGATGTTTTAGCATTGGTCAGAATTTTCCAAAGGAGCTATCCAATGTTTATCGGTAAAATTTTAAAGCTTTTTTTCTTAAATTTTCAGCCAATAGAGCCCTGCTCAATAGTGATGCGGGACTTGCAAACTCCGTTAATAGAAGAGAAAAACTGACTCAAATGGCTGTTCTTGTTAGTACAGTCCTTTGGATTGTCGCCATGCAAAGGCGCATTGGCATGTCATGCAGAGCAAGAGAGGCAAAGGCTCCTCTATTTGAATCAAGGAGATGATGAGGGTGGACCTCATTGGCATACCCAACTTCTGCAGTTGAAGGGACAAATGAAGCAGATACCCAGTTGATCCTCTGTTGCCCAGATGTAGCAAAGTCCTGAACCATCAGATCATGATTGGGCCATGCACATGTGATATGACACAGCTGTAGGATGGAGGGTAAATTCATGAAGGTTAGGTTGGCCCCTCTTTCCTTTTTCTCTTCGTCTTCTTCTCAGAACCCTCGTGATGGCAGATTTCAGCAAATCTCATATGAGGAATCCTAGAGAGAGAATGGAAGGTACCCTAGATCTCTATTCCTTCGAAGATTCTAACCCGAGAAATATGATTAAATAAAAAGCTGCCTTACTCTTTTCCCATGTGTTTTAGCCTAAGAGGATGCAAAAATATTAAACTCAAAAGTAAATAATTTAATGTGGGCCTAAACAAGTCGAATGGGATTTATGTACAGACCTAATCTAGTTTAAACCAGGAATGATTTGGACCAATTGACCCAACCAGGAATGATCACTAGTCTAAATCGGATAGAAATCGACCAATTTTTACTCTAATAAAATTTAGGCTCATCTTAAGATGAGTCCATAGTAATTTTTTTTATTCATGTGTCAGGCTTAATTCCCGTTAAAAGAAAACTTGGCCAAGGTCAGGTTAGAAATTGCCAACCCTTTTGAAGTTCTAACCCCAAAGATTGATATAAGTTTCATGTTCTCTCCTCTCAAGTCCAACTAGGTCTTTGCTAACAAGTATAAACATGTCAACATAAACCCAAATATATAAGAAACCCACAAACTCATAGAAATAGGCTGATATGAGATTTTTTTTTTTATTATTATTATTTGATAGAGAATTTTCTTAACTTAAACCTAAGATATTAGTTGGAGTAGTTTTCTCAACAAACTGAAACTAAAAGCTTACAGTTTCATCCATTCAACTCAATCTGAAGTCAAGTTCCACTCTTTAGCAAGGGGACAAAACACTAAAAAACCCACAAAAAAAAAAAAAAAAAAAAAAAAAAACCAGGTTTTAGAGGCGGGCACACCAAACCGCCGCTACAGCCACCAATAGCAACGGTTCCAGCCAACAAACAGTGACAAAAACGAAGACACCAGGGGGAGTAGATTTTTAGCGGCGGGATATTTTTTTCCACACGACACGACCATTTGACGATAAAGTTAGGATTTCTTATCCTTTGAGAAAAAATTTAAAAATAATTGTGCACCGGCTGACCCAGAATTTTCATTTGGGCGGCGGACACACATTGGGCTTCAAAATTCCCAAACAGTCAATGGTGTCTCCCCCTAACTGGACGTTTTCCCCCATATCAGCCTCCAAATGAACAGTTCTAATTTCTAGGGGGTTTCTGAATTCCAAACTCTCATCCATGGTCTGGGAGGGCCTTTGGGATGGTCTTTTAGGGTCCTATAAATTGCTTTAACATAACATGAAAAAATACTTCTGTGAACTCAATTTCTGAACGTTAGAAAAATAATTTGGAAATGAATGACTCTACAAAACCAAAATTTGATATTCATTCAAAAGTTTGAATTTTGGCTTTGTGGTAGTCCTTGTGGAAAGGTATAAATGATTTCATTTTTTTTGAGGAAAGGGGATTCACCCTATAAATATTCTAAATTTTGCTAAAACTTATATCATGGATATCAATCTCTTGTCTGTAAAAGCAGGAGAAATTGGAAAAGATACTGAGTGAGGGATTAGCTAGCTGATTAGCTGTTATATGGCATATATATATATATATATATATATATATATATAGAGGATGGCTCCCCTAAGCTCAAGCTTAGGGGAGCATAAGCTCAGTCGTGCAACTTGCACGTGTAGCTTTAAGCGGCTTTCGGCCCAAAATTTTTTCAGGAGCCCGCCCCTCTATTTAATTTTCCCTCTTTTCAACCGAAATGCCCTAGTCTGATCAACAGATCCCTCCTTTTCCTTCTCCTATGTCCTCTCCCTCTCTCCACAGCCAGCCAAGGCGATTGCTGGGGAAGATGCATATCTCCCCCGCAGAGAGACGGAGGTCTCCATCTCGCCACTGCCATGAGATTCTCCATCTTCCTTTGTCTCTCTCTCCATATCCAGGCCAGAGGATCCAAAAGGGAAGACGCTGCGATCCCCTCCCAGCCCAACATCTCCCTCTCGCCACTGCCAAGAAGGAAAAGCCATGACCCCTGCCGCTCTCCTTCGTATCTCCCTCTGCGCCACGTCCATCGCACAATCGATCAGCCACGTGCTGGCCAGCCATTGCTACATCTCTCCTGCTTGAAGACCGTCAACCCAGTAAGATGCTCGTCACCTTCCTCATTTCCTCTGAAATCTTTTTTTTTTTTTTCATCTCTCACCCTCTTCATTTCAACTCTGTTTTTTTTTTTTTATTATTATAATCATCTCACCAATTTTATTTCAAATCTGTTTTTTTTTTAATGCATTTCTCTAAAACTCATCAAATTCCCAAATTGGATGCACTGACAGGTTGAAAGTGCAGATGCTGAAACCTGAGTGTTCAAACTGTTCATGTGGATTGGGGATGTTTGAAAAAGAGTAAGTTGCATGTACTGCAAATTTTACAGGTTTACAGTTCTTCCGTGCCACGCATTGCGGTATTCTCTTTCGCATGGGATCAAAAGATTGGAGAAAGCCTCAAGCAATGTTGAGAAATTGTAGTCGCTGAAAATTGTATTCACAGTTAAATTGTATTCAGAGATTTTTCTGGCAAAAATGTATTCTCTCAAATTTTTATCGAGGAATCTGTTCAGAAATGTATATTTGTAGTCACATTTGTACTCAAATTTTAAATAGAAATTTCATGAGAAATTTTTTTTTCTCTCAACCAATTTGTATTCACTAGCCCGGTCATGCAACACTGCATTAGAAAAAAAAAAAAGAATAGGCCAAACTGCTGTGCAATGTAGATTTCATCGGGTTTAACTATATCGTCACAAACATCCTGCATTCAACTCCGATATTTTTATGGGAATGTTTGATGTGTTTTGTGTAAATTCAGTTGTATGGAATAAAATCTTTCTCAAAAGAAAGTGTTGAGATTTGATAGTTGGGATTATTTCTCAAATTTATAACTGAAGAATAGAAGCATTCTCTGGGTTAAGTCTCTAGAGCCAGAAGATGGCATTGAATGGAAGCCTGTTTGTATAATTGCACCAGTTTCCACACCATTTGTCCAGGAGGAGCTTGCCTCTTCTTATATGGGGTTCATCCCCTGATATCTCTTGGTTTTAATCCATAGGATGAACCACAAGGTTCTGCATCTTTTGTGGTTCTGCATCGTTGGAGAGATTAAAGTGTTGATTTAAACATGAATGTTCTGATGTGGGTGTAGAATTGTTGTTCCTATTTGGAAACATCTAAATGCCTGTAAGTAATCCCATTCTGCTGCAAAAAAAAAAATCTTGGTTTCAAAAATAAAGAATTCAACACTCATAATCAAACCACATTTAACATTCACAAAGACCTAAAAATAAAATGGGTTGTCTATACTCTATAGAGCTTGACGATGACATTGAATATTTTATTTAATGCAGCTGTGATGTTTGGGCTTAGGATCAAACACTAAGCATTCAACATGACAACTGTTACTATCCATCACCATTCACTTTCAAGAGATCCTGCTTCGACTTATCATTGATCTCGTTTAAATATTTAACAGCCAGAAACATCATACAAACCAATATAGTCATCAATGAACATGGCTTGAATAGCCTGTATAAACATTGAATAACCTGAAATGGATCATCCACACTGAATATAAACATCAACGATTAACCTTGACAGAACTTGAGATCAAATATCAACACTGGACATCCACTCACATTCAACATCAAATCCAAGTACAATTTGATGATCATAATAGGTTCCAAGGATACAATTGTTGCAACATCTTCACAATGCACAGTACTAAACGGTAAAGTATATGAGTACTATGAACTCCGGTATTAGATCAAATTGAAAGAAAGAACTTTCAGAAAAAAGGATTCAGAAGGTATTAGAGCACATTGGAAGAAAAAAGGATTCTGAAATAATAGAACTAATAGATTGGCTAACATTACTTTATGAAAGGATCCTGAAAGAATAGAAGTAACAGAATTCTTTGCAAAATTCATATAAATACCAATATATTGGCTAAAAAGAATAAAAACCCTTCAGATCTCGGATTCCATAAACCAATGGAAGCAATACATAAACTTAGGGGGGGAAAGCCACCAAAAAACCAGATTGCATAAATATATTCTCATAACATGAGACCCACATCAAAGAATAGGAAATAGGAAAAAAATGGGAGAGAAGATAGGGAAACAGAGCATCACAGAAGGAGGAGAAGAAAAGATGGGTTACAGAACCATGGCAAAGACAGAGAAAGAGAGCGAAAAAGAAAAAAGAAACTAATCAGAACATGGGCTCTTGTAGAGAGGTCTTCACAGAGAAAGAGGGAAAGAGTGAGACTAGGAAGAGAGAAGACCGAGGGGAAGGAAAAGGGAGACCGATCAGGGCTTTTTTACCTTTTTTTTTTTTTTTTTCATTTTCCTTCCTATCTTTCCGTATCTTTACAATCCTGATGAGGACCGTCCGATGAGCCGCAGGAATTTACGGCTTGGATGAGTCCGTATAGAAATTAGGGAGGACGGTCCTTATAGGAAATCGAAAGAGGGAGAGATGAAGATCTCTGCGGAAGGGAGAAATGGGGTTCGAGGGAGAGCAGCAACGCCAGGGCTGGCTGTGTAGAGAGGGAGAGATGAAGGAAGAGGAAGGGAGAGATTGCTTTTCTCTCTTGGCTGACGAGAGGGACAGATCGGCTTCTCTGTGGGAGGGAGAGATGGGGCTGGAGGGGAGAGTAGCGTCTTCTCCGACGACGTCTGGGCTTGCTGTAGAGAGAGGGAGAGACGAACGACGAGGGAGCTCGAAACCAGGGGATCGATTAGGGTAGGCCAGACACAATGAAGGGGGTAAGTTGAAACCTGGGGCGGGCAACGAATTTTTTTTGTTTAAAGCCACCTAAGGCCACACGTGCAGCTTGCACGATTGAGCTCAAGCTTAGGGGAGCCATCCTCATATATATATATATATATATATATATATATATATATATATAACACACCACTTTGACTAATCAGCAAGCAAGCATTACACAATAACTACTTGAGATCCAAAAAAATACAGAAACGATGCAGATAACCTTCTTTTTTTAATTTTATTTTTATTTTTTTATGCTGTGTAAACATAGGCTAACATTACTTCCAGTATTATTTATAACTTTGGAAGGCCGGAGGCGCTTTCAGTAACTGGAGGACCCTGACTTAGTTGAAAGTAGACTAAGCCTAAAGACTAGAGCACGAATGGTAATAGCTTCAACATCCTCTTATGAGCAATATGCATTACATGACATCATTCCAATTGAATCATCATTGGGCATGAGTCTTGATCGATTAACGTTGGGTTTGTCTTCTATTTCAAGTTTATCAGAGTGGTTCATTAGTTTAGCCAATGACCGGGTTTAGGGTTAAAGATGTTTTGGTCATTGTAAGTCAAAATGTAAGTCATTGGTCTCTTCCCGTGGGCGCAGGTGGTTTTGCTGAATCACGTAAAATCCCCATCTATCTTGTATGGCATAGTTATTCAATTGCAAGTTTCGCACTTCTATACTCACGCGCGCCACAATTAGTCTATGTTTTTTTATGCATAATTGTATATCTTATGTTACTTTCCTTCTCTCTCCATCTCCCTTACTCACGTGTACCAATCCAATATCCTCATCTACCCACCTGTATCACAGCCACCTTCCTAAAAGCTGGCCACACACTATATTCCTATAGAGGTAGTGGGTGTGGCCGGCCTGGGTAAATTTCTAAGTTCCCTTGAAGGGCTTTGGGCCACATGAGCCATGCACCAGCTGGGGCCCAATCCTGCACCACCCCATGACCTGGGTAGCCCCATTTCAATATCGAAAATTCATCCTAATTTCATTCAAACCCCATTCTCAAATCACCATTTTAGGGCATCTAGATACCTAGGATTAAAAAAAATGTTATCTTAGATGTTTTGATGATGATGAATTGATGATCACCTGAATTTGGGAGAGCTAGTGGGAAGACCCTTCAATTAGGCAAGGGTTCTGAGCAAGAAAAAAAGTTTTGTGTGTCTACTATATGTGGTATTGTTAATGTGAGAATCTTTTTTGCGGTATTTGTTAATGTGAAAAAAGTTAGCAAAATTTAGCTACCCAAACAAAAATCCTAGGTCCGCCACTGGAGGTGGGCTCCATGTTTTGATTTTCAAAGGTGGGTACCATATTATAATTTCTAAAGGTGGGTCTATTGTTTAACAAAATAGATTTAAGTTCAGCAGTGGCGTCAAATCTTACAACAAAGTCATTATCATGTATATTCTCTAGGGAACAATTTCATGTAATGTCACCAAAATAAGTTTTGTACGACAATGCTTGAGCACAACCTGATTCTGCATAATCCGATCTTGGCATAAAATTGGGAATAACCTTGGAACCATGCCAAACAGGGCCTAAATTTGTCATGCCATGTCCTTTTGTTAGGGAGAATTGGACATCCAAGTTCTTTGTTTAATTTTTTTTATTATTTTATTTTATTTTATTTTAGTTTTTATCCTATCGCTTAACAGTATCAAACGGAATTTCTTATCATTAATATATACATAGTTGGGTAAATGAATGTACATATATTTGTGACATGTTCCATTCTACTAGTGCAGATTATTCCAACCTGAGTGAAACACCGAAATCATCCACCCACAATGAGCCATACGATATTGGTGACAGGGATTAAAGTTGGTTAAGATTACAATCCACATGAGGAGGTTTAAGTTTACTAGCAGTCCCAGGCTTGAAAAGGAGTACAAGAGTTACAGCAGGTTCAATGTAAAACTTTTGTCACATCTAAATCATGCATTTGGAAAATCCTCAACATAATTTCAAGTAGGCTTTTTAACTCACCTTGGGCTTATAAATCAAATCCCATCTTAACTGAACATGAGGCCTTTTAAAACAATGCGGCCTTGGATCCCGTAAGAATTCCAGAGTTACGAATGCTCGGACTAGATCAGTACTAGAATAGGTGACCTCCTGAGAAGTCCTCAGTCCAATGGGATATATAGCAATATAGCATCACATTCATTAACATCAGGGCAAGCTTTACATAGTAACTAACCACTAGCAGTGCACATAGTTCAGAAATGATGTAGATGACTATGACTATCTTTTCATTATTTCTCTGTGTGAACACAGACTAACATTACTTCATGTAACATAACACCATGATGTGACACTAGTACTAAGTGGACGACCCGGACTACATGATAGTAGAGAGAGCTTATACATGACTAAACATGGCTATATATATATGCTTGCACTGGGACCTGGGATACAAGTAGAAGCAGTGATATTAGCTTCAATACCCTCATTATTTATTTATGCTTTTTTTTTTTTATAGGGGACTCAAATTCATGTACGTTTTCTCTCTCTAATGCCCACTTAATAGAGGAGATTTCAATATTCTTACTAGTAGAGGCTATTTTTTTCATTTTGCTGGGGCTATTTTCCTTTGTTCTTGTCTTCCTCAGAAGTAGACTTGCCGCCATCTGGTTTAGACGGCTCCTTCTTAGAAGGATGAATACGGAATTCAAATGTTCGTTGAACGGAAAATCGGGGTCTGCCTTGAGAAGGGTTGGGCCTATTGCTAGGCCCACGACCAGGTTCACCACCACGTTCAGCGTTCTGCACCATCAGCCATAGGATAGTAATTAGGCATTTCAAATCTGAAAACATAAATTGTCGACACCACACCTAACTATATATAAGAAATTGTCTATCGCCAACAAAAAGAAGATATAACATGGCATGTTGGTAGGGTTCATTTTAGGATGTATTTGTGTAATGATGTAGGACGGGTAGTTTCTGTCTGGAAATACTTTGCACCAAATGACAACGGCCTCTTACCTTAGTGGTAAGAGGCATCAGTTGACGCTAGGCTGTCCAGTGTTCAAACCTTAGGCTGCCACCTTCCCTCACTCGAGGGCTCCTTACCTCATCCGAGAACTCATTTACCTCACCCGAGCAAGGAAGGGGGGAGGGAGGGTTTTTTGTATTTTGGGTTTACTGGATTGATCCATTGGGCTAGCCAGGGACTGGGCTTTGGATAGGAGCTAAGAAAGAGGGAGTTATATATAGATGTAACTTTAGATTTAGGAGTGGAATAGCTAGTAAAGAGTTAGTGATTTCTCTTAGGCTGTGGACTTAGGCACATCACTCAACCACATAAATCTCCCGTGGTTATTTTCTCTTTTTTCGTGCATGGCTTCTTTGATCGATCGCAGATATTTGAGCTTTTGCACACGCACACTCAACACAAACAAATGATCCCCAGGAGGATAGATAGCCAATGCATTTGTTTTCCACTATTTTAAATAGTTCTCGGGGAAGCACAGTAACAAAGAATTATTTTTCACTTAAATATTTTCATATATATATATATATATATATAGAGAGAGAGAGAGAGAGGGGGGTACCATGTCCGTTCAACTTTGGTGAAATGGCTCTTCTTGTTAAATTGAGTAAGTTGGAAGCTCGGCTTGAACTAGGGGATCTTAAGGTTTCCACTCCAGTTTATATAGACACCAAGTCTGTGTCAACAGCAAATGAAATTGACATTTAAATGCCCATTAATTATAAGGGATTGCATCAGTTCTCTTGGCCCACCCCTTTGGATCTTTCTCACTAACGAGAATAAAATAAAGAAAGAAGAATATAATTAGAATAAAGTGAAAATAATTCAGTTAAGGCATATTTTCATCATCTAGACATCCCAGGTATCATATAACATGTAGGTTACTGTTTTGGCTGTTTAATATTCCTACCCAAGAAAGAAAACAAAAATAGAATTAATTAAAAATAAAAAATTGTAACTCATAACTCTTAATTGAGATGAGTGCCCACTTACCAATGATAAGATACATTAATTGGCACAAGGGGATATTTAAGGGATATATTCCATCTTGAGAATTAGACGTTCCCACAACCCACTACTACATACCCAAGACATCGAGGCATTGACCTACAATTGGCCTCACTCATTGGTGACTCAAAGTAAATGCATAATAGAAGCTTGAGTCCATTAATCTCTTAAGATTAAGAGTTAATTGCTTGGAAATTATGAGAGTAGTCCTTAAATTAAAGATAGATTTATATAATGTGCCACTCATATTTTAGTGGCGACTTTTTTAGCCGCGGTCTAATTTTCGCCACTAAAAACCCACCTTTAGTGGCAAAAATGTTATGTCGCCACCGAAGGGATTATAATGCCCACATTTAGTGGCAACTTATATGTCGCAGCTAAAGTTCGCCACTAATTCCTTGGTGGGAATTTTTGGCGCCATGGGATTTTGGAGGGTTTATTGGCACTAATGGTGTAAGGTTTTAGTGACAACTTTTTATGATTGCCACTAATTTCTTAGATTCTTACATTTAACCGCGGTATATATTTTGCCACTGTATGTTCTATTTTCTGTGGCTACGTTATATTGCCACTAAAGATATATCACAAGAAAGTAGACTTTTAATGGCAACACTTTTTTGCCATAATTTAATTTTCGCCACTAAAAACTCACCTTCAGTGGCGAAGCTTGATGTTGACACTAAAGGAATTATGTGATCACATTTAATGACAGCTTATATGTTGTAGCTAAATGTCATTTTGGAGGGGAAGGAGATTTAGTGGCGAATTTTCTTTTTTTGCCACTAATGGTCTAGGAGTTTAGTGACAACTTTTTATTTTCGTGGCTAATTGCTTAGTTGTCTTATTTTCGCCTTTTGCGGCGACTTTCTATTGCCACTAAAAATATATTATATGAAAGCTAGCTTTTAGTGGAGACAGTTAAAGCCATAGTTTTATTTTTGCCACAAAAGACTCACTTTAGTGAAGGTATTATAATGATCACATTTAGTGGCAACTTCTATACCGTGGCTAAAGGTCATTTTGGAGGGGAAAGAGAATTAGTAACGAGTTTTAATCTTTCACCACTAATGTGGCCCACTACAACAATTTGCACTTTTACAGGCGCTTTTTCTTGACGCAATCATTAAATGCCGGGAAAAGCATATCTTTTACCGGCGAAAAAGCTGTTTTCACCGGGAAAAGATAGAGTTTTCCCAGCGATAAATTTTTTTCACCGGCAAAGGTCTTATTTTTCCCGGCCATTTGTTTTTTGCACTGGCAAAGGTCAATGTTTTATAGCAAATTTCACCCGCCAACTACGCCCAATGATCGTGCCTATAATTTTCTTCTTCCAGCGCATTAACTGCACCGGGCAATGTTTTTTCTCAGTATATTGTTTTGGCGGCGCACTATTTGCGCCGGTATTGTTATTACTAATGCCCAAACCCCTTGTGTGCCCATCTATTTTCCCTTTGTAATTCTCAATCGACAAACCCCTTCTGCGCCTTCATCCCTCATCTCTTTCACCCATCCCTCTCGCCCGCCCATTTCACCTCCATCCCTCATGCATGATTCTATCCTGATTTTGATGCAATGTTTACTCTTGTATAGCAGTTGGTTGAGCAGAATTTGGGTCATGGCGTGGGCCTAATTTATCCAGGTGATGTATTCATGCATGATTGTGTTTTTTAGAAGTGGCCACTCCCATCAAATTAGTTAGTCTTTTTTTTTTTTATATAAATGAAGTACGTTGAAACGTATATAGTTAAATTAAATCTAACTTTGAAAGGTATTTCTGACTAGAAAACTTTTGCATACTTTATGAGAATTTTTGAAGTTTTTTTGCCTGAATTGAATTTGTAGGACTTCTAAACAATGCTTTCTATGAAAGTCACTAAAATTGAAATTTTGAAGGTGAATATCCACAAGGACCCATCAAAGACACTCTACTTCAATTGGAAACGATTACCCACCCACCATTGATTTCTTCATCCTTTTTTTTCCTTCTAATGTCATAGTTGTTGTTGTTTTCGAGGAAATATTACTACATTGCATTTGGATCTTGTTTTATTTTATTTTTTTTACTTTTTTCTTTTCTAATGGGTGTTTTTCTGTTATGAAATCAGGTTTTTTTTTTTTTTTTTTTTGCTTCTGTCCTCTAATCTTGGAAACTGAAATATAGCCTTGCAACTAAGCCAAAAACGTCCAAAAAGCCACACCATTAGGCATTGTACAGACTCGATTGCTACTATGGTTATTTTTACCACATACCTATTTAAAATACCACTGCCTTATTTGTCATTTTAAGACCTAATTTCAGTCAGCGCCAAAATCACCCTTTTTTTACTTCTCTCAGCGCCAAAATCAATCTTTTTTTACTTCTCTCCCTCTCTCTCTATCCATTTCCCTCTCCCGCTCCCTGCACTCTCTCCCAATCTCTGCGGCTTTCTCATCTCCGGTTGCTCTGGCCTGACGTTTTCATCTCTGCGGCTTCCCTTATCTCCAGTGCTTCCCTCGTCTTTGCGGCGTCTCTTTTGCCTAGCGTCTCTGCGGCTTCCCTCATCTCTAGTACTCTCTCTCTCTCTCTCTCTATATATATATATATATATATTGTTCTTGGGTTAGATGCTGCTGCAAAGAATAGAGTTCGGACTTAGGACATTGACAAAGGGGAATTTATTTATTGCCATGGCAAGAGAAAGATAAATATTCTTTCCCCTCAGCTTCCTTCCTCTCCATCTCTTTGAAAATCTGATCGAAGACTCCAAGAAGGGGAACAAAAAGAAAAAACCCTAGTTTCTGGTTTTCATCCCATCAATTAATCTCCATTCGCTATATTCCCTATCAATAGATTTCTCAATTCAATCCACTCATGGCCTCTGGATCATCCGGATCGAAAGGTTTCGATTTCGGCTCTGACGACGTTATCTGCTCCATTGATGACTTCGGTAGCCAAGATGCCTCTAATGGAAGGTGAATGGATTCTACCAACAATAGCAGTTCTGGAATAGTATTCATCAATCGTTTTTTTTTTTTTTTTCTATTCCAGTGTTCAATTTTGTCTTCTTTTTGTGCTTTCTTGTATTTAGGGATCATCTGTTTTTCTATTGCTCTAAAGATATCCTGAACAGTCGAGAATTGGTCTGAATTAGATGACCTAGAGCCTTGGAATTTGTAAATTTGATGAGCTTCGCTGCATATCTGTTATGTGCGATGTAGGAATTTTTGGTTTTTGAAAAGGAAGCTTTTTGTTTGGTGAGGCGATCATGATTTTGCTTTATATGCTGAATCATGAAGCGGGTTCCTTTTATATATATATATATATATTCTGTATGGTCTTCTAAGGCGTTGAATTTCAGTAAGTATATATAATGATATTTGGTAATTGAGCTTCATGATCATGACTTCTTGAAAGCTTTCTTGTCCTTGCAATTGGTTTTTTTTTTTTTTTTTTTTTTTGATGAGAATAGTGTAACACATAGGGATCGGAATGAATGAAGCATAGGTGGAAACAATTCCAGTCCCAAATCGAGATACAGGGCCGGCCCCTTGCTACAGGGAAATCTCAACATTTAAATCAAATTACCAAACGGTTGGAGTGGGACAATGCCAACACCAAAACGAGGTTGTTTGGGTGACGCTGTTGGAATGGGACAATGATGGGTCGCCAGCTAACTCGGCAGTTTCTCTCTCTAAAAGTATCACAAAAGAGACACGAGCAGGATACAGCAAAAGGCAGGAGGAACTAGGGACGGCAGAACCAACTCCAACCCTTTGCTCCACTCAGATTTAAAAGCATCTCAACATTTTTCAAAGATGATAATTTGCCCTCAAGGATATTTATGATAATTCTATAGAGATAGGAAGATGAAAAGGTTTAATTAAGGGCTTGAAAGTTTTGTTAAGATGGGCCACATGAGCAACCTAACCCTTTATTTAAAGGCCTTTTAATGTTGAATCTTTCATCGAGTTGCTTTTACTCTTCCACAAGTTTATGATAAAATGTGCTTTTTAATCTATATAAATTCATCAAGATCCTTGGTCCTGTCTAAACTAGGAATATCTCCTCAGACCAAGAAATTACTTAGGATTGATTGTATTCTTTTACTACAGCAGGAAGGACCTTTTCGGCCTCTTTATAGCCAGGCTGTTAAAACTTTAACAAGATTTCCATGAAATTCATCAGCATTATCTATCAATGCATATTATATTACCTTTAAGGCGCTATTTGAGATGAGATTGCAATAATGACTCCTAAGCGACAATGCAATTTATGAAGAATTGTTTTCAAAAATGAAAAATCAGATCTGCCCCAATCTCTTCTCTGTTTTGGGGAGAAATTTGCCCAATCTCACTAAGGCAGCGAATGGTTGTGAGTCCTCATCTCTATTCTTTCTATTCTTTTCATTATTGTTTTTTTTTTTCCTTTTTCTTCCTTAGGTCTACAACCCTCTCTCTGCGGTCTTTGCAACCCTATCTCTGCTCACAGATTGATAACCACCTCAGATATGGTTGTTTTTTATTTATGTAACTTAAGGTTGTAAATTTATTTGTATGACAGCAGATTTTTTTTTTTTTATTTTTTGTTTGTGTTGTATGTGTTGTGCATGTTGTGGTGGTGGTGTGTGATTGTGGCAATGGATAGATGGAGGGTTTTTTTTTTTTTTTTTTAAGTTTTCAGTGGTATTTTTTTTTAAATGTTAGAAGATCAACTGGTGTAGACCAATTGGTTGGTTTGAACCATCTGATGACTCTACATTGATAGAGCCGATAGTTGATCACAATTGTCGATGTCACGCGACAAGATCCGGATTTCTTGAATCTCAAGGAGTGACTGTCATAACTAACACAAATGGTCAAAATAAATAGTTAAATTTTCAAATACTCAAATTATATGACCATACACAGCAGCTAAAAGAAATTATTTCTATAACTTAAAAATCTATAGAGTCAGTTTAAAACTTCATACCGCTACTCGTCCTGCCAACCACAGCACCAAGGCCAGTGAAACTCCAACTCGCCTACTGAACTAATACACCAAGATGCCACTTCAATTATTACTGATAACTCTGCAACATGAAGTAAAAAAGAGGAGCTCAAAAGGTCAGCAAGTAATTAGTCATATTTATTAGGATTCAGATCAATTAAACAAGTGTACATCATGTAAGCAAATCCCATGATTGGTATTATCTCAGAAATACTAGAAAATTGCATGTATAAAATGCAGCATTTTAAAACTAATTCTAATGTAGGAAATCTTGATTATATTAATTTAAAAGACCTCACAATGAGATAGATGTCAGAAATCTAAGTTTTCTAATTTTGAAAATAGAATAAAACTCTCTTCAAGATTACGATAAGTGAAAATGTCCAAACTGATGAAATTAACTGACTACACATAAATAACTTATAGCCAATGATGAAAATAATTATACATACATACAGATGCCAAGGTCAACATATAGCTAACAAAGGCATTGAATACATAGTGTCAATCTTAATTGACAACTGGCTAGTGTCAATCTCAAGTTGACAACTGGCCCAAGGCTCGCAGCTTGATCAGTTAAGATTCAGACCTTAAGATAATCACCTGAACAATAGTGAGTCCTATTTTCGGCTGTTTCACCCACAAGGGACAGGACTTCACACACACTTCTTAGCCGCAGACAATGATATTCTTTCTACGTACGGGACACCACCCAATGCCTCCTTACTAAGATCCGTTTCTATCAGAACCATTGTGAAATGAGCCCTATGAATTTTACACACACTCGTTCGTACATCAGTTGGTCCACTCAAATAATTTTTTCCTGCTGGCTCCAATATCCTCTTGATATATGGTTATGCTAGATCCAATATCCTCCTGATATATGGTTTGTGTCCAAAACTCTATTGGGAACCTTGGAGATTAGCCATACTGGAAGATTAGCCCTTTCCAACTGAAGCTCAGTATCCAATGGGTGACTATCAGCTGTTGGCCAACCACAGTCCACAGTGATCCTGTATGAACCTTGATCAGGTCCAACTTTGATTCAAATAGAACAAGAAGAAATTATTGCACAACTCAATGATTTTCACAGCACTTATTAAGACGCCAGACCAAAGGAGCCCTTGTTGCAGCGTCTTACAGCTCATCCTGTGGCCCCGGATGTGATCAATGAGAGAAAGAGCGTGTTGATTTATACTTGTTCCAGTTGAGCCTCATCAAATTCTATAATGGGGGGGTCATATGCATGCATTGAGTATCCCCTTCAATGTATCAAATGTCGGCGGTCATGGTTAAAACTGTTAGATTGAGGGAGAAAAGTGATGGACATCAGATCTCTCAAAAACTGTGATGAGAGGCCGATACTGACAAATTGGAGTCTATTTCAATAGATAGATAACCTACAATTGATCCTTCCTTACTGAGAGCCTGTCCCAAGAGTAGTCCTCCTGTGTCTTCCGTTTCCACATATGCCCTAGGATGTTCACATCCTCACCCATCCCAACTTATGCAAGAGGTCTCTTGTAATATTTTCTGTTGACACAAGAAGCGACCATCATTGACCCATCAATTTTGAGACGTAGAAAATGTTTTGAGCTCCCCAAGCTTATCCATTCGAAACCGCACTAAGTTCTTAGCGTCCGGATGACTTTTTAAAATCATCTCCAATGAAGATTAGATCATCAACATAGACAAGAACAATGGATTGGCCTTATTGGTTTTTATAAATAAGTCTGCAGGTGCGGTCGAGCACCCATTTTGTAGCAAGAGTTCTATGATCTTGCCATACCATGCTCTTGGTGCCTATTCTAACCATATAGAGCCTTCCACAGCTTACAGATATAATTTGGCTGATATGTATGTGCAAGCCCTTTTTGGTCACTCCATATGGTTGTCTTGATCAACCTCTCCTTCAAAAAAGGCATTCTTCACCTCCATCTGCCGTAGCCTCTAGACTTTCCAGCAAGAGGGCTTACAATACACGTGCTATTGTCATTTGTTCTATAGGCTAAAGGTGGCATCTTGGTAAATCTTTTCTACTGTGAGAATCTTCGAGAAACTAGCCTAGCTTTATACTTTTGATCAATCAATCTTCATGGATGTTCAATTTATATTACCCACCTGCAGGAAATGGATGTCACAACTTTTGGCATGGGTACTAGATCCCACCTTGCTTACAGTTTTAAGATCTCATTCATTGCCTTTTGCCACTCTTTGCTATGTCGTGCTTCTTCATATGAAGATGGCTCATGTATATTATCCATATTTTTTTTCCTCCTTTTATTTCTTTCTTTCTTTTTTTCCCCCAGATTGAATTACTCATCTAGGAGTGGTACACTCAACATGAGGACCTGGGATCGATTCCTATTCTATGCGGTGAGTTTGTGGTGCTATGCCACTGAGTTATCAATAAGTTTTCTTATACTGACAACCTACACAAACAGTGTCCTTCTGGATTTCTGACTTGGAAAGTCCCTTTGTAGAACATTTATTTAAGTGCAAACCCCACCTACTAACCAGTATGAATGATCCGTAGACACGCATTATTGGCTATAAAACCAACTTGTCGTCACCATACTTGACCAAACTAAGGAACTTGGCACTGTCTCCAATTATGTGATTTGAAACCTTGAATCAATAATCCACTGCCAATCATGGTTGATAACTTCAAAGTAGAAACAGCAATGAGCATTATCTGTTCATAATCTTCCACAATATCATCAAGTGCTAACTCCTGGTTCCTCACAGTGGCATGACTTGCCATTTCTGAGCTTCAAATTTTGGTATCTTCAACTATCATCAGGGATGCATGACCTTCCAAATCTTCCTTGTCATTCTAAAGGTTCGTTGAATTCACTAAATTTTCTTCATCCCACGAGCATTAATGATCCTTCTTGCCACAATTATGACAATATTTCAGCAAGCGCTCCTTGGTCACCAATCATGATCCTTGTTGCTTCCTAAAGCTCCTCTTAGCTAAGAAATTTCCTTTTATTGACTATCCTTGGTCACCAATCATTTCCTTTCCTCTTAGCTAAGAGATTTTTCCTGAAGCTCCTCATAGCTAAGAAAAGTCATACTGCTTTCCTATTGGCTGTTGCCCATGCCACCTAATAAAAGCCAGAGATAAGAGCAAAATTCAGTATCATACTTGCATGGAGTATGGGCACATTACTAATCAATGCATAGAGATAAGAAACCTTTTCACATTAATTCAAAACATCGAAAGTGTTAAATATTCTGCGTCCATCAGGCCAAAGGCCCAATTGTATAATAAGCTCAACTCCTTTGTTTAGTCAAATTCTAACACCCTGTACAGATTCTGTATACAATCTTAGGATAGGGCTGACTGTAATATGTAATGTAACTACATTATCTCCCTTAAAAGATGGTCCAGAATTTATAGTCTTTTCGCTTTACTCATTTGATTGCTTTCATAGAATCTCCCTCGATGATCACCTTATATTGTGAAAAACACGCCCCTTACAAATTATAAGGCTTGAAGGATAGCTAGAACGTCTGCCTGATTCAATTCTTTGCTGCCTGCTAGTCCCAACAAAGATAACAAAGTAACCCCACTACAGTTCCTTAATACCCCACCTACTCATATAGGCCCAGATTTCCTCTAGCCGGTCCACCCACATTAAATTTCACCCATTTATTCTCTCAAAGGAACAATTTTTATTTCTCTGCCCTTTCTTTTTAAAACCCCATCGAGGAAGCTTCCCAGTTCCATAAAATATCAACTGCTCTAATCCCCTCACAGTACGAAATCAATATTTTCAAACATTCCCATAACCCAAGCATAATAATAATAGATAAGATCCATCTATACAATTGAAAAATAAATTAACAAAAAAAAGGGACCCGATTGAACAATCACTCTCTACACAGACTGCAATGCTCTCAAACACCGACTCCAAACATCAAAAACAAGCAGATAGTTTATCAGGTGAATCCCACCGTGTAATGCAACACTCTATATATGAGACATTTGGGTCGTGATAAGACCTTCGCTCTTGTCGGAGATAGATTCAAAGTTAGATATATAAGCCAATAACTGTAAAACATCAGATTTGAGTTCGACGAAGACCGAAATTCCAATAGGAGATTATTCAAACAAATAATGATTTAGTTATGGCCTAACTCCACTAACTGAGTTCGGTCCAAGGGTTACTCCACATATGGGAAACAACCAATTACAACTTCAAAATTACTTTTAATCTCAAAACATATTGAACCAATGTCATTATATCTTGTATAGCCATGTCAGAAAACTCAAAATTCAGCACTACTTAATAATCCTTAGTTCATTTTCACAAATTTTCTTGTCATATAATCGCAGCATCCAAATTTTGAGTCCGAAGATGTAATGGTTTCCAAGTTCATTTTGCTTTTGTGATTGAGTCCAACATACTTGTGATACTTGTATAAGTTGTACTTGTGTTCTACCTTTTTAATGCACCCTACACACTATGATTTTAATATTTCAGAACATGTCCCTAAACAAGGAATGGATGAAGGCACCAAGAAATTCCTTTATATACTTAGTAGGGGTTGAATCATTCATTGAGTTCATAAGAGCTAATAAAGATGAATTAGGGGATGATGATTGGTATTGTTGCCCCTGTGTCAAATGTCGCAATTTGATAAGAGAGAAAAAGACCTTAGGAGAAATTCATACACATTTAATTTGTGATGGTATAGATAAGACTTACACAACATGGATCCACCATGGAGAACTCCATCGTCGAAGTCCTGTAAACGTAGGAGCAGGTACTAATAATGAAGATTCGTTCCCAAGAATGGTTGATATGGTGAATGACGTATTTGGACTTGCTCGTAATGAGGATGATCCTGAATCTCATGTAGGGGGCAGTACGTCCATATGCACCGATGAAGCTAATGATCAAGGTTTTGTTGAAGGACAAGAGGATTCACCAGAGAATATTCAATACAAGAAGCTAATGGAGGATGCCGTAAAACCATTATATCCTTCATGTCGAGTTGAACATACGAAGTTGTCGGTGACGGTTGATTTGTTGAGCATGAAGGCTAGATACCAATGGTCTACTAAGAGTTTTACAGAGTTGTTGAAACTGATCAAAGATATTCTACCAAGCGAGAACACATTGCCTGAGAAAAACATACACTGCCAAGAAGATGATCAATTCGTTACGTATGGAGTGCAAGATTATTCATGCGTGTAAAAATGACTGCATTCTTTATTGGAGAGAGCATGAAAATAGGAACAATTGTCCTACGTGTGGTGTAAGCAGGTGGCAACCGAGGAACATTTTAAAGCCAAGATGCAAATGCTTGCCATGGAAAAAGCTAAGATACTTTCCATTAACACAACGGTTGCAAAGAATGTATAGTGTACCGTGGATTGCAGAGAGTATGAAATGGCACGCAAATGCAAGCTTATTACAAAATCAAGCAATAATGCGTCATCCAATGGATTCTTCGTGTTGGTCACAGGTTAACCGTAAATGGGCTGACTTTGCTGCTGAACCAAGGAATGTTCGCTTGGGACTAGCGACGGACGGATTCAATCCTTTTGGGAACAATAGCAACTCCTATAGTTGTTGGCCCCGTTATGATTGTTCCGTTCAATCTTCCACCATCTCTATGCATGAGGAAAGAGTTCACCATGTTAGCATTATTGATCCCCGGAAAGAAAGGTCCAGGACATGACATTGATGTTTATTTGCAACCATTGATCACTGAGCTAGAAGAATTGTGGTCCACCGGAGCCACAACATATGATTCTCACACTAAGAGTAGATTTTCAATGAAAGCAATTTTGTTATGGGCTATACATGATTTTCCAGCATATGGTCATTTGTCAGGTTGTAGGACTGCAGGTAAGTATGGTTGTCCTGTGTGTAGTGAAGGAACTGATTCGGTGTGGCTAAAATATGGAAGAAAGTTTGCCTACATGGGACATAGAAAATTCCTACCAATGAACCACCCTTTCAGAATCCAAAAATCCCAATTTAATGGGAATGAAGAAAATGGGAAACATCCTAGGCGTTTGACTGGGTCCGAAGTCTTATTAAAAATGGAAACCATCAATAGCAATTTCGGGAAGGCAGAGAATAAGAAAGAGGAAGAGGCGTCAAGAGGGGAATGAGATGATTGCATGGTCGAAGAGATCCATCTTTTTTGACTTGCCATACTGGAAGGTGCGCTTAACTTTAACTCCTTATGTTAAAATAATGCATCAAATAAAATGCTATACTAATATAAATTTAATATTTTCATAGGATCTGCCTATTCGCCACAATCTGGATGTGATGCACGTGGAAAAAAATGTTGCTGAAATTTTATTTGCAACAATCATGAACACTAAGGATAAGACTAAGGATGGCCTTGAAGCCCGCCAAGACTGTAAGGCTATGAAAATTAAAAAAAAATTATGGCCAATGGAAAATAACGGCAAGTTGACATGTCCAGAAGCACCTTACACTCTATCCAAACGGGAGAAAGATTTAATTTGTAAAACCTTGTATCATCTGAAGGTTCCTATTGGGTATAGTGCAAATTGGAGACACAAAGTAAGCTTGGAGGATAGAGAGCTCAAGAATATCAAGTCACATGATTATCACATACTACTTCAACAATTATTACCAGTGTTGCTGATGCACGCATTTCAATCTCAAAAGCCATTACGTGTCGCTATTCGGCAGCTGTCAATATTCTTTAATGTCTTATGTTCAAAAGTTATCAATCGTGCAGAACTACGAAAGATGAAAGAAAAGGTGGTGGAAACACTGTGTGTGTTTTGAAAAGTATTTCCCTCCTTCATTTTTCGTTTCCATGACACACCTTATTGTGCACTTGGCGGAAGAGGCGCAGATTTGCTGACCAGTTAGATATCGATGGATGTATCCTTTTGAGAGGTAAATAAAATGCTTGATTGCTTGAGATTGTTCATATTAATCACAAGTTAGCACAGTGATCTAATTTACTTGTTTTTTTTTTTTACCAGGAAGATGAAAACATACAAACGATATGTTGTGAATCAAACATATCCAGAGGGTTCTATTTCTGAGTGTTACCTCATAAATGAAGCAATGTTGTACGCCATGAATTACATGCCCGATGGCACAAAAAAAAGCCACAAGCAAGGAAGGTTGCAGTGGATGGACAAGGAAGGTGAAGTTGCCTATCCTATCGATAAGAATGGGAAGGTATACATTCTTGAAAATGTGCAATATCAGCAAGCACGCAAATGGGTACTAAAGCATTCTACCGAGAATGTTGAGATGGAGCAGTAAGTAAATTTTAATGATCATGCGAACAACTTTATTATTTTAATATATAAAGCATTTACACTACATAAATAATTACAGGATTTATGCTGAATATGTCGAAAGCCTAAGATCTAGAAATCAATATCGAAGAGGCAGTACTCAAGTTGAAAAGGTATTAGATTACATACCTTGGCTTAGAAAGCAATTAGAGAATGAAGAAAATTGCACCCTCAAAAGGCTTGCGGATGGACCAAGTTTTCAAGCCATTTCGTATACATCCTACATGGTCAATGGATATGCATTCTATACAGCGGAGGCAGAAATGAACAAAACGACGCAGAACAGTGGAGTCTCATTGATGGCCTTGACCCCTTTCAGGGCAAGTGCGAAGGACATGAATCTTGTGCATGAAGAATCTGCTTACTACGGTATAGTCAAACTAATTCTAAAGCTGGATTATTATGACTTTAAACGGGTAGTATTCTATTGTGATTGGGTGCGTCTAGATAGTCATGGATGTAGAGTTGATCCAGAAGTGAACTTGGTCTATGTTAATTTAGGGAGGTTGCAAAGAAACACAAAAGAAGATGATGAGCCATTTATTTTAGCTAATCAAGCAACTCAAGTCTTCTATTGTAAAGATCATAGTAGGCCTGCAGAAGAATGGCATGTTGTATTGGATGTTCCAAGAAACCTGAACCAGGATATGGACTCTTTTGAAGATCCCCTAGTCTTTGAGGGAAGAACGAATGAAAATGACTTAACAGCAGCACTGCTAGATGATATCATTGATAATATGGAGACTGAACTATAAATCTATGTACGACGCTTTCTTTATTGCATTTTTACAGTGTCATTTTCCATGCTGATATTATTTTTCAATGTAACATAATCATAAATGTAAAAATCTGATATCTTTTATATAAATGACTGCATTCTTTGTTGTAATAACATCTATTTAAAATTTAACATATGTTGTTGCAGGTATTATGTCATATGATCAACCATCGTCAGCAACTGCGTCTATAGTACAAGGATGTGGTTCTAGTGAGAGTTTGAAATGCATATCCCAATTCACGTTAATTTGAGATATTAACTTTTTTAATGTTCATAAGTTGATATGTCATTTGTAACAGGTCATGTCACCCTGGTGACATTTAATATTGATGGGCAACCCATCGGTGACAATGCAGCTAGTTTGTCCACAATGATAGGGCGTTCTGTGAAGAATAATATACCACCCTCATTCGATAAATGGTCAAACGTGCCCGATGTAGTGAAGGAGAAAGTGTGGGACATAGTAACTGTGAGTAATTGTGCATTTGGTTCAAGCAGTTTTCATATATTATTTATGTTTTTTTGCTTGATTTATCTCGCTAAATAATCTGCTTTGCAGGATAAATTTGAAATCCCAATCGATAATAAGGAGTGGGTACTTGTGAAGGCAAATGAGTGTTGGAGGAATCGGAAGTCAAAACTGAAGCGTTATATATATTCTAAATATCACACAGACGCGGATAGAAAAAAAAATGTACCGAAATTTGTCAAGAAGGAGGATTGGGAGAGTTTTATCGACATGTGCTCGACATATGCAGCACAAGAAAAAAGTAAGCTGGGGAAGGCCGCTAGGCAAGCAATGAGATGCCCACACACCTCCGGTAGGAAGGGGCAAGCGAGGGTTGCTGATGAATTGGTAATCACAATTTATGAATTTTCCTATTTTTCAATATTTCAACAATTTTTTTACGTAATCGGGATGTTCGCTTCTAACATTTTTCAGCGGCGAAAAAATCCTGACAAGGAGATCACGCGTACGGATGTCTGGCTTGAAACTCATACAAAGAAGGATGGTTCTGCTTCCTGCGAAGAAACGGTAAGAAAAACTTACTTGGATTGGCATTAAGTTTAGTTAGGGGATTATCACATTTGCAAGTAATCAATTTCATTTGTTTTTAAGATATATAAGAATTCTCATTCTTGAATTCATTATGTAAGCACTATGTGATGTGTTGATATTGGAGTTTTGAGGGGCATTGGAGTTATATATATGAAGTGTTTTAAGTACTATGTGATGTGATGATATGGATTGTTGATATTGGAGTTTTGTGGGGCATTGGAGTTATATATATATATATATATGAAGTGTTTCAAGTACTATATGATGTGATGATATGGATTGTTGATTTTGGAGTTTTGAGGGGCATTGGAGTTATATATGAAGTGTTTTATTAACAGGTAATACATTTGTGCACCCAAGATATTTTTCGGGGTCCAAAATGCAGGGGAGACTCTGTCAAAAGTTTTCAGATATATAAGAATTCTCATTCTTGAATTCATTATGTAAGTACTATGTGATGTGTTGATATTGGAGTTTTGAGGGGCATTGGAGTTATATATATATGAAGTGTTTCAAGTACTATATGATGTGATGATATGGATTGTTGATGTTGGAGTTTTGAGGGGCATTGGAGTTATATATATGAAGTGTTTTATTAACAGGTAATACATTTGTGCACCCAAGATATTTTTCGGGGTCCAAAATGCAAGGGAGACTCTGTCGAAATTTTTCAGATATATAAGAATTCTCATTCTTGAATTCATTATGTAAGTACTATGTGATGTGTTGATATTGGAGTTTTGAGGGGCATTGGAGTTATATATATATATATATGAAGTGTTTCAAGTACTATATGATGTGATGATATGGATTGTTGATGTTGGAGTTTTGATGGGCATTGGAGTTATATATATGAAGTGTTTTATTAACAGGTAATACATTTGTGCACCCAAGATATTTTTCGGGGTCCAAAATGCAGGGGAGACTCTGTCGAAATTTTTCAGATATATAAGATTTCTCATTCTTGAATTCATTATGTAAGTAATATGTGATGTGTTGATATTGGAGTTTTGAGGGGCATTGGAGTTATATATATGACCTGTTTTATTAACAGGTAATACATTTGTGCACCCAAGATATTTTTCGGGGTCCAAAATGCAGGGGAGACTTTGTCGAAATTTTTCAGATATATAAGATTTCTCATTCTTGAATTCATTATGTAAGTACTATGTGATGTGTTGATATTGGAGTTTTGAGGGGCATTGAAGTTATATATATATGAAGTGTTTCAAGTACTATATGATGTGATGATATGGATTGTTGATGTTGGAGTTTTGAGGGGCATTGGAGTTATATATATGAAGTGTTTTATTAACAGGTGATACATTTGTGCACCCAAGATATTTTTCAGGGTCCAAAATGCAGGGGAGACTTTGTCGAAATTTTTCTAAAGTTATGATGACTAGGGCCGAAAACTACACATTTCAATTGCTTAGCTCTAAGTCGGCACAGGTAAGATCTGATCAGATTAATTGAAGTTGTAAAGCTGTCTAACCTTTACAGTCAGCATCATGGTAGATCAAATGGTGAGTTGACATCCAGGGATTTCTTTTGTGGCCTATTATATACATGAACTTTATGAATAGATGATGCTATTTGTGGCCTGTCACGTTCTTTGTTTATTTAGGAGAATACAGCACCATGTCCTCATTTGGTTCTAGATACTTGGATTGATTTTAAGTGAACACTGTGGATGGCACTTAGGTGCACATACAATCAATCTCAAGAATCCAAATTATGCAATTTTTGGTAAATGGTCCCCTCCATGTGGTCCATGAGGTAAGACTTTTATTTATAAAATTGAGTTCTAGTGACCATATGTAATCAATCCATAGCTGGCTTTTGAACAGTCCCTCATATAACAGGTAGCAGTCCATAGATAAGTCCCTGGATCTTATAAGTTAGGAACTATTGACAAGGTGTGGTAGGCGTTAGGCCCTAGCTGAGTCCATAATGGACGTGGACCAACATGTAAGGGCCTGATCCCAGATCTGATGGACCCAGCTTGAATCAAAAATTTAGGTTGTTCTAAGTATTCTTATAATTTATTACATCATCAAAAATCCAATGTAGCATATGATGTTCTAAGCATTCCTATAATTCCTTATTCATTTTCATTTTTTTTTTTTCTGTTGTTCATGCATCATTTTCGTACAAAGTAGACTTGTTCATAGCTTAAAACCTTATTATTGTTCAGAGTTTAAAACATTATTATGTTTTCATTTTACAGGAAAGAGTTCGCGTAATACATGAGAATAACCCTTCGTTTGCACAAGGACATTTGGATCAAGACCCGGTGGCACGGGTATGTGGTCGTGATACTCGTGGACACGTGAAGGGCATGGGTTCAGGAATTTCTAAGTATGCCATTTCGCGTTCAGCTCCTTATAAGAGAGCATTAGAGCGGGAGAAGAAGTCGAATGTCACCCTTCATACTGAGGTGGAACAGTTGAAAGAGCATGTGAGGGAAATACAACAAATTTTTGCATCTCGTGGTGAGGGACAGATGCGATTTTCGAGTAATAATGGGAGTTCATCTCAGGTACTTTATTTATTTTACATTAATAATATATTCTCTAACATAATTAAAAATCCTAGTGATGAATTACTCACTTTTCTTAATATATAATATATGTAGGTAAGGCAAGATTCCTCACGTCAGGAGGCACAATCCGACCATGCAACCACTAATCAATCAAGTTCACCTTTGCTAAAATTAATGCATTTGACAAAAAATACATGTGTCGCATATGGAAGACCGTCAAATGAGTCTACTGAAGAGTCAAGTTGGAAAAGGATCATTTTAGACGAGATCGTTGATGGGAATGTTGACTTGATAAACGGACGAGGCAAGATGGAAGATCTCACACCAGGCGATGCCATAGATTGGCCTGAATTTAGGATCATCTCCATTTAACATTTTCAATTGAATATTTTGAGACACTAAATTTAGTGATAGATGGTTACATTGTTAATTATTTTAATGTGTTAGTTGATAGACAGTTGATTACTGTATGGTCTTTTGAAATAATGTTGGATGGTTTATTATTATATACATGTTTGGGTTGGATGTTTTGGAAGAACCATTTACTTTATTGTTATGAAAGACTCATTTAGTTTATTGTTATTGGTATGGAACAGGAGCATTTTTAATTTTTTATTTTCAAAATGTTTTTTTTTAAATAAAAATAAAAAAACCTTGGCCTTTGGCAGTGGGTTTTTTTTTTTTTTTTTTTTTTTTTTTTTTTTTTTTTTTTTTTTTTTTAAGTCAAAACAACCACGGTTTTGTGTGTGGTTTTATTTTTTTGTTATCCACATGTAATGGCTGTGGTAATTTTTAAATTTGCCACAAGTTAGAGCTGTGGTTTTTTTTTTTTTAAAAAAAGTCAAAACAACCACGGTTTTGTGTGTGGTTTTATTTTATTGTTATCCACGTGTAATGGCTGTGGTAATTTTTAAATTTGCCACAGGTTCAAGCTGTGGCTTTTGAAATACTACACCATTCTTCTCCACGGCAATTGCCACGGTCATATCTGTGGCCAAAAGGGAAAGACCACGGCTATTGGCTGTGGTTTTTTAGCGTTTTTGACGTAGTGTTAGATTGATACCTTCTTAACATGCTAACTGCAAAACTGATGTCTGGACGGGTACAAGTCTGAACTTATTAAAGACTTTCTACAACGGAAGCATATGGAAAGTCTTGCATCTGTTTTCTCTCGATGTCATTTCTTGGACATTGATCTTTGGATAATGGATCACCTCTTGATATAGGTGCTTTTCTTCAAGAACAATTCTGCATATTGAATCTTTCAAGAGCTCTATTGATATAGGCTTTCTGTGAAAGTCCTAGTAGTCCTCGAGATCTGTTTCTAATAATCTTAATTCCAAGCACAAAGGATGCTTCACCCATATCTTTCATTTCAAAATTCTCTGTGAGGTATTCTTTTGTTGCATGTAGTAGGCCAAGATTACTACTAGCAAATAAAATGTCATTTACATATAGGACTAAAATAATGAACTTTCTCCCACTGATCTTCAGATATATACATTGATCAACAATGTTTTCCTTAAACCCGAAGGAGGTAATGGTATCATGGAACTTAATATACCATTGCCTTGAAGCTTGTTTAAGTCCATATATAGATTTCTTTAATCTACAAACTAGTTTTTATTTGTCTTTTTTCTCGAATCCTTCTAGTTGTTTCATATATACGTCTTTAGATAAATTCTCATTTAAGAACGCTGTTTTTACATTCATTTAATGTAACTCTAAATTAAAATAAGCTACTAATGCCATTATTATTCGAAAAGAGTCATTCGAAGAAACTGGTGAAAATGTCTCTTTATAATCAATATTTTGCCTTTGAGTAAATCCTTTAGCTATAAGTCTGGCCTTAAATCGTTCAATTTGGCTTTTTGAGTCTCGCTTGGTCTTAAAGATCCATTTACATTGTATAGTCGCAGACCCTTTAGGCAATTCAACGAGATCCCAGACTGTTGTGATCTAGGGCTACGAGAAAAGAGATCAATCACGCACAAGAGAACACTAAGATTTACGTGGTTCGGCTTTTGGCCTACATCCATGGGAAGACGAGATAATTCACTATGCAATCAGAAGACATGAACATCCTAGAGACCTGAGTCTCTATTTATAATATCAGCCTCAAACCTTGTTACACCCAAACCCTACTTCTAATCATAGTACAACTTTGGCAATATAGGGGCCCGATTAATCAAGACTTATTAACTTCTATTGAACCATACAAATTAACAAATCTCCACTTTAGCGGACATTGAAGCTTATCATCATGCACAAAACACGTCTTACCGTCTCCACCTGCCCCTGAAGGCACTCAGGTACTGATCACATTGATCAAGTCTAAGCAATGCTTGAACTTGACTGCTGGAATAGTCTTGGTCATCATGTCTACTGGATTTTCCACTGTAGCAACCTTAATCATTGCAATAGCACCCTCGACGATGACATCTCGAATGAAGTGTGCCCTAACATCAATGTGTTTGGTCTTTTCATGATGCTTAAGATTGTGTGTCAGATCGATCGTACTCTGATTGTCACAAAAAATAGTAGTCAGCTTTTGCTCCAATCCTAGATCTCCAACCATGCCTGTCAGCCAAATAGTTTCCTTAAATGCCTCTGTAGCTGTCATATATTCTGCTTCAGTGGTAGACAAGACAATTGGATTGCAATGTTGCCTTCCAACTAATGGTATCGCTAGCAAAAGTGAAGACATAACCTGTCAAGGACATTCTTCTGTCTAAATCTCCAGCAAAATCTGAATCAACATATCCAATAAAACTTCCAGAAGTATTGTTGTTTCTGTCATGTACTATCCCAACATCAATAGTACATTTCAAGTAACAGAGTATCCATTTCACTGCCTGACAATGGGCCTTCCCGGGGTTATCTATGTATCTGCTAACTACACTAGCCGCTTGAGAAATATTTGGCCTCGTGCAAATTAAACCATGGCATACATGATACTTCCAACTGTACTACATAAGAAACACGAGACATGTGCTCCACCTCTTCTTCAGTTTATGGTGACAAAACAGTGGAAAGTTTGAAATGAGCTGCCAATTGAGTGTTCACAGGTTTCGAACTTTGCATATCAAAGCGTTCCAGAACCTTCTCAAGGTACCTCTTTTATGACAAAGACAATTTGCCCGCTTTTTGGTCCCTTCGAATATGGAATTTTCTTCGCAGCACCTAAGTCCTTTATCTCAAATTCACCATTTAACTTAGCCTTTAACTTATTGATCTCAAACATGTCCTTTGCATCAATCAACATGTCATCAACATATAACAACAAATAGATATACGAGCCATTTGAATGCTTCTTGTGATAGACACAACTGTCATGTGCATTCTTGCAATAACCGTTTCTAACCATAAAGGTATCAAAATGCTTGTACCATTGCCTAGGAGATTGCTTCTGGCCATACAACGATTTCTTCAACAAACATACGTGGTCTTCCTTTCTATAAATTTCAAACCCCTCTAGTTGATCCATATATATATGTTCATCTAGTTTCCCATGTAAAAACGCTGTCTTGACATCAAGCTGCTCCAGCTCTAAATTCAATTTTGCAACCATAGCAAGTAGCACCCGAATAGAACTATGCTTCACCACAGGAGAGAACACTTCATTGAAGTCAACACCCTCCCTCTGAGTATAGCCTTTTGCAACCAGTCGTGCTTTGAACCTACCATCTTCCACTCTTAGAGCTCTTTCATTTTTCTTGAAGACCCATTTGCAACCAACAATCTTCTGGCCTTCCAGAGGTTTCACCAGCACCTAAGTTTGATTCTTGTGAAGAGATTTAATCTCCTTACCCATGGCTATAGCCAATCTTGCTGATTCTTTGCTAGTGACGGTATCCCCATATGTAATCGGCTCTGACTCAATACTCTCAGCTGTATTAAGAGCGTAAGCAACAATATCTTCATATCTATATCTCTGAGGTTGCTTAATCTACCTCCTCTCTCTGTCCCTAGTAAGCGTGTAATCATTCAGAATTGCAGTTTCCTCATTTGAGCTTTGCATCTCCTCTACATTTTGTCGAATTGGGATATTTGCTTGCATCTTATCCTGTAAGTTTTCTGAGGCTTCCTTCTCAAGCTCCACCTGTTTACTGACACCATCTTTATCCTCCACCTTTTTACTGACATCACTTTCATTTCCAGCATCATGGCACTCTTTCGGTTTCAACATAGCAGACTCATCAAAGGTCACATCTCTGCTTATATTGCATTTGAGAGATTTTTCATCTAGGCACCACAGCCTATATCCTTTCACACCATCCGCATATCCTAGAAATATGCACTTTTTTGCCTTTGGTTCAAGCTTTCCATCATTCACATAAGCATAGGCAGACAACAAAATATCCGTAAGTTGGTGTAATCAGTGGGAGATCCAGAACATACCTTTACAGAAGTTTTACATTCTATAGTTGTTGATGGAGACTGGTTAATCAGATAATAAGCCGTGTTAACAGCTTTCGCCCAGAACTTCCTACGTAACCCTGCATTGGAAAGAATACACAGGGTCTTTTCTAGAATAGTCTTGTTCATCCGTTCTGCAACTCCGTTCTGTTGTGGTATATTTATGACTGTGCAATGTTTCATAATCCCTTCATTCTTGCAGAACTCATTAAAAACACTATTACAGAATTCCAAGCCACTGTCAATTCTCAAGCGCTTGATTTGTTTACCTGTTTGCTTCTCAATCATAGCCTTCCATTGCTTGAACTATGCAAAAGCTTCATATTTATGCTTTAAGATGTACACCCAGACCTTCCGAGAATAGTCATCTATAAAGGTCAACATGGATAAACCACCACCAAGAGACGGAACACGAGAGGGACCCCAAAGATCAGAGTGGATGTAATCCAAAGTTCCTTTGGTCCGATGAACAGCTGTCCTGAACTTGAACCTACACTGCTTTCCGAAGACACAATGCTCACAAAAGTCCAGCTTTCCTGTTTTCTGACCACACAGCATACCCTATTTAGTCAACTCATCCATACCCCTCTCATTCATATGCCCAAGTCGCATATGCCGTAACTTGGTAGTTTCTAAATCTGAATCTGAGGACGACACAACTGCAACACCTGTAATTGTACTACCTTGAAGAAAGTAAAGGACATTCTGCTTCAGTCCCTTCATCACTACAAGAGCACCCTTCGAAATTCTCATAACTCCACCTCCAGCTTTGTAGGTACAACCGTTGGACTCTAGCGTACCCAAGGAAATCAGATATTTCTTTAACTTTGGAACATGCCTAACATCTGACAAAGTTCTCACAATATTGTCATACATCTTAATTTTGATTGCACCTATCCCAACAACCTTACAGGCTACATTATTTCCCATAAGCACTTTACCACCATTAATAGATTGATAATTGGTAAACCATTCTCTGCAAGGACACATATGATATGAACACCTCGAATCAAGAATCCACTTAGTAGCTGAGCTACCAATAGTAACTGAAGAACTTCTGCACCATCGGAATTATTCTTTGCAACTTCGATTGCAACTCCGGCAATTTCTCCAGAATCAGATTTCTCCTTCCCTTTACGCTCTGAACAATATTTTCTAAAGTGCTATTCCTTGTGACATTTGAAGCACTTTAATTTTTTAGTTTTTTATTTTGATCTAGATCAGCCTCTTCTATTCTTCTCTCTCTTCTCTGTTCTGCCACGCGCTACCAAACCCTCACCAGAACTGTCAGTATTTTCAGTTGCAACCTTTTTCTTCAACTCCTTAGAGTTCAAGGCTGACTCAATATCTTCCTTAGAAAGAGTTTCTTTACCATACATCATGGTATCAACAAAGTTCTCATACGATGGTGGTAAAGAGCATAGCAACATGATGACTTGGTCCTCATCATCAATTTGAACATTTATGTTTTCAATATCCATAATAGCTTTCATAAAATAATCAAGGTGGGTTGAAACAGACGTACCTTCCTGCATTTGTAAGGAGAACTATTGCTTTTTCAGATACAAGCGATTCGTAAGAGGCTTCATGATGTATAAGTTCTCTAACTTCTGCCATATGCCAGCAGCAGTTTTCTCTTGAGCAACCTTTCGTAGTACACCATCGCTCAGAAATAGCAGAATCTGACCATACGCCTTCTCCAGCAACTCATCATTCTCATCTTCTGACAGTTTGTCAGACAAAGCATTCTTTCTTTTCAAAGCTTTCTACAATCCATTCTGAACTAGCAAAGTGTGCATCTTCAAACGCTATAGACTGAAGTCAATGTTTCCGTCAAATTTTTCAATCTCGAATTTAGTAGCCATTCCACGAATCTTTTACTATGTCTGCGTAAATCTCCTCAAGACGAGTCCGCATGTTCAAACGGATCTCAGATCAGACTCCGGATCGCCAAGATATCGCGAAAATAATTTTCAGCTTTCAATCCGGTCAAAACTGCCTTTGACCGTACGTAATTGTTGGCTGCTAACGTCAGCTATGATGTCAGCACCTTTCTGCTGGTGGTGGTAGGCTTGAACTACAGACGGGTTGGGTTGAACCTGACCCAAGTCTGGACTCAACCTAGAACTCCCTTCCTCTTCTTCTTTAAATGGTTTTGTTTTAGAACCAAAACCGAGACGCAGCGGAGCCCTTCTTCTCCGACGACACGCAGAAGGGAACCATTGGGGCCCTTCTTCTCCGGCGACACGAAGGGGTGGCGCAGCCGAAAACAAATCAATCAAATCGATCTTTCTCTAATCGCCCTCGCTTCCTCCTCCTCAAGTCCGACGACAGAAGACCAAGATCAGTTGTCTCCTCTCTTCTTCCTCAAGTCCAGCAACGGCCAAACTATTCTCCGGTGATGCATAGAACAACGGCGATCCTCTGCGAGTCTCTTCTCTCTATTTTCGGCGATCATAGAAATGTGATCCTCTGCTTTTCGCGAAATAGAAATCACGATCGTGACCCACCAATCAGATGCACGATCAGCGGCCTTTTCAAAATTCGAAGCTACCGATCTCCTCCGATCACGTACAAATCGCTCTGATACCAGTTTATTGTGATCTAGGGCCTATGAGAAGAGAGATCAATCACGCACAAGAGAACACAGAGATTTACCTGGTTCAGTTTTTGGCCTACGTCTATAGGAAAACAGAAAAATTCACTATGCAGTTAGAAGAGGTGTACATCCTAGAGACTCTGAGTTTCTATCTATAATATCAGCCCCAAACCCTGTGATACCCAAACCCTACTTCTAATCACAGACAACTTGGGCAATACAGGGGCCCGGTTAATCGAGACTTATTAACTTCTATTGAGCCATACAAATCAACACAAACTTTATTTATTGACATGGATTTTAACTCTTCTTGTGTTGCATCAATCCATTTATTCGAATCATCTCCTTTAATGGCTTGTGAAAACGCTACCAGATTTTCTTTAACACCTATATCAAAATCAGATTTTTGAAGATAAACAATATAGTCATCCGATATAGCAGACCTCTTAAATCTTTGGGATCTTTTTAAAGCTTCTGGTTCTACTAAATTTTGATTCGGATGAATGATATCTTCATTCATATCATTATGAGTGACATTCTCATCTAGTGGTGTATCTGGTATAGTAGGTTGTATTTTCATTGTATCGTTCTGAACGAAGTCATTTGAAATACCCATTCTAACCATTTCAATCGGTACATGAATAGGTATCCGATGTTCTTCGAATACCACATTTCGTGGTGCATTACTCTCACTAATGTCATCATTTTCTTTGAATCTGGCATTTCCGGTTTTAACAATTCTAGTGGTATGAGTAGGACAGTAAAATCTAAAACATTTTGACCTTTCAGGATATCCAATAAAATACCCACTAATAGTCCTAGGGTCCAATTTTCTCTCTTGTGGGTTATAAATTCTAGCTTCCGCTAAACAACCCCAAACATGCAGAGGTCTTAGACTTGGCTTCTTACCTGTCCATAACTCATAATGAGTTTTAAGAACAGCCTTAGTGGGTACACGGTTTAGGATATATGCAACTATTTTTAGGGCTTCTCCCCACATAGACTTAAGTAATTTAGAATTACTTAACATACTCCGTACCATTTCCATAAGCATTTTATTACGTATTTCAGCCACACCATTTTGATGTGGGAAGCTAGGCAAATATTCAGCACGAATGCCATGACTTTCCAGGAATTTCGCCAATGGGCCAGGACTTTGACCCAATTCATCATACCTCCCATAATACTCTCCACCCCTATCAGATCTCACAACCTTTATTTTTCTGTCTAACTGCTTTTCAACTTCAGCCTTGTAAATTTCAAAGGCTTTTAAAGATTCTAATTTCTCTTATAACAGGTAGACATATCCATATCTAGTGAAATCATCAATAAAGGTGATAAAGTATTTTTTACCACTATAACATGGTGTAGGAAAATAAACACAAATATTTGTGTGGATTAATTCAAGTGGTTCTAAACGTCTTGTGGCCTTTGGTTTATTGGTGTTTTTGGTCTGCTTGGCTCTTATGTAGTCTATACAAGCACGAAAATCAGTAAAATCTAGGGCTCTTAACACCCCGTCATTTATTAATCTCTTTAATCTCTCTTGAGAGATGTGTCATGGCCTTTTATGCCACAAAATCGAGGAGTTTTCATTCATGATTCCTCTCTTAATACAAACATTCATAATATTATTCTCATGCAAGGTAAGTAAGGAACTAGCAAAATAATATCGATCCAGATTCAATATATAAAGACAATCACATAAAATACCACCACCAATTAAAACTTGATTCTTATAAGTACTCAAAGTACCGTGTCCAAAAGAGAAAGTATAACCTTCTAAATCAAGTCTAGATAAAGAAATTAAATTTCTACTAATCGTAAGAACATAAAAAGTGGTATTAAGGTCCAACTGGAATCTAGAATCAAGAATCAATCTGCAAGTCCCCATCGCTTTCACTTCAGCCTCCAGCCGGTTTCCCATAAAATTGTTTCTTTGATCATTGTTTGGACTCCAGCTTGAGTGCAAGCCCTGCATAGAATTTGCCACATGAACAGTGGCACCAGAATCAATCCACCAAGTATTTGAAGGAACATCTAAAAGATTTGTTTCATAACAAACAAAAGAGTTATTTATACCTCTAGATTCAAACCATTTCTCTCTCTTCACGTAGTCTTTCTTCAGATGTCCCTTTTTGCGGCAAAAGAAGCACCGTGGTTCACTACCTTTCTTCCCGACTTATCACATATGTGTGGTCATTCAGACCATGTGGGAGATTGTTAGACGTGAGTGGTCCTCATGACCACATGTGCAATACTGTTGGGACCCACGGTTTTAGCCCACTAATTTAAGTTACTTTCCCCTTTTGGTTTTTGGTTTTACTAAGTTTATCTTGGATTCAATTTTAGTAAGCTCAATCAAATAGGACTCTTGTTGGCTAATTTGAGGGAATTAAGGAAACTTACTTTTATTAGATTTCTTTGATGAGCCCTAGAGATTTCTTCCTACCAAAGAAATCTAATAAAAGTAAGTTTCTGATGTAAAAAAAAGGACAGAGAGAAGAGAGAATATTAGAGGGTGTAGGGAGAGAGTTTTTCTATTATCTCAATATGTGTATCTTAATACAATAGGGAGATGCCTATTTATAGGCAAAGTGATCTCATAAGATAGAAACCCTAAAACTAACCCTAACTCATCTTAAGTGGGCATCCACTCAAGATCTATATCTCATAATACTCCCCCTTGGATGACCACCATTCAATGACAGTTGCCTCATTGAAAACCTTGCTAAGGAAAAACTCAGTGGGAAAAAAAACCAGAGCGAAGGGAAAAAGAGTACAACATCCTTTAAGATCATTGAACTGGTGTTGGACGTGCATAATGCTGCATTGTTAAAACCTTAACTAGGAAAACCCAGTGGAATAAAACCTAGAGAAGGAAAAAGAGTACAGCGCACAAATGTCCATGAGTAGCATACTTCAGGATGCTCCCTGATAAACAACTCCCCTTGATGATAGCAACTATTTACATAGTTTGATGACGAACTCTACGCATGCCAATCTCATATACAAACTTCTGGAATATTGATTTTGTCAAAGATTTGGTAAACAGGTCAGCCAGGTTGGTACTCGAACGAACTTGCTTGACTTCAATTTCATTGTTTTTCTGAAGTTCATGAGTGAAGAAAAACTTTGGTGCTATATGTTTAGTCTTGTCTCCTTTAATGAAACCTTCTTGGATCTGTCTTAGGCATGCTTCATTATCTTCATAGATAATATTTGGGATACCTGCAATAGAAGGTAATTGACAAGAACTACGAACATGCTGAATCAAAGATTTTAGCCATACACATTCCCTACTGGCTTCATACAGAGCCAAAATCTCAGCATGGTTAGAGGAAGTAGCTACCAAAGTCTGTTTAGTAGAACGCTAAGAAATGGCGGCATTACAATTTAGAAACACATAACCTGTCTATGATCTACCCTTATGAGGATCTGAGAGATAACCTGAATCCGCATATCCTACAAAACTGGAATCTTTATGATCGTAAGAATAAAATATTCCCAAATCAGTTGTTCCACGCAGATATCATAGGATGTGTTTAATACCAATCCAGTGCCTTCGAGTTGGTGCAGAGCTATACCTGGCAAGTAAATTCACAGAAAATACAATATCTGGTCGGGTGCATTGTGTCAAGTACATCAAGGCTCCAATAGCACTTAAGTATGGTACTTTGGGACCCAATACCTTTTCATTTTCCTCGATGGGACGGTATGGATCTTTCTTTATATCAAGAGACCAGACTACCATAGGGGTGCTTAATGGATGTGCCTTGTCTATTCCAAATCGTTTTAAAACCTTTTCGGTATAATTAGATTCATGGACTAACATCCCATTGGAATTTCTCTCAATTTTCAATTCGAGACAGAATCTCGTTTTTCCAAGGTCTTTCATTTCAAATTCTTTCTTTAAATAATCAGCAGTTTCTTCGAGCTCTTCTGGAGTCCCTATCAAATTTATATCATCCACATAAACTGCTAAGATTGCAAATCCCTTCAAGAATTTCTTTATAAATAGACACGGGCAAATGAGATTGTCTTCATACCCCCTTTTATACAAGTATTCACTAAGACGATTGTACCACATTCTTCCGGATTGCTTCAGGCCATATAATGAGCGCCTCAATTGGATCGAGTACGTACTCCTTGGCTTTGCTTCAGGGAAATGAAATCCTTCTAGGATTTTCATGTGAATTTTTGTGTCTAAATCCCCATATAAGTAAGCAGTTACAACATCCATGAGCCTCATTTCTAGATTTTGAGAAACTATTAAACTTATCAAATATCTAAATGTCGTCATATCCATAACAGGGGAGTATGTTTCCTCATAATCAATTCCAGGTTTCTGCAGGAAACCTTGTGCCACTAACCGTGCCTTATATCTGGTAATTTCATTCAGCTCATTCCTTTTTCTTACAAACACCCACTTGTAACCTACAGGGTTAACATCTTTTCGGGTTTGTACTACAGGTCCGAACACACCACGTTTGTTGAGAGACTCTAACTCTGTTTTGATGGCACTTTCCCATTGTGGCCAATTATTTCTTTGTCGACATTCATTTATAGAACGTGGTTCTGTGTCCCAATCATCATTATCATTTTCATTTGATATTTGTGTAGCTACCGCATATGCAAATGCGTCATCGATGATAATCTCAGTTCTATTCCATCTCTCTCTTGAATAATTATAAAGTATAAAGATCTCTTCATTTTCCGGTACCGGTGCCTCTACAGGGGCTTCCAAAGTCTCACCAGGGACTTCCATTATTCTAGAGAGAATGGATTTTGCCATAACCTCTTCAGGGGCATTATGTGCTTCTTCGGGAGGAACCTCTTCAGGAGCGTTACATGCCTCTTTGAGAGGATATGATGATGATTGCTCATTTCTCCTTTTCCGTGGAGTTGAGTCCTTTGAACCTATAGGTCTGCCACGCTTCTGGCATATCGCAGATTCTTTTGCTGCCATATTTTGACTTCGTCCTACGGGGACATTAATCCTGGCAGGTGCATTCATAGCTGGCACATGTGACTTTGTCACCTTTGCTGCATCATTAAATGCATCAGGTAATCTGTTTGCAATTTCTTGCAGGTGCACAATTCTCCGAACTTCATTCTCACATTGCGAAGTTCGTGGATTTAGATGAGACAGAGTGGAAGTATTCCATGTTAATTCTCGTCGTTCTTCAAGAACGGGTTGTTCTACAGGAACAATACGTTCTTCAAGAACTATCTTATCTCCCCCTAACGGCGGGAATATTGTCTCATCGAATTGACAATCGGGAAAACGAGCAGGGAAGACATCTCCTGTCCTTGGTTCTAGATATCGAATAATCGAAGGAGAGTCATAACCTACATATATCCCCAATCTACGTTGTGGTCCCATCTTAGTATGCTTAGGAGGTGGTATTGGGACTTGAACTGCACAACCAAACTTGTGCAAGTGAGAAATATTGGGTTGATGTCCTGTTATAAGTTGTGCAGGTAAATATTGATGATAGGCCGTGGGCCGAAGTCTAATTAACATTGCTGCATTCAACACAGCATGTCCCCAAGCACTAACTGGTAATTTGGATTGCATCAGCAGAGTCCTAGAAATAAGTTGGATGTGCTTGATCATGGATTCAGCTAAGCCATTCTGGGTGTGGACATGGGGGACAGGATGTTCGACAACAATTCCTATAGACGAACAAAAATAATCAAAAACTTGTGATGTAAATTCGCCTGCATTATCAAGTCTTATGGACTTAATGAGATAATCAGGGAGGTGAGCCCTTAATTTAATTATTTGAGTTAATAGGCGGGCAAATGCTACGTTCCTAGTCGAAAGTAGGCAAACATCCGACCAACGGGTGGAAGGATCAATCAAAACTATAAAATACTTAAAAGGTCCACTAGGGGGGTTGATGGGTCCACAAATATCACCTTGTATCCTTTGTAGAAAGGATAGGGATTCGGATGCAACTTTAGTAAGAGAGGGTTGGGTGATCAATTTCCCCTGTGAACATGGGATACATAAGTACCCACTAGGTATGGTCAATTGATGATTCTATAAGGAATGCCCAAAAGAGTTATCTATAATTTTTCTCAACATAGTAACCCCAGGGTGACCTAACCTATCATGCCAAAGCAGTAAAGTCTTAGGATCACTAAGCTTCGGGCTTAGTTTAAGCTTCGGGCTTGACTTTGTTGTTTTGCTCATAACCGAATGTGATTCAACATTGGAGATTGTCGTGTAATATAAACCTGAAGAGAGTGCACTTAGTTTTTCTAGTATTTGCTTCTGGCTACCAATACTAGTAACGATGCATAAGTATTCCTTGTTATTTTCACTTACAGTCTCAATGTGGTACCCATTCATTTTGATGTCTTTGACACTAATCAAGTTTCGTCGGAAACTTTTTGAGAACAAAGCATCTTTAATGAATAGATGGTTACCATTAGGTAACATCATATGGGCTTTTCCAGAGCCTTCAATTATCTGCATAGGTCCAGCTATGGTAGAAACTTTTCTTGGGATGAATATCAATTCTGAGAAAAATTTCTGATATTTCATAATGGTGTGTGTTGTGGCACTATCTACCAAACAAAGATTGTCCTCAGTTCCATGATCCATACCTTAAACAAAAATAATAAAGTATCATAACTATGCAATCACATAATTAAAACAATGAAAAATATTCACCATAAATGAAGACATTAATGAAGTTTTCGATCAAAAATAAATAAATAAATTCTAAGAAACATGCATCTCAAATTGTGATGTTCAAAGAGTCATGGGTCTTCTAGACCATGCCATGGGGGGCTTTCAAAAGATTATTGAATGCCTCATTGTCCAGCTGTTGGTTATCTTCATCCTCAAAGAAATCACGAGTCTCCAAGTTTGTAATGTCAATTGGAGGGCTCTCTGATGTTATTATATTCCAATTCCAGCCTTCTAAATCATTTGTCTCCGCTGAATGGACAGAGGCCTTGTATGCTTTGTATTGTTCCACCACTTCCTTTGGTGCACGACAAGTGCGTGACCAATGCCCACTTCTTCCACATCTGTGGCAGGTGTCATCAGGACGGTAGGAAGGATTTGCCGGTGGATTCTGGTTGTTTTTATGCTGAAGGCCAGACCACTTCTGGTGATTTTTGAATTTTGGTGGATGACCTTTAAAACCACCTCGCCTAGAAGAGTTATGTCGTCCACCTCTATTGGGGGATTTATGTCTGCCATTCCCCCTAACTCTGCCTCTGTTTGAGCTAAGACTGGCATTTGCTTCAGGAACTGCCAAAGATTCAGTTGGTCTGGAATTATGATTTTTCATCAATACTATGGAATTCTGTTCAGCAACTAGGAGACATGAGATAAGTTCTGAATATTTGGAGAAACGTCGCTCTTAATATTGCTGCTACAGGAGCACATTCGAGGCATGAAAAGTGGATAACGTTTTCTCCAACTTCTGCTCCTCTGAAACCTTTTCACCACATAATCTTAATCTGGAAACAATATTGAATAGGGCAGAGTTGTATTCAGATACTGTTTTATAATCCTGTAACCTCATATTTAACCATTCATTCTGGGTAGCTGGCAGTATGACCATCTTCTGGTGATCATATCTATCCTTCAGGGATTTCCATAGGCCTGCTGGGTCTTCCTCAGTAAGGTATTCATTTTTGAGGTCGTAGTGTATGTGATGGCGTAAGAAGATGAGGGCCAACGCCTTTTCCTCTAGGGGCATCTTGTTACCTTCCTTTATGGTCTCTCCTAATTTCTTGGATTGCAAGTGGATTTTAGCATCCAGTTGCCAAGATAAGTAATTGTCCCCATTTATGTTAAGTGCTTTAAAGTCAAGTTTAGCCAAATTTGACATTATGCAAAAACTGATCACAGTCTAGGAAAAAATTTAAGACCGTTGAATGATTGATCTGTTGCGTCTGTAAAATAATGTTGGAGCAACAACGTTTTCACTCCGCTGCTTGTTTGCTAGCTCGCGTCCCGAGGTAAAAGAGAAAAAAACACTATAATGACGCACGTTTCCCAAGTCAGAAAGACTCCCTGGCGGCTTGAAAAGGTAAAGGGTGTAAAAAAATTTCTGAAGTTGCACGCAAGCCGATGAGGTCAAAAGGAAATTCTTGCATAGAACAAAGCAAGGCTTTTTACACGAGTTCCTAGGCTTTTAGTGTTTGAAACAAATAATAAAAAAATGGCAGAACACCAAAGCAAACTAAAATTGGTTTGCTACAGTATGCAAACCAAGGCTGGGGGAAGGTCGTGGCGTCGTGCTGATAACGTGATGTAAAAAAAAGGAGAGAGAGAAGAGAGAATATTAGAGGGTGTAGGGAGAGAGTTTTTCTATTATCTCAATATGTGTATCTCAATACAATAGGGAGATGCCTATTTATAGGCAAAGTGATCTCATAAGATAGAAACCCTAAAACTAACCCTAATTCATCTTAAGTAGGCATCCACCCAAGATCTATATCTCATAACAGTTTCCTTAATTCTCTCAAATTAGCCAATAATAGTCCTATTTGAATGAGCTTACTAAAATTGAATCCAAGATAAACTTAGTAAAACCAAAAACCAAAAGGGGAAAGTAACTTAAATTAGTGGGCTTAAACCGTAGGTCCCAACAGTATTGCACATGTAGTCATGAGGACCACTCACGTCTAACATTGCATATATATATATATATTTGGGGATACATGCGTTTAAAAAAAGATTATTTGACTGAAAAAGCCCTGTTAGAGTCACTTTATAGCAAAAAGGAACACAAAGACATGATTTCACATAAGTGGCATCAGGGACCTTTTTGGTTTAAGTTTTTTGCATCTTAGTTGGGCGGTGATATCCTTGCTCACCCACGTACACGAGCAGGAACATTCCCACTGGTTTTTTATTCTTCCTCATTCACCCAACCCCAACTCAAGCTGAAACCTAAACTTAGCGACCCAAGTCATATTTGTTGGATTTTGAAGAGAGTTTGATGTTTGAAGCTCGGCATTGTGTGTTGGAATTATTGCCAACACATTGTCACACAAGTATAGCACATAATGTCTCAGCTCGGCACAGCACAGAATGCCTCAGCTCGGTACAGCACAGAATGTGTCAGCTCGGTCCAAAATGCATTAGCGCAGTTACGGTAACAAGACATGAGCTCGGTAAAAACAAGGAGATCGGTAAAAGCAAAGAGCCCGGTAAAAGATAGAATCACGGTAAAAGAATGGAGATCGGTAAAAGCAAAAAGCTCGGTAAAAGAACGTAGCTTGAAAAAGCACAGAGCTCGGTAAAAGTACAGAGCTCGATAAAAGCATGGAGCTCGGACATGACAAATCAGTTCGATGAAGTGCAGAGCTCAAAGAAGAATCAAGCGCTGAACTCGGTAAAGCACTGATCCCGGCCATAACAGTTCAGTTCGGCAAAACGTCAAGCGAAGAGATAGTTCATAGCTCGGTCATTTTAGCAAAGCACTGGCGAAGCGTTGAGCTCGGTCAGTTCGGCAAAGCATTGAGGGTGGTAAAGTGCAGTGCGTGGTTAAGCACTGAGCAGCTCAGTAAAGTCTTTCAAGCACTGAGCAGCTCGGTAAAGCGCAAAGGTCGTTCAAGCACTGAGAAGCTAGGTAAAGCGCAAATGTCGTTCAAGCACTGAGTAGCTCGGTAAAGCGCAAAGCTCGTTCAAGCACTGAGGTCGGTCAAGCGCACAGCTCAAAACAGAAAGTCACGCGAGGAAAAAGGGGATCTCTTCCAATCTTTGAAGGAGTGCTCAAAACAGAAACTTGCACGAGAAAAAACAGGGGAGCACTTTCTAATCCTTGCAGGAGTTTCCAAAACCTCTCCTAGTCCTTTAGCAATCACGAATTAGGGTTGGAAAATCCTATAAAAAGGCATGCTAGGGATTGTTAAACACACACAGAAAGACACACAGAGACAGAAAAAAAGAGAGAGATTCGTGAGCGTGTGTGAGCTTGCAAGGAGTTACTGCTGTGATTTCGTTACAGCAAGTAAAGAAGAAACTCTGCATCGAAGAAGATGGTTCTTCATCAATAGTTTCTTCAGATAAGTGTCTCTCAATTCATATTTATTAAGAGTATGATTGTATGGGATTGAGAGTGAGAGATTAATTTCTGTAAAGGGTTATTCTCTAGTCATTGTAAAATATCAAGTGGGCGCTTGGTATTGGGGTTTGGTGATCCTGTCTGTTGGCGCAGGCGAATTGTAAAGGGAGTTGTTGCTTCCTAGATAGTGGGTGCTATCTGAAACAGGGGTGGGTGCTCCTTGAAGTTGAAGTTTTAGAAATAATCAGTAAGACTAGTCTCGGATTGGTATCCGGGTAGTCGTTACACCGTGGACGTAGCCTTTGGGTGAACCACATTAAAACCTTGTGTTCCTGTGGTTGCTTGATTATTGCTTTGATTATTTGGACTTATTAGTATTCAAGTAAAAATTATTAAGACATCATTGATTCACCCCCCTCTCAGTGATCGTGTGATTCTAATAATTGGTATCAGAGCGAGGTTCCTTTAGCAAGCATTAACACGCTGAGGGTGATCTCTAAACGAATCACATGGGGTCCAATACTGGGAACACAAAAGCACCACTGTTTGATGGTACTAACTACTACTTCTGGAAGCTAAGGATGCAGGCTTACATTAAGTCACTTGGCTATGATATTTGGGAGGCTGTAAGAGTTGCCTACAACGCTTCTATCACACCCACTGATGCTGCAATGAAGAAACTAGCAGACAACGACTCCAAGGCGCAGAATGCTCTCTATAGCGGTCTTGTGGACAGCGAGTTTGTCAAAGTCATGATGTCCAAAACAGCCAAAGAAATATGGGACAAGTTGCAGAGTATACATGAGGGTGATGAGAAGATTAAAGAGGCAAAACTTCAGACTTATCGCTCTCAGTTTGAATCTCTTCACATGATGGAAGTCGAGAATATTGACACTTACATGTTGCGATTCAATGAAGTGAGCAATTCCATCCGTGGGATGGGAGAGGAGATCAAGGAGCCAGTCATCTTTAAAAAGATACTTAGATCTCTTCGGCCTCGGTTCGACTCCAAAGTGTCCGCGATAGAAGAAGCAAAAGATCTGAATGTTTTCTCCATGGATGAGCTTCATGGTTCTTTGACTGCTTATGAGATGCGCATAGGCAAGACATCCTCATCTGGCAGAGAGGCGGCCTTCAAGGTACAAAAAAAAGTAAAGGATATTGATCTAGGTGATGATTCTGATGATGAGCTTGAGGCTCAATTCGTCAGAAGATTGAAGAAAGGCAGCAACGGAAAGTACAAGGGGAAGTTACCTTTCAAGTGCTTTAATTGTGGTGGTGTTGGCCACTTTGCTACAAAGTGTCTGTTCAATGACAATGATGAAGAAGACTCTTATGCTGATAAGAGTCAAAGAAAGCAGAGGTTCAGCAAAACAGGAAAGACTAAAAGCTTCATCCGTCATTACACCAACGATGCGTTTGAAAGTTCAGACAATGACGATTCAGCTGAGTAGAGCGAAGTACTCTTCAAGGTCACTGTTGAAGAGGAGGAAGAGCTGGAGGCGGAAGATGATGAGGCCGAGGTCAACCTCGAAGGAGAACTGATTGCGGCACTTAAGGAGTTAAGCTTAGAGAGAAAAACAAGTAAGAAAAATTTGAAACTCCTCCATGATGCTGAAAGTTCTGTAATTTCCTTAAAGACTCAATTTGAAGATTTTAAGAGAACCATTGAAATTCTAGAAAACCAAGTCAGTGCTAAAACTGATGAGGTTGTGAAACTTGAGAATGAAATCCTTGGAGCAAGGGCTGAAAATTTAAAACTTAATCAAAAGCTCAAAGTGCTCCAAGCAATCAATGAAACAATGAAGCTAAACAACCTGCTGAGAGTTCAAAGGCCTCCCCACATCAAATTCGGTCTAGGATATGAGACCGGAGAATCCTCCAAGGTTGCACCTCCTGAAAAGACAATAGCACCACCAAAGTTTGTGAAGCAAACAGCTACACCTTCTAAAGCTGTGAAGCCCACCGTCCAACCTAAGAAATAGACTATACATGTGAAGTCTAACCAGCCATTCAAGGAACAAAAAAAAGTTCAGTTTTTATGGTTATTGTTTGAATTGTAATAGATATGGACATAAAATAGCTGATTGTAGACTTTATGTTAAACCTAGTATGACTGCAACTAGGAACCCTTTCTCAGTCCTAAGTAGCCACAACATTGAGTGCTATAAGTGTCACAACTTTGGTCACCTGGCTAGGGACTGCAGGTTGCATATTGCTAACCAACATAAGGTTGAGAAGAAACCCAAATTGGTCAAGGTCTGGAGGGTGAGGAAAAGGGCAGAAGAACCCAAGGAATCCTTCATTGTGCAAACCGCTTTCAATGCTCAAAAGAAGGCTGCACCATGGGTCCTTGATAGTGGCTGTTCAAGTCATATGACCGGTGACAAAGCCAAGTTCACAAAGCTACAACATTTTGAGGGTGGCTCTGTAAAATTCGGCAACAATGATGGCGCCAAAATCTGTGGCAAATGCGCTGTTTAGCTGAAAGAAGGCAAGATCAGTTCTGAAGAAGTGTTGTATGTGTCTGGACTTAAACACAACCTGCTAAGTGTAAGTCAGATCTGCGACAAAGGTCATGAGGTAATCTTCACAAAGAATGGGTTCACAATCAAGAAGTGTAGCAATGGCAAAACACTGGCTACAGGGTCAAGAACAACAGGCAATCTCTACACTTTGTCTGAGTTGGATGATGAAAGAGCTGAACCTAATGATTCTAAGGAATCAAGGGACGGTTCAAAAGTTGCTACTCATAGAAAGCACAACACTTGGGTAGAACAACATCCTAAGGACCAAATAATTAGAAATCCTAAGGCTGGTGTTTAAACTAGACATAGTGTGGCTAACACTTTTTCACTAGTATCAATGATCGAACCCAAGACAGTGGCTGAAGCAAGCCTTGATGAAAATTGGTTAAAGGCTATGCATGAGGAGTTAGAGCAAATAGAGAAGAACTCCACTTGGAATTTAGTCCCTAGACCTGTTGATAAGAATGTCATAGGTATTAAATGGGTCCTTAGAAATAAGCTGAATGAAGATGCTCAAGTTGTGAGAAACAAAGCAAGGTTAGTTTGTAAAGGCTATGCTCAAATTGAAGGCATAGATTTTGAAGAAACCTTCGCACCAGCGGCTCGTCTGGAAGCCATACGAATGTTCTTAGCACTGGCTGCATACAAGAACTTCAAGGTATTTCAAATGGATGTGAAGTCAGCCTTTTTGAATGGGCTACCTGAGGAAGAGGTTTACATTGAGCAACAGACGATTTTCTCTTGAGCAACAGTTCAGACCTGGTGTGTAAGTTGAGGAAGGTTCTATATGGCCTGAAACAAGCACCGAGGGCCTGGTATGCACGGCTGGATAGTTATCTTCGCAAAATTGGTTTCGGCAAAGGACTGGTTGATAGCAATCTCTACATCAAAACAGAGCAAAACAACCAGCTAGTTGTCATAGTTTATGTCGATGACATAATCTTTAGCGGTAATGATGAGGAGTTGTGCAGAAATTTTGCTGAAGAGATGAAGAATGAATTTGAGATGTCAATGCTTGGAGAGTTGAGTTTCTTCCTTGGTCTCCAAGTGCAGCAGCTGAAGCATGGTATCTTCATATCACAGTTGAAATACATCAAGGAGATGCTGAAACGGTTCAACGTGGAAGACAGCAAGCCGGTGAGCACGCCTATGTCCACGAACACAAAGTTAAGCAAAGATGATAAGGCTCCATAAGTTCATCACACCACTTACCGATCAATGATAGGGAGCTTGCTCTACTTGACGGCTACAAGACCGGACATTCTACAGGCGGTATGTATGGTGGCGAGATTTCAGGCATCACCAACGGAAGAGCACCTTACAGCAATGAAGAGGATATTTCGGTATCTCAAGGGTACTTTGGAGCTCGGCATCTGGTATCCGAAAGGTAAATCATTCACTCTCATTGCATATTCTAATGCTGACTGGGCTGGATGTGTAGATGACAGCAAAAGCACAAGTGGAGGTGCATTCTATCTTGGTGAAAGATTGGTGGCTTGGCACAGCAAGAAGCAAGATTCAGTTTCTCTTTCTACAACGGAAGCAGAGTACATAGCAGCAGCAACTTGCTGTACCCAAGTATTATTGATGCGTGAAATGCTCTCAGATCTCGGTGTTCAGACGAAAGATCCACCCTCAAAAGTGCCATTCATATCTCCAAAAACCCTGTCCAGCACTCCCGCACAATGCATGTTGCCAAACGTTATCACTTTCTCAAAGAAAAGGTTGCTGACGGTGAGGTAAAATTGGAATATGTTCCAACCACTGAACAAGTGGCTGATATTTTCACAAAGCCTCTACCAAAAGAAGTCTTCGACTATCTTCGTAAGAAATTGGGAGTTACTCACTCTCCCAAGCATTAGGAGACCTTCTTGTTAAGGGAGCATGTATTATTGCTATTCTTTTTGCTCCTAAGCAAGTCCCTTTGTGATTGTTGTCAAAGGGGGAGAATAAGAACATGTTGTCCAGGGGGGGCTGTAACTGCATAGAAGACATGCTACAGTAGTTCAGAACAGAACAGAAACCTGTTTACAAGATTGATTGATGGTTAACATGTTTCAAGTGTTGCCAACAATTCCAAATGGGGAGATTGTTGGATTCTGAAAAGAGTTTGATGTTTGAAGCTCGGTATTTTGTGTTGAAATTATTGTCAACACATTGTCACACGAGTATAGCACAGAATGTCTCAGCTCGGCACAGCATAGAATGCCTCAGCTCGGCACAGCACATAATGTGTCAGCTCGGTACAAAATGCATTAGCGCAGTTAAGGTAACAAGACATGAGCTCGGTAAAAACAAGGAGATCGGTAAAAGCAAAGAGCCCGGTAAGAGATAGAATCACGGTAAAAGAATGGAGATCGGTAAAAGCAAAAAGCTCGGTAAAAGAACGTAGCTTGAAAAAGTACAGAGCTCGGTAAAAGCATGGAGCTTGGACATGACAAATCAGTTCAATGAAGCGCAGAGCTCAAAGAAGAATCAAGCGCTGAACTCGGTAAAGCACTGATCCCGGCCATAACAGTTCAGTTCGGCAAAACGTCAAGCGAAGAGATCGTTCATAGCTCGATCATTTTAGCAAAGCACTGGCGAAGCGTTGAGCTCGGTCAGTTCGGCAAAGCATTGAGGTTGGTAAAGCGCAGTGCGTGGTTAAGCACTGAGCAGCTCGGTAAAGTCTTTCAAGCACTAAGCAGCTCGGTAAAGCGCAAAGGTCGTTCAAGCACTGAAAAGCTAGGTAAAGCGCAAATGTTGTTCAAGCACTGAGTAGCTCGGTAAAGCGCAAAGCTCGTTCAAGCACTGAGGTCGGTCAAGCGCACAGCTCAAAACAGAAAGTCACGCGAGGAAAAAGGGGATCTCTTCCAATCCTTGAAGGAGTGCTCAAAACAGAAACTTACACGAGAAGAAACAGGGAAGCACTTTCTAATCCTTGCAGGAGTTTCCAAAACCTCTCCTAGTCCTTTAGCAATCACGAATTAGGGTTCGAAAATCCTATAAAAAGGCATGTTAGGGATCGTTGAACACACACAGAAAGACACACAGAGACAAACAGAAAGAGAGAGATTCGTGAGGGTGTGTGAGCTTGCAAGGAGTTACTGTTGTGATTTGGTGACAGCAAGTAAAGAAGAAACTCTGCATTAAGAATCTGGTTCTTCATCAGTAGTTTCTTCAGATAAGTGTCTCTCAATTCATATTTATTAAGAGTCTGATTGTATGAGATTGAGAGTGAGAGATTAATTTCTGTAAAGGGTTATTCTCTAATCATTGTAAAATATCAAGTGGGTGCTTGTTATTGGGGTTTGGTAATCCTGTCTGTTGGTGCAGACAAATTGTAAATGGAGTTGTTGCTTCCTAGATAGTGGGTGCTATCTGAAACAGGGGTGAGTGCTCCTTGAAGTTGAAGCTTCAGAAATAATCAGTAAGACTAGCCTCGGATTGGTGTCCGGGTAGTCGTTACACCGTGGACGTAGCCTTTGGGTGAACCACGTTAAAACCTTGTGTTCCTGTGGTTGCTTGATTATTGCTTTGATTATTTGGACTTATTAGTATTCAAGTAAAAAGTATTGAGACATCACTGATTCACCCCCCCCCCCTCTCAGTGATCGTGTGATTCTAACAATATTTACTACATTCACTCATTAAACCCAAACACAAACCTAAGTCCTCCCCTCCCTCACCAACCAATCAATATGATTCTTTCTCTATCTCATTTTCCTCATCCCCTTCCCCTTAAATCCACTAGAATAAATCACCATCATTGGTCTCTATACTCTCCTCTTCCCTCTCATTTCTCCAACCTTCAAAGCTATAGATCTCTCTATTTCCTTCGAACTTCAACCTCCTTCTCGCATCTCCATCAAGGGTTTCTAGGAACGGTGCTTCTGATCCGTAATCCTCTAGTTCTTTTTTTTTTTTTTAATAATCTTTGGAGTCTATCTTTAGAGTTGGAAGAAGGAAGATGAGGAGGAAGAAGAAAGAATGAGTGGGGATATCCCTGCTCTTGTACGTGGGTGAGCTGAATCTGTCACGAGCGGGGATATGCCTGCTCACCCATGTACACAAATGGGGATATCCTTGCTAGTTATCTCTTCTTACTTCCTGCTCCTCCTTCCTCGAACTTTAAAAATAGACCACGAAGATAACAAAAAATTAGAGAATTGCCGATCAGAATCACTGTTCCCAAAAACCCTTGCTGGAGTTGTCTAGAGCTTTGAAGGATGTAGAAATGAGAGGGAAAGGATAGAGTAGACATTGATGATGATGGCCGGTTTTGGTGGGTTTATGGGGAAGGGGAAAAGGAAGATGGAACATAGAAAGAATCATGTTGGTTGGTTGGTTGGTGAGGCAAGGGAGGGCTTGGGTTTGGCTCTGGGTTTAAGGAGTTCAATGGGGGGTTGAATGAGTGAGTGTAGTAAATTGGACTTAGGTCGCTGGGTTTGGGTTTGGGTTGGAGTTGGCGGAAGGAGGAAGAAAAAACGAGTGGAGGAAGAAGAGGGAAGAGGAACAAAAAAAGAGTGGGGATATGCCCACCTAACTTAGATTCCAAAAACTTAAATAAAACAAGACTCCTAGGACCACTATGGTGGAATCATCTCTTTGGGGTCCTTTTTGGTATTAAGTGATTTTTGGAGGACTTTTCCAGTAAAATCCTCAAAAAAAAAAAAGAAAAAAAGTTAGTGTTTCAATTTCCCATAAAAGTAAATATATATGACACACAAATGAGAAATAACTACCCATGTGTGCAACAAAAGCATATAAGAGTTATCCTCTAATGGGGTATACCCCATTATCTACATAATGAAATCCCAAAATATAAATACACGCAGCTCGGGTCAAGCAAATCAATCATTAGACCATAACAGAAGTGTAAGGTCTGATTTTAAAGATATGGTTGTGTGAGATTGCTTTTGGGTCTTCTTCTTCAGAATGCCGGATTCTTGACTCTAGACCTGGTATCTGTTCCAAAGATCAGAAACAAGGTGAAATTCAATCGGTTGGCCCGATCGAATACACTCTGATTCTTAAGTCAATTCATGAATTGAGAATCCAAATTTTCACCCTCTATCATGAATTATTTCCTATACTTCTCTTTTTTTCTTTTATGCCATTTTCCTCCGTTCCCTCAATTTTTTCCAACTTCCATCATCAACTGCCGTTCGTGGCTGAAGGGGGTGTGAACGTCTCTGGACATGGAAGGAGTGTGTCGCCCCCCTTTGCCTGGCTTCTTCCTTCTCTTGCCAGCTGCCCCTGGTTCTCCGCTTTTATCGTTAAGCCATTACGAACTGGTGGGCTGGTCAAACTGGCCAGGGTTGTAAACCCATTGATTTGTTTTTCAACCTGGACCGGACTTGTGGGCTAGGTCAGATCCAACCTGGGCCGGGCTCAGATCCGTATCCCTCACAATTGCCCCCTAAGCCTCCCTTTCTCTGTTTCCCGAGAAAAGGGGGCTTGTTATCATAGTTATTAATTTCATTTCGTATCGGCCGAAATAGCCGAAATTTTTCGTTTCGGTCAAGTGGCTGAAAAGAAATTTTGGCCAAAACTTTTTGGTTTGAATTTCTGTCAATCTCGGCCGAAATGGAATTTTACATAATTAATTTTTCTTTTTACTTTTTTACACATATATTTTGTAGGGGGTATCCAAATGCATCTATCCCTCACCATGTGTGGTGAGGGATAGATGTACTTGAATATTTTCCTATTTTTTATTTCTTATATTTTCACAAAATATAATTTCAAAAAAATTACTATAATGGATTAAATCTATATTTATTGCTTTTTCTATTTCTTTTACTTATATATGTATATATTATGTTATATTTTCCCCAAAATGTAATTCTGAAAAGTTTCGCCGAAATCTTGAATGGGCTGGAACTTTTCATTTTGCAAGCCAGAGCGAAATGAGGTCCGAAACGATATTAACAACTATGCTTGTTATACCCGATGATCCACGTGGCATTTCTGGATCCTTCTCCCCATCCTTTCAGGCTGCCTCCGTCTTTTCGTTCTTATCTCCTTGCATTGCCTTCCGGAATTCAAATCTTTCTCAAGAAGTCGCGCAGCTCTTCGTCTCCTTCTTTGTAAACCGCCATCTCCTTCTTCTTTAAAATCCTTTGCAGCAGTCCTCCTTCTTATTCCTTTTCCACTATCTTCGATCTTTCCACTGTAAGTTTCTTCTTTCTCCTTGTTGCTTGTGTTTTCTTTTCCTTCTCTTCTAATGGGGAACTTGAAGGGCCTTATTAACAATCCAAAAGGGACTTGCTGAATTAAGACAAAGATACAATATTCCCTCGGATGTTCAAATCCGAGCATCTCTCCCAGGGAAATCCCTTGAAAGCGGATCCCGTGACGCCATGCCTTTCCCAACTATTGCCATTGTGGAAGGGGCGGTACGCTTTCCTTTAGATTATCTTCTTGTTCAGTTTCTGTCTTTCACAAACCTTTTTCCTATCCAATGCGCCCCAAATCTGTTTCGCATTATAATGGGGGTAGATGAGCTGAACAAATTGCTTGGCAGCAGCCTAGGGGTGTTTGACGTTCTTTCCTCTTATTCTCTTGTTCCCCTCAACAACCAAAAATCTATTTTCTATTTGAAATCCCGTGATCAGAACAGGCTCATTGTCCATTATCTCCCGGACTCGAATAAGCTAAGCAAGGGAGTTTTTATCATTGTGGGCCATAATTGGGAGGAGCCGACCTCTTGGGGTGAGGTTAGCCGTGAAGTCCCCCTAGTCCTAGGCTTCCCAGGTCGACCCCCTTCTACATCATGCTTTTCCCTACCTGCATATCGTCTTTTTTCTTACACACAACGTTTCATTTTGTCTTTACCTACAGGTCCATCGATCAACCAGATTCCTCACAATCTCCTTCGGGATAACGACATGAGAACAATTTTTGAATATCGAGGACCCCCCCGAGCTTCGTGGCTGGGGTAGAGCCGCCCATATCTTGCTTGGATACGAGAGGTCCTATGATAGCTTTCTAGTTGTCCCTCCTTGGCATATTCCTGGGGAACCACACCAGCGCTCTCTTCGAAGGAAAGCCCTGCTGTGAAAGTGCCAAGGGCTTCCGGCAGAGGCAAGTCAACCAGCATCCAGTCCTTGGGCTCCCAGAAATCCTCTGATCCATCACCCTCTGCCGAATAAAGTCCTTCTGATCAGAAGCAGAGTCTCAGGAGATTGGCTCCATCCAGTACTTCCTCCTCTACTCGTTCCAAACAAGTTCCCGTGTTAAAAGTTTCAGACGGCTCTTCTTCCTCCGATCCAGATAAACCATCTTCTACTATGTCCAACCGCAAGGCAAAGGACCTACTCGGCAATCTCGGGGACCTTCTTGCCCCCGAGGTAGGAAAAGCTCCTCCTCAGATATCCTCCTTGTCTTTGGCCAAAAGGCCCACAACTGATCCTCCACCCGATCTCGGTCAGAGGAAGTCGAGAGGTAATTCTTCGACAAAGTCGGCTGATGATCCCGAATCGTTCTCTGCCTGGTTGGAAGACTCTTTACCTCCTTTTCCTCCTTAGCCGAGCTCCTTTTACGAGTACAAGATCTTGCCGAGCCCACTCCCTGGGTCTCAGTCTTCTTCGGGTGAGGGAGTCTCAGACTCTCTATCGGAGGCGTTCCAGCTGGGCAAGTCCGTTCTTTTGCCCTCAGATATGGGGTTGAACGGGCCTTATCTGACCAGGATCTGGTGTCCTCCAGCATTCAACATTGTCTCCTGGTCAGCTTATATTGCTCACTCCATCGCCTCTCATTACCTTGTGCTTTAGTTTCCGCTCTAACTCCTTTGTTGTTCCGAAGGGGCTTCAAAAGTGGTTCGTTATTTTGGATCTTCTGGAGAAGAACCTGAAGCAGATAGAAAGTCTTGAGATGGAACTGGTGGCGTCTAAGCTGCTAGGCGCCTAGCTGAAACCTCTACCTCAAATTATTCTAAGGCCTTGAGCCTTGCAGAAGCTAAGGCTTCTGCAGCCACTAGCCGCCAGTGAGATGGGACTTGAAGCCCTTTGTGGCAAGCTCGCCGACATGCAGGAGACTGTGGAGCAATCGAAGGACGCTGTCTTTGAAGAGGTTGAGGCAATGTACCTTGCTCAGGTGGAGCAAATGAAGGCCCTCGTGTTTAAGCGTGGGTACGATGTGGGTCCGAGCAATGCCAAGGTCCCAGGGGATTCCCCTCTTTGGGCCCAACATTCGGTCTAGCCTGCACCTGCTCCTGACCAGCCATCGCTTGCCGAGATCCTTGCTCCCGATCTCCTTGAGAGGCAGAGCTCTCCTGTGGCCTGGAATACCGAGGCTTCTCCCGATGCTGACCCTATTACCTCTACCTTTGATGTTTCAAAAATTGTTTGAAGAATTGTTGAATGTTTAGCTGAACTTTGTCTCTTTCTTTTTTTTTTTTTTTGGTTATATTTTGGAAGGTTGCCCGACCTGTGGGCGGATTGCTATATTTGCCTTTCTTGCTTTATAAATATGCTTTTTGTGTTCTTAATGTTTAACTCTTGTCTATTTCCTCATGGTACATGGCTACTGCCACCGTCGGCCTTTGCCGAGCTCTCCTTAGTCAAATGTTTGCGTCGTCATGCCAAACATTGGTTAAGGGAAGATCAATGCAGCATACCTAGTTAGGGACTTCCCTAGCTAGGATTTTTTTTCCTTCAGTTTGAAGTAGTGGGTTCGCACAACTGCCCTTGATTTTCAGGCCTTGGCCTTATTTGGCGTGGTTGTCAAGGTAGGGTCTAGTGCCCAGAGCGGGTCCACAATATTATAAATCATGATGGACTAGCTCCTTGGCACAAGGTCATGAAGCATCCCGAGCAAAAATTCCACACAAATCATAAAGTAACCTGCAGAAGTTCTTAGCATATGCATAAATTTTTGATATATAGTTATGAGAATACTTGCACAAACTGAATGTTGAAAGTTATAGAACTACTTAATTACAAAAGATTAAAAATAAAATTTCTTCAAATTTGCTATGTTCCAAGGTCTCTGTAGTGCCTTTCCTTCCAATGTTTCAAGATGATATGCCCTCGTCCTTCCTGTAGAAGTGAATCTGTAGGGCCCTTCCCAATTTGGTCCCAGTTTGCCGTGGTCTGGATTTCTAATGCCAGGAAGCACTCTTTTTAGCACCAAGTCTCCGACCTGAAAGGTTCTCACCCTGACTTTCTTCTAGAAGCTTTGCATCAACTGCTGCTGGTAGGCCGCCTATTTGATCAGCGCCCACTCCCTACGCTCCTGGACCATATCGAGCTGCTCGGCAATTCTTTCCTTGTTTTGTTCATGATCATACGCCTCTATCCTCGTGGTCGGCAGTCTAAACTCTAAGGGAATCACGACTTCCATCCCATATGCCATGGAAAACGGGGTTTCTCCGGTTGACCTTCTTAGAGTTGTTCGGTAAGCCCATAAGACGCTTGGTAGCTCAGTCACCCATGCTCCTTTAGCTTCATCCAACATTTTCTTTAATCCATCCGGCAAGGTTTTATTGAAGCTTTCAGCTTGGCCGTTACACTGTGGGTAGACCGGGGTTGAGAAATAGTGACTGATGCTGAATCGTTCGCACAAGCTTCTGAAAGCCTTCCCTTGAAACTGCTTTCCATTATCTGTCACTAACGTCCAAGGTATTCCGAATCTAGTGATGATGTTTTTCCATATGAACCTTTCAACATCTCTTTCCCTGATATGAACTAAGGGCTCCGCTTTTACCCATTTTGTGAAATAATCAGTTGCCACTATAAGGAACCTGAAGTTACCTGCTGCCCTTGGCATAGGCCCTACGATGTCTATCCCCCATTTATTGAATGACCAAAGACTCGTTATCATATTCAATTTCTCGGCAGGCTGATGAATGCCTTTGCCGAAGCGTTGACATTTCTCACACTTTTGAATGAATTGCATGGAGTCTTTCTGCATGTATGGCCACCAGTATCCTTGCGACATAGCTCAGTGCACCAAGCTCCGACCTCCAATGTGACTTGCACAGCATCCCTTGTGGATCTCCCACAGCAAGTTCGGAACACCAGCTGGATGAATGCACAAAAGGTATGGTCTAGAGTAAGAACGCCGATAAAATTTCTTATTTGGTGACAGCCAAAACCTCGCAGCTTTCCTTTTTATCTTCAAGCTTTCGTTGGGCTCTTCCGGGAGAGTACCATCCGCTAAATATGCAATTATCGGTGTCATCCAGCTCAGACTTTCATTTTCCTATTCAACATACATAACCTGCTGTTCCACGATGCTTGGCTTTGGCTGGAAATCTACATCAATCTCCCTCCTTCGCTCGGATTTTATTGCAGTGGCCAAGCAGGCCAGGCTGTAGGCATGTGAGTTCTGCTCCCGAGCAATCTGTTTCACCTCAACATCTCCTATTTCCTAAATCAAGTATTTTTCTTTAGAAACATAGGCAGCCATCCGAACATCCCGGACAGCATACTCCCCAGTCAGCTGGTTGGCAACCAGCTGTGAATCACAATAGACCAATAATTTCCCTACTTGGAGCTCTTTGGCCATCTTCAGCCTAGACAGTAGTGCTTCATATTCCGCTTCGTTGTTCAAAGCATCGAATCCTAGGGTCACTGCTCGCTTAATCATCGCTCCTTTTGGCATTATGAACACTATGCCAGCACCAGCCCCTCGAGAATTGGAGGCCCCATCCACATACAGCTGCCACTGCTGGTCGCCACCCATGCCATGCACCTGCCGATCTAAAGTGCCTTGTTCGGACATTTCCTTTTGAGTAAATTCGGCTATAAAATCAGTTATTACTTGGACTTTGATTGCATTTCTAGGGATTATCCTGATGTCATGTTCACTGAGCTCTATTGCCCATTTCATTAGTCTCCCCGAGAGGTCGGCCCTTTGGAGGACTGGTCGAAGTGGATGCTCGGTCAAGACTTTGATGGTGTGGGCTTGGAAGTAATGTCTTAGCTTCCGAGCTGCACATACCGGGGCTAACGCAAGCTTTTCAAGTGGCAGGTATCTAGTCTCGGCGTCCAGTAGTGTTTTGCTGACGAAATAGATCGGCTGATGGTGTTGTCCTTGCTCCCTCATCAAAGTCGCACTAACCGTGTGCTGAGATATTGCCAGGTATAGCACTAGCTCTTTTCCTGGATTTGGAATAGAGAGGACAGGAGGGGAGATCAAATATTGCTTGAGCTGTGCAAATGCTTCGTCGCATTGTTCATCCCCACACCCTCTCTGCCTTCTTTTTTTAGGGCAAGAAACAATGGCCACCACTTGTCCAAACTCCTTGCTATGAAGCGATTTAGGGCATCAAGCATCCCTGTCAACCTCTGTTCCTCCTTCCTTGAGCTTGACTAATATAATTAATTTCTACACGGTTGCAACTTAGTCGGGCTTGGCCTCTATTCCATTCTGGGTCACGATGTGTCCAAGGAATATCCCCGAGCTGACTCCGAACGAACATTTCGTGGCATTCAGCTTCAGCTTGTACTTCCGTAAGATGCCAAACACAGCCTTCAAGTCTTCCTCGTGAGTTTCCTTCTTTCTGCTTTTCACTACCATATCATCAATATAAACTTCTACCGTATTTCCGATCATGTTCTGAAATATCTTTGTAACCAGCCTTTGATATGTGGCCCTCGCATTCTTAAGCCCAAAGGGCATTCGTTTATAATAGAAGGTTCCCTTTGGGGTTATGAATGTTGTCTTCTCCTAGTCGGCTTCCGCCATAGCTATTTGGTGGTACCCCCGATATACATCAAAAAGCTCATCTTTTCATGCCCCGCCGTGGAGTCGACCAATTGATCGATTTTCGGGAGTGGAAAACTATCCTTAGGACATGCTTTGTTCAGGTCGGTGAAATCTACACACACCCTCCATTTGTTGTCCTTTTTTGGTACGACAACGGTGTTAGACAACCACTTTGGGTAGTACACTTCCCGGATGACATCTACTTCTAATAACCTATCCACCTCTTCATTTACAGTTTCTTGGCATTCGGGGACGAGCTTCCTCTGCTTCTGGACTACTGGGTTGGCTCTAGGATCTACTCCCAACTTATGGCTGATAACCTCGGGATCAACCCCGGGAATCTCATGTGTGGTCCAGGCAAAGACGTCAGCGTTCTTGTCCAACAGTCAAACTAGGTTATCCCATTCGTCCTTAGTCATTGATCTCGCAATCATCCAACACTGCTCGGGGGATGGCACACCTCCCCTTTTGACAGTGAATTTTTCTAACATATCCACCGCCGTGTTGGTCTAGTCGGCCTTCTGCTTGTTGCCTTCCGACCGACCTATCTATAATTGCCATTCCTGGTCTACCCTTCTGCTCGGGCAGTTGCTTCTCTTCTCGGCCTTTATTGCCTTTCCCTTAATAGCAGCTGTCAGGCAACTTCTGGAAACCGCCTGGTCTCCCTTGATCTCCATCATTCCTTTCAACGTCAGGAGGCAGATCCTCTGATGATAAGTTGAGGGGACTGCCTTCATCCGATGAATCCACATTCGTCCCATGATGGCATTGTAGGGTGATGGTACGTCAACCACAAGAAAGTCCATGTCCAAATAGATAGGTCCCGCTCCGACCTGCACCGTGATGAGGCCCATCGGGTGCATGGCCTATCTGCTAAATCCGTACAATGGTATTGAGGTCGGTCTCAAGTCTATCGGTCGCAATTTGGGCTTATCAAACAGCTCGGTATACATGATTTCTAATGAGCTCCCCGGATCGATCAATATTCTCTGAACGTCATATTTTTGAATCCTTAAAGTCAGCACCAATGCATCATTGTGTGAATGCACCACATCCAATAAGTCCTCATTAGTGAATACGATTTCTTCATCCTTCCGTCCTCCTGCATAGACCATTCTGGGCTGAGTGGTTGTTTGTTACACCTCCCTCAGATGTGCGACCATTTTTCTTTGTTGGAGCACGGATCCGATTGTTACCTCGGAAGGGTCGATCGCCCCCATGCACCACGTCTATCACTCCAACTGGTTTCTCTCCTTCATTTGGTCGCTCCTCATTTCTTTTCTAGCCGAGCTTCTTGGGGTGGTTCTTGTTCGGGAGTCTCCACACATACTCCTTCAAGTGTCCTTCCTTCACAAGATCCTCCAAGTGTTGTTTGAGCATCCTACAGTCTTCTGTCAGGTGCTCGTGCTTCCGATGGTATGAACACCACGGATTAGGATTCCTGTGCCCCGGGTCGCTGATCATCTTGAGGGTCTCTTAAGGTACGACTTGTCTTTAATCTGGGTTAGGATCCGGTAGATCAGGTCCTTAAAGATGGTATACACTCCTTCATAAGTTGACCTTGGGGCTAAGGTTGGGTTGTCCTTCGCTCCGTCCTTTCCCCTAATTCTCTTCTTCGCTTCCGCTTGTTCTCTCTTCCCCGTTGGGCGAGTCCACCTCAGTTCCGTGGTTCCCATGTCCTCTTCCAGCTTTATGAATTCCTCGACGGGCTCCATTAATTCGCCTTGAGTAGCAAGAGGGCGCTTTGTCAAGGGACTGACGGAGCTGGTTCTCTTTGGGAGTCCGAGCTTGAATGGTAACACCGCAACATGCTCATTATTCCTTCTACCTCGTTATAAAGTCGCCAATAGCGGGTGTTATACTCCTTCAGGCTCTCCGTATTTTGCTTTTTGAGTGTCAATAATGCCCCTACTCCTTTGGCTGTTTTTGAGTTCGTCAACGAACTGAGTGACAAAAGCCTCAACAAGCTCCCGGAAGCTTCGGATTGATCTCGACTCCAGACGAACGAACCATTTCAAGGCGAGGTCACTAAGACTCGACGGGAGCACCTTAAACATTACGGATTCGTTTCCTGCCCATAACGCCATAGTATGCTGGAAGTGCTGGACTGTGGTCGGCTGGGTCTGAGATCCCATCATATACCCTTAACTTCGAGGTTGTGAACCGCCGAGGTGGACCTGCTTTCTCTATCTCCTTCGAAAATGGAGACTCGAAGCTCTGGGAGTTCGTTATGCACCTCGTCTGTCGGATTTTCCTATTATTGGTGGGAGCTTTCAGTCGACTAGCGCCTCTCTATCAGTGAATTAACATCCTTTTCGGCGAGGCCTTGCTGCGGAGTTCTCCTTTGAGGGGAATGTCCGCTCTCGGGCTTTGTGCTCGGGCCTTAATCTTTCCTCTTTCCGTGGCGGGAGCTGGAAGTTTGACTTCCTGTCGCCGTCTCTATTCCGACATGGAAGGTTCGAGGTCTCGACCTAGAGCGTTGCTTCCTTTGGTGCCTCGACGTCTTCCACTCTAGGCGCCCCCTTGTCCTGTGTTCCCTGGTTTCTCCGGGCTTTGGGGAGAGTCTTTCCCCTCTCTTTGCTTTTCCCAGCTCTTGCAACAGGCAATCAAACTTTTTTTGTTGTCGCCTGACTCCTTCAGCCATGTCTCGTATGGCATCCTGCAGGTTTGCTCGCGTCGATCATATGTATCACGTGGCAGGCTTCGCCTTGATGGCTCATTTTTCCAGTCTTTGATGCACCTTCTCTTGTGGTTTCTCCACGGAGGGAGAAACTCCATTCAAATTGGGCTTGTGCGGTGGATCTCTGATCGAATCCACCCCTTTCCTTCTCCAGAGATGGAATGGTACGCCCACTTTCTGTACAAGGACGTATTCTAAATCCACCTCATCAGAATGATGAATCAAATGTTCCTTGCCCAGCTCCTTTTGTTGTCTCTGTATTGCGTTTCTTCCGTCCGATGCGGGGGTCGCTTTTGCCTGAATGGAGACCCCAGATCTTGCTCTCGCTCCAACATTGGCTCAGCGAAGTGTGAGTGTACCTTCCTTCTCGCTTCCCACAGACGGCGCCAATTATAAGGTCTGATTTTAAAGATCTGGTTGTGTGAGATTGCTTTTAGGTCTTCTTCTTCGAAATGCCGGATTCTTGACTCCAAACCTGGTATTTGTTTCAAAGATCAGAAACAAGGTGAAATTCGAACTGTTGTCCAATCGAATACACTCTGATGCTTAAGTCAGTTCGTGAATTGAGAATCAAATTTTCACCCTCTATCATGAATAATTTCCCATACCTCTCTTTTTTTCTTTTCTGCCATTTTCCTCCTTCCTTCCCTCCGTTCCCTCAATTTTTTCGGACTTCCATTATCAACTGTCGTCGTGGCTGAAGGAGGTGTGCACGTTTCCTGGACATGGAAGGAGTGCGTCACCCTCTCTGCCTTCCTTCTTCCTCCTCTTGCCAGCTGCCCTGGTTCTCTGCTTTTATCGTCAGACCATTACGAACTGGTGGACTGGTCAAATTGGCTTGGTTCTGAACCCATTGATTTGTTTTTCAACCCGACCGGGACTTGTGGGCTAGTCCAAAATCCACCTGGGCCGAGCTTAGATCCGTATCCCTCGGAAGAAGCAATAATCAAAGAATCGACTGAAGCTCAACTAAAGATAAAGGCCCATGAAGGTTTTTATTCTTTTTACTAATTACAATGACCATGAGGAGAGAGCAAAAAAAATGCACTCTTTGAAATCTTCAAATCTGCTGCACATTTTTCCTGGAATGAAATCGATTTTTTTCAAATTGATTGACAAGGATCCTTAGATTTTTTTAAAAGACCACTATCCGCTTCAATCGATAGACTAGTAATCCATCTAGAATGCAACTGAAGCATTTTATGAACACTTTGATAGTAATCCAAAGTAGACTAAACCGAGGCATTTATTGGCTGATCCTTATCTCTCCGAACAAACGCCTGTCATAATGGGGTTCATCTTGACGACAGCTAAAGCACATACCAATTGGTGCAACAATTTCATCAAGACTCAAACATAAGTTATGGTGGATCGTAAATCCCATTGACTGGTAAATTGATTAGGCAACGAAATTCACCATATAAACCATTCCAACTAATGCAACCATTTGTAAAATAGCTTTCATAGTACTGTGAAGTTGGGGAAGACTTATTTTTTTTTAAATTGTGGGCATACAAGCCTTCAGAGTTTCCCAAGTATTTATGCCTTTCAAATAAAATTATTGGTGCTAGCTTACAGTAATACTAGGGACATAAAATGGGTTTTCGATTCTCCAATTAACCCGGAGATTCCGACCCGTTAAAAACCGGGCCTGTGTCCTTATTCAGGCCCCGATAAGTAAATGGTCCGGGTCCAGTTCCACTTTGGTTTGGACCCGTGGACTCGAAACCGACATATTACCTCAATTTCTAAAACCTCTCCTAAAAGTTATATTTTTTAAATATCATTCTCTACTTAGATCCGGACCCGTCCCATATATGGTTCTGGCTCCGGTTCCAGAGCCAAGAAATCGGTTTCGAAACGATTCGGATCCGGATATGGTTTCACCTTCTTTTTAACGGTTTCCGAAGTGCACCATTGAACTCGGACTGGAACCGATCCATTTACAACCCTAAGTAATACCATCAAGAATGATGTTAAATATGTCGTGAATTGACTATAATGCGTTTTTTCTTATCACAAACTTCAAATTAGAATCTAATAATTGTGCCTTTTCTGTTTTTAATAACAAACACAACTCCCAAATGCCCCAGTCTAACCATATATTACCCATTATTGAATTGGCCTCATTAGCAACTCCAATCTATATGTCATGGTCTATTACCCACCTTGGTTCAACCATATGCACCTTGTTTCTCATTGAAAATTTGAATAACACCCTTCAAAGTAGGGATTCCATTATCACAAATCAAAACCCTTCCATGCTGCGAATTGAACAACATGTAGTAACAAATTGGCCTCTGAAGGTGTACAATCACCTTCTTCCATCATGTCCAATCAAAATCTACCTCACCCATGTCCAAAGCTCTAGCGAAAGTTGAAAAAAAAAACAACATGAAACACTATGGTTTGTTTTTTTACCACTGAAATCAGCCGTAAGATCCATTAAATCTATGTCAAGCATAAATAATTAGAAGTATTTATATTCTTATTCCTCATCATCCATAAGAAAAAGATACAATAAAAAGAGACGAGGAAGGATGCGAGAAGATGCGTGGATGCTGAGGCCCCGCTTGGGCCATCATAGTCATTCGGAAGATGAAGAATGAAAATGAAGATTGAATGTAAATTTGGAAGATGTAGAAAGTAGAACTGTTGAGGTTGATAAAGCAGGGAAGAAGGGGTTTCTTGTTGGCAACCCGCTTCTTATCCACCTATTTGTCGATTGGTCCCCTTGATATATGCTTTTCTTTCCATATATAAGCATCTTTCACACATGCATGAGTTACTGTTTGCCTCCTGTTTTGGCTCTTTTGGGTCCCAACAACCTTGGTTGATATATGTATAGCGAGATCTCTTTCCAGTCCTCTAAGTCCCGATCAGTTGCTAATTTTTTGCACACATCTAGACCTTTTCGATGATCAGTTAGCTTATATACTGCACCACCTCGCTAGACTGTTTCTCACCATATATATATATATATGGAAAATATTCATGTGCATCTATCTCTCACCATATCACGGTGAGGGCAACACAATGGGGACGACTTTATGATCCATCTGAACCACCCACACACATGTAACTCCTTGAATTACAAAGGTTCGATTGAATTTTCACCGCTTTAAACAAATTGGACCATTGGATCGAGGATTAGATTTTTTTTTTTAATATAAATTGTTAAATTTGTGGGTCACGAATGAAAGGGTTAGACTTTATAGGCACGAGATTGACCCCAAACTTCATATATGGGCCCATCCAAGATGCATCTTCCCATTCCTCCAAGTCCCATGATCAGTGGGGCCATAGGCGGGATCCATCTAGTTTGTCCCTCACCATATTGTGACAAATGGATCCACATGAACGCCCCTTTCTCTCTAGAAAATGTTCATGTGCATACATCTCTTAAGCTATAAGGATGCGGGACATAGTGGGGCAATATACCAGGGCCAACTTTATGATCCAAGCAAACCATTGACACACAAGGGATGCCTTGAATTAGATTGAATCCATATAGTTTTCGCCGATCCAAATGGAATGGACGTCTGTTGGATGGAGGGTCAAATTTTTTATTTAATATAAAGTCATAAACAGGTGGGCCACAGATGAAGGGATTAGAGGCATGTGATTGACTCCAAAATTGATATCTGGGCCTATCCAAATATCTCTTTCCATCTACCCACAATTTCTTCTAGGGAGACTAGTAACTAATTTTTTCTAAGGCTTTTTTGGATTTTCATAGTTGGGTCCAATTATTAAGAGAATTTATTTTTGAAATAACTGAATTCCTTGTTCGGTTTCCCGTTTGTCCTATTTTTGTGGAGGATTTTTTTAGAGTTGCTAAATGCACACCATTTTTTTTCTTTCCCTTTCTCTCTACACCCACCATTGAAGTGTGGGGATTTAAATTTTTTCTTTGCACACACCCCATGATACGTAAACTAGCCCCACCCCCACCCCAGCCACCACCTCCCCTTTTGCAGCACCACCGGAGAGAGAGAGAGGGAGGGGGGGGGAGAGGGAGAGAGAACGAGGGAATAGAGGGAGGGGGGCAAGTGGAGGAAGGCAGGAAGTGGGAGGGGTAGTTTGAGGATTTTCCACAAGGGTATATTGGTAATGATATTTTTATAAAAATGGTTGAGCGTGGAATAAAAAAAGTGGTGTGCATTTAGAAGCTCTCATTTTTCTCTCAAGAAGGATCTCTGTAGTGACCCAATTGCCCCTTTCAACTTTGGAGAATAAAATATATTTTAATTATGTATTTTTTTTTTGTACCCCACCCAAGGGGGCTGGGAGGAAGGTAGCCACCACAAGTGAGAAAAGAAGCCCGCACAAGCGGCAAGAGGTGACGTCAGGTAAGAACTTATGCTCCTGACCACTCGAGTAAGAAGTCGTTCTTATTTTTAAAATGCATTTGTGTCAAGAGTCTATTCAAGAAAATGTTGTCAATCCAGGACCTACCAATGCTCCAATAGAACCCAACATTGATGAACTAAAAAGAGCAGATGACAAAGAAGATTTGGCTCTCATGCCTGATCCTGAAGAATATGTGGGGATCTTACAGCATCTTGCCATAGAATAAGAGCAGGATAGTACCAATCACCTTCGTCACAATCAAAATCCAGTGCTGGAAGTCCTTAAAGATTTACAAGTACCTCCTCTGGTAACCCTGGAAAAGGAAGAAAGTTGCTGGATCGATGACCCTCTTTCATCCAAGGATGAGTTTGATTTCCAACACTCTATTCTAGGGGCATCTCTTATCAGGGCAACCTACAATGCTATAGCTCAAGATGATAGTGCCTCTGAAGCTTCATCTGCCGAAGACACATACTCTCAAACTACATCTTGTAGTATATCTTTCGGAACTACATCTTCTCAATTGACTTCCATTGAGATATCATCTTCTCAGCATTCGTCTCCTGAAACTGTGACATTAGAACTCACACCTCTTCCGACCAATCATCCTGAAGAAACTCCAGCCGATGAAGTCCTTTTCAATGAATACTCGGTCAACTGGTCCCAGATACCCAACCTTATAGGTTATGTCTGGACCGATAAATTACTCAATAAGGAAGAAAAGTTGCTGGATACTATTCAACACATGTTCCCTGAAAATGCTCCGTGCAACGCAATCACTGACGACGGCAATGTTGCTACAGAGATGTCTTCAGCAAATGAGAAGGATCAACCTCTTGATCCCTAGGGTGATCTTCCAAATGAAGAACCTTCTCCAGAAGCTCTTGAAGTTGGTAGAGGTCCTCGCTCTGGCTGGGATTGTCACAAAAATTATAACCAACCTTCTTATTCTTATGTAAATCCTTCGGGAAAGCAAGTTGTAAAGGCCCCAAGTGGCAATAATAATGAATATGCAGGCCCCAAGGAGGCTTTTAAGTACGACTTGATTGAGCACTTCAAACACATGCCCGCACAACTGTACATCCTTGACTTATTACGAATGTCTCCACACACTCATGATAATCTCATTTATGAACTGCAAAGACTGAATGCGGATATCAACAAACATCCCCACAAGTCCTACAAATTGAAATGGACTATAAGATCAAAAAAATTAAATACTTCCTCAAAGGGAGAAAAGAAGAAAACCGAGGAATCAAGCATTGAATGCCTCTCGGTTCAAAAAGCAGCAAGTGCAACCATCGCCTTCGATAAGGACAACCTACTGTTAGGCGAGACAAAGCACAACCAAACCCTTGTACTTCGCAGGGTATGTCAAAGAAAATACTAATACACAGAGTCTAGATCGATCTAGGTTCTGCACTCAATCTCATCTCTACTTCGACACTCGAAGAGCTGGGCATTACACCTAGCAAGCTAAGTCACACATCCGTATCCATCTTTGGATATGATGGGAGAGCTCAAAGGCCTATCGGCAAAATCAAGTTCAAGTTGCAAATCGGTGATCTTATCTCTGAAGTCACTATGTATGCAATAAGAACCCCTTTACGCTACAACATCCTTCTTGAACGCCCCTGGATATACGAGAATGGTGTCGTCCCTTCAACTTTACATCAATGCATCAAGTTCATTGGCATTGACGGCTTGATACATTGAGTGTTTGCAGACAAAAAGCCCTTCAAAGGCAAAGATGTTCATTTTGTAGATGCTCAGATGTACAAGGATGAAAAAGAAGAAAATGAAAAAGAAACAACACCTTTTCCCAAAAATCTCAAGAAAGAGAAGGGTAAGGCTCCTCAACAATCATCGGAAGAAAACAAACCTTCCGGCAAATCTGAAGAGAGCAATTCATCTCCCTTCATTGTCTCCCTCCAATCTTCAAAACCTTTGGTAATCACAACCAAAGCGAATAAAGCAAAGTAAAAGACTGGGGGCAAGTTTGTTATCTCCTTCGTGTCTATCATGCAAGACACAGATTCGGATTCTTAGTCAGAAGACAACACATCGACAAGCCAAGCTGATACTCAGCAAGTTCATCCTGCTCTCACACCATTGGAGACACCTGCCGACGTGGAAGACCCTGCGTCTGCTTTCTTCATCGTTTCGGAAGCTTCTTCATCAAATTCTTTGCTTGGACCTTTCCAAAACAAAGAGGGCTATGATGAAGACACTCCATGATTGTTGACACCAAAAATATCACTATGTCCCTTCAACACCAAAAGCTACATGGAGCCACATCCTGCCATAAATAGGAAGGCACCACTTCAAGCATCAGATCTTGTCAGAGTCAAACAAAAACTGCAAGGTCTTTCAAAGCAACCAAAAGAGGGGTACACATGAAGTTTTGGGGCCATTTCAACATCATTTGGCCTAACTTCACTCCTCCGACAGCCAAACAGGAGCTCCCGGCAACGACAGTGTCAAAGACTTCAAAACTTCGATCAGAGCCTACGGATGGTCTCAGAATACCTCCAAAAGGCTCCATGCCAAATTTCAGGTCATTCCGACAACGTTTGACCCGACCTCGACACTCCGAAGCAAAATCAGGCCTGTCGGCGGCGGAGCACCCCGGAATCATGGCATCCAAATTGGAGCTAATGGATCATCTCAAAATGACTCCAATAGGTCCCCCGTCAAGTTTTAGGTCAATCGAACATCGTTTGGCCTAGTTTCAAAGCTCGGCATTTTCCTCATGGCGAAATCAAGGCGAGCATTTGCGGGACCCCAAACGGCTTCAAAACTCAAACCAAAGCCTATGGTTGGTCCTATCTACTGCTCAAGAAGCTCCACGTCAAATTTCAGATCATTCCGACATCGTTTGGCCTAGTTTCAATGCTTGACAAAAGTCGGCAATACCGCACAACAAAGTCTTCGGCTTTCCAGAAAAATAGGAAACTTTGTGCTCCGATTTGCGTGGCTTCTCGTTAGGTTTTCCTCAAGAGAATCAGGCCAATAAATGAGGGGAAATATCAGGAAAAATACAGAAGAAAAAAGAATGAAAAAAGATCGAAAAACGGCGAAGAAAAGGCGACCGAACGGCGGCTGAAAAATGGGCCCAAGGCCCATGGTCGCCGGAGACCATGGCCCAAGGTCGCCAGCCCCATGGTCGCCGGCGACCATGGGTGCATGGTCGCTGGCGACCATGGCGTTCCGGCGACCCAAAAGTCGCCGGAAGACCCCTTTTTCGGGTCCTTTTCGCGTTTCGAGTTGATTGGCCCCTGTATTTTTTCCAAAATCTGATTTTTCGTGCATGAAATCCGTCGATCTTCGTCAACATCACGGATTCGCCGCCGAAATCATTGGATGATCATTAGATGCCTCGAAATCGCCAACCGACCGACAAAGAAAGCACACTTTCTGCCCGCCCGATCGTGAAA
>QPKB01000004.1:37978650-38002234 GCA_003546025.1 Camphora micrantha | reverse complement strand
TTTTTCTATTTCTTTTACTTATATATGTATATATTATGTTATATTTTCCCCAACAATGTAATTCTGAAAAGTTTCGCCGAAATCTTGAATGGGCTGGAACTTTTCATTTTGCAAGGCACAGAGGAAATGAGGTCCGAAACGATATTCAACAACTATGCTTGTTATACCGATGATCCACGTGGCATTTCTGGATCCTTCTCCCATCTTTCAGGCTGCCTCCGTCTTTTCGTTCTTATCTCCTTGCATTGCCTTCCGGAATTCAAATCTTTCTCAAGAAGTCGCGCAGTCTTTCTCTCCTTCTTTGTAAACCCGCCATCTCCTTCTTCTTTAAAATCCTTTGCAGCAGTCCTCCTTCTTATTCCTTTTCCACTATCTTCGATCTTTCCACTGTAAGTTTTCTTCTTTCTCCTTGTTCTGTGTGTTCTTTTCTTCTCTTCTAATGGGATTACTGAAGGGCCTTATTAACAATCAAAAGGGACTTGCTGAATTCAGACAAAGATACAATATTCCCTCGGATGTTCAAATCCGAGCATCTCTCCCCAGGAAATCCCTTGAAAGCGGATCCCGTGACGCCATGCCTTTCCCAACTATTGCCATTGTGGAAGGGGCGGTACGCTTTCCTTTAGATTATCTTCTTGTTCAGTTTCTGTCTTTCACAAACCTTTTTCCTATCCAATGCGCCCCAAATCTGTTTCGCATTATAATGGGGGTAGATGAGCTGAACAAATTGCTTGGCAGCAGCCTAGGGGTGTTTGACGTTCTTTCCTCTTATTCTCTTGTTCCCCTCAACAACCAAAAATCTATTTCTATTTGAAATCCCGTGATCAGAACAGGCTCATTGTCCATTATCTCCCGGACTCGAATAAGCTAAGCAAGGGAGTTTTTATCATTGTGGGGCCGTAATTGGGAGGAGCCGACCCTCTTGGGGTGAGGTTAGCCGTGAAGTCCCCCTAGTCCTAGGCTTCCAGGTCGACCCCCTTCTACATCATGCTTTTCCCTACCTGCATATCGTCTTTTTTCTTACACACAACGTTTCATTTTGTCTTTACCTACAGGTCCATCAATCAACCAGATTCCTCACAATCTCCTCGGGATAACGACATGAGAACAATTTTTTGAATATCGAGGACCCCCCCGAGCTTCGTGGCTGGGGTAGAGCCCGCCATATCTTGCTTGGATACGAGAGGTCCTATGATAGCTTTCTAGTTGTCCCTCCTTGGCATATTCCTGGGGAACCACACCAGCGCTCTCTTCGAAGGAAAGTCCCTGCTGTGAAAGTGCCAAGGGCTTCCGGCAGAGGCAAGTCAACCAGCATCCAGTCCTTGGGCTCCCAGAAATCCTCTGGTCCATCACCCTCTGCCGAATAAAGTCCTTCTGATCAGAAGCAGAGTCTCAGGAGATTGGCTCCATCCAGTACTTCCTCCTCTACTCGTTCCAAACAAGTTCCCGTGTTAAAAGTTTCAGACGGCTCTTCTTCCTCCGATCCAGATAAACCATCTTCTAATATGTCCAACCGCAAGGCAAAGGACCTACTCGGCAATCTCGGGGACCTTCTTGCCCCAGAGGTAGGAAAGGCTCCTCCTCAGATATTCCTCCTTGTCTTTTGGGCAAAAGGCCACAACTGATCCTCCACCCGATCTCGGTCAGAGGAAGTCGAGAGGTATTCTTCGACAAAGTCGGCTGATGATCCCGAATCGTTCTCTACCTGGTTTGGAAGACTCTTTACCTCCTTTTCCTCCTTAGCCGAGCTCCTTTTACGAGTACAAGATCTTGCCGAGCCCACTCCCTGGGTCTCAGTCTTCTTCGGGTGAGGGAGTCTCAGACTCTCTATCGGAGGCGTTCCAGCTGGGCAAGTCCGTTCTTTTGCCCTCAGATATGGGGTTTGAACGGGCCTTATCTGACCAGGATCTGGTGTCCTCCAGCATTCAACATTGTCTCCTGGTCAGCTTATATTGCTCACTCCATCGCCTCTCATTACCTTGTGCTTTAGTTTCCGCTCTAACTCCTTTGTTGTTCCGAAGGGGCTTCAAAAGTGGTTCGTTATTTTGGATCTTCTGGAGAAGAACCTGAAGCAGATAGAAAGTCTTGAGATGGAACTGGTGGCGTCTAAGCTGCTAGGCGCCTAGCTGAAACCTCTACCTCAAATTATTCTAAGGCCTTGAGCCTTGCAGAAGCTAAGGCTTCTGCAGCCACTAGCCGCCAGTGAGATGGGACTTGAAGCCCTTTGTGGCAAGCTCGCCGACATGCAGGAGACTGTGGAGCAATTGAAGGACGCTGTCTTTGAAGAGGTTGAGGCAATGTACCTTGCTCAGGTGGAGCAAATGAAGGCCCTCGTGTTTAAGTGTGGGTACAATGTGGGTCCGAGCAATGCCAAGGTCCCAGGGGATTCCCCTCTTTGGGCCCAACATTCGGTCTAGCCTGCACCTGCTCCTGACCAGCCATCGCTTGCCGAGATCCTTGCTCCCGATCTCCTTGAGAGGCAGAGCTCTCCTGTGGCCTGGAATACCGAGGCTTCTCCCGATGCTGACCCTATTACCTCTACCTTTGATGTTTCAAAAATTGTTTGAAGAATTGTTGAATGTTTAGCTGAACTTTGTCTCTTTCTTTTTTTTTTTTTTTTGGTTATATTTTGGAAGGTTGCCCGACCTGTGGGCGGATTGCTATATTTGCCTTTCTTGCTTTATAAATATGCTTTTTGTGTTCTTAATGTTTAACTCTTGTCTATTTCCTCATGGTACATGGCTACTGCCACCGTCGGCCTTTGCCGAGCTCTCCTTAGTCAAATGTTTTGCGTCGTCATGCCAAACATTGTTTAAGGGAAGATCAATGCAGCATACCTAGTTAGGGACTTCCCTAGCTAGGATTTTTTTTCCTTCAGTTTGAAGTAGTGGGTTCGCACAACTGCCCTTGATTTTCAGGCCTTGGCCTTATTTGGCGTGGTTGTCAAGGTAGGGTCTAGTGCCCAGAGCGGGTCCACAATATTATAAATCATGGTGGACTAGCTCCTTGGCACAAGGTCATGAAGCATCCCGAGCAAAAATTCCACACAAATCATAAAGTAACCTGCAGAAGTTCTAAGCATATGCATAAATTTTTGATATATAGTTATGAGAATACTTGCACAAACTGGATGTTCAAAGTTATAGAACTACTTAATTACAAAAGATTAAAAATAAAATTTCTTCAAATTTGCTATGTTCCAAGGTCTCTGTAGTGCCTTTCCTTCCAATGTTTTCAAGATGATATGCCCTCGTCCTTCCTGTAGAAGTGAATCTGTAGGGCCCTTCCCAATTTTGGTCCCAGTTTGCCGTGGTCTGGATTTCTAATGCCAGGAAGCACTCTTTTTAGCACCAAGTCTCCGACCTGAAAGGTTCTCACCCTGACTTTCTTCTAGAAGCTTTGCATCAACTGCTGCTGGTAGGCCGCTATTTTGATCAGCGCCCACTCCCTACGCTCCTGGACCATATCGAGCTGCTCGGCAATTCTTTCCTTGTTTTGTTCATGATCATACGCCTCTATCCTCGTGGTCGGCAGTCTAAACTCTAAGGGAATCACGACTTCCATCCCATATGCCATGGAAAACGGGGTTTCTCCGGTTGACCTTCTTAGAGTTGTTCGGTAAGCCCATAAGACGCTTGGTAGCTCAGTCACCCATGCTCCTTTAGCTTCATCCAACATTTTCTTTAATCCATCCGGCAAGGTTTTATTGAAGCTTTCAGCTTGGCCGTTACACTGTGGGTAGACCGGGGTCGAGAAATAGTGACTGATGCTGAATCGTTCGCACAAGCTTCTGAAAGCCTTCCCTTGAAACTGCTTTCCATTATCTGTCACTAACGTCCAAGGTATTCCGAATCTAGTGATGATGTTTTTCCATATGAACCTTTCAACATCTCTTTCCCTGATATGAACTAAGGGCTCCGCTTTTACCCATTTTGTGAAATAATCAGTTGCCACTATAAGGAACCTGAAGTTACCTGCTGCCCTTGGCATAGGCCCTACGATGTCTATCCCCCATTTATTGAATGACCAAAGACTCGTTATCATATTCAATTTCTCGGCAGGCTGATGAATGCCTTTGCCGAAGCGTTGACATTTCTCACACTTTTGAATGAATTGCATGGAGTCTTTCTGCATGTATGGCCACCAGTATCCTTGCGACATAGCTCAGTGCACCAAGCTCCGACCTCCAATGTGACTTGCACAGCATCCCTTGTGGATCTCCCACAGCAAGTTCGGAACACCAGCTGGATGAATGCACAAAAGGTATGGTCTAGAGTAAGAACGCCGATAAAATTTCTTATTTGGTGACAGCCAAAACCTCGCAGCTTTCCTTTTTATCTTCAAGCTTTCGTTGGGCTCTTCCGGGAGAGTACCATCCGCTAAATATGCAATTATCGGTGTCATCCAGCTCAGACTTTCATTTTTCCTATTCAACATACATAACCTGCTGTTCCACGATGCTTGGCTTTGGCTGGAAATCTACATCAATCTCCTCATTCGCTCGGATTTTATTGCAGTGGCCAAGCAGGCCAGGCTGTAGGCATGTGAGTTCTGCTCCCGAGCAATCTGTTTCACCTCAACATCTCCTATTTCCTAAATCAAGTATTTTTCTTTAGAAACATAGGCAGCCATCCGAACATCCCGGACAGCATACTCCCCAGTCAGCTGGTTGGCAACCAGCTGTGAATCACAATAGACCAATAATTTCCCTACTTGGAGCTCTTTGGCCATCTTCAGCCTAGACAGTAGTGCTTCATATTCCGCTTCGTTGTTCAAAGCATCGAATCCTAGGGTCACTGCTCGCTTAATCATCGCTCCTTTTGGCATTATGAGCACTATGCCAGCACCAGCCCCTCGAGAATTGGAGGCCCCATCCACATACAACTGCCACTGCTGGTCGCCACCCATGCCATGCACCTGCCGATCTAAAGTGCCTTGTTCGGACATTTCCTTTTGAGTAAATTCGGCTATAAAATCAGTTATTACTTGGACTTTGATTGCATTTCTAGGGATTATCCTGATGTCATGTTCACTGAGCTCTATTGCCCATTTCATTAGTCTCCCCGAGAGGTCGGCCCTTCGGAGGACTGGTCGAAGTGGATGCTCGGTCAAGACTTTGATGGTGTGGGCTTGGAAGTAATGTCTTAGCTTCCGAGCTGCACATACCGGGGCTAACGCAAGCTTTTCAAGTGGCAGGTATCTAGTCTCGGCGTCCAGTAGTGTTTTGCTGACGAAATAGATCGGCTGATGGTGTTGTCCTTGCTCCCTCATCAAAGTCGCACTAACCGTGTGCTGAGATATTGCCAGGTATAGCACTAGCTCTTTTCCTGGATTTGGAATAGAGAGGACAGGAGGGGAGATCAAATATTGCTTGAGCTGTGCAAATGCTTCGTCGCATTGTTCATCCCACACCCTCTCTGCCTTCTTTTTTAGGGCAAGAAACAATGGCCACCACTTGTCCAAACTCCTTGCTATGAAGCGATTTAGGGCATCAAGCATCCCTGTCAACCTCTGTACCTCCTTCCTTGAGCTTGACTAATATAATTAATTTCTGCACGGTTGCAACTTAGTCGGGCTTGGCCTCTATTCCATTCTGGGTCACGATGTGTCCAAGGAATATCCCCGAGCTGACTCCGAACGAACATTTCGTGGCATTCAGCTTCAGCTTGTACTTCCGTAAGATGCCAAACACAGCCTTCAAGTCTTCCTCGTGAGTTTCCTTCTTTCTGCTTTTCACTACCATATCATCAATATAAACTTCTACCGTATTTCCGATCATGTTCTGAAATATCTTTGTAACCAGCCTTTGATATGTGGCCCTCGCATTCTTAAGCCCAAAGGGCATTCGTTTATAATAGAAGGTTCCCTTTGGGGTTATGAATGTTGTCTTCTCCTAGTCGGCTTCCGCCATAGCTATTTGGTGGTACCCCCGATATGCATCAAAAAGCTCATCTTTTCATGCCCCGCCGTGGAGTCGACCAATTGATCGATTTTCGGGAGTGGAAAACTATCCTTAGGACATGCTTTGTTCAGGTCGGTGAAATCTACACACACCCTCCATTTGTTGTCCTTTTTTGGTATGACAACGGTGTTAGACAACCACTTTGGGTAGTACACTTCCCGGATGACATCTACTTCTAATAACCTATCCACCTCTTCATTTACAGTTTCTTGGCATTCGGGGGACGAGCTTCCTCTGCTTCTGGACTACTGGGTTGGCTCTAGGATCTACTCCCAACTTATGGCTGATAACCTCGGGATCAACCCCGGGAATCTCATGTGTGGTCCAGGCAAAGACGTCAGCGTTCTTGTCCAACAGTCAAACTAGGTTATCCCATTCGTCCTTAGTCATTGATCTCGCAATCATCCAACACTGCTCGGGGGATGGCACACCTCCCCTTTTGACAGTGAATTTTTCTAACATATCCACCGCCGTGTTGGTCTGGTCGGCCTTCTGCTTGCTGCCTTCCGACCGACCTATCTATAATTGCTATTCCTGGTCTACCCTTCTGCTCGGGCAGTTGCTTCTCTTCTCGGCCTTTATTGCCTTTCCCTTAATAGCAGCTGTCAGGCAACTTCTGGAAACCGCCTGGTCTCCCTTGATCTCCATCATTCCTTTCAACGTCAGGAAGCAGATCCTCTGATGATAAGTTGAGGGGACTGCCTTCATCCGATGAATCCACATTCGTCCCATGATGGCATTGTAGGGTGATGGTACGTCAACCACAAGAAAGTCCATGTCCAAATAGATAGGTCCCGCTCCGACCTGCACCGTGATGAGGCCCATCGGGTGCATGGCCTATCTGCTAAATCCGTACAATGGTATTGAGGTCGGTCTCAAGTCTATCCGTCTCAATTTGGGCTTATCAAACAGCTCGGCATACATGATTTCTAATGAGCTCCCCGGATCGTTCAATATTCTCTGAACGTCATATTTTTGAATCCTTAAAGTCAGCACCAATGCATCATTGTGTGAATGAACCACATCCAATAAGTCCTCATTAGTGAATATGATTTCTTCATCCTTCCGTCCTCCTGCATAGACCATTCTGGGCTGAGTGGTTGTTTGTTACACCTCCCTCAGATGTGCGACCATTTTTCTTTGTTGGAGCACGGATCCGATTGTTACCTCGGAAGGGTCGATCGCCCCCATGCACCACGTCTATCACTCCAACTGGTTTCTCCTTCATTTGGTCGCTCCTCATTTCTTTTCTAGCCGAGCTTCTTGGGGTGGTTCTTGTTCGGGAGTCTCCACATACTCCTTCAAGTGTCCTTCCTTCACAAGATCCTCCAAGTGTTGTTTGAGCATCCTACAGTCTTCTGTCAGGTGCTCGTGCTTCCGATGGTATGAACACCACGGATTAGGATTCCTGTGCCCCGGGTCGCTGATCATCTTTGAGGGTCTCTTAAGGTACGACTTGTCTTTAATCTGGGTTAGGATCCGGTAGATCAGGTCCTTAAAGATGGTATACACTCCTTCATAAGTTGACCTTGGGGGCTAAGGTTGGGTTGTCCTTCGCTCCGTCCTTTCCCCTAATTCTCTTCTTCGCTTCCGCTTGTTCTCTTCCCCCGTTGGGCGAGTCCACCTCAGTTCCGTGGTTCCCATGTCCTCTTCCAGCTTTATGAATTCCTCGACGGGCTCCATTAATTCGCCTTGAGTAGCAAGAGGGCGCTTTGTCAAGGACTGACGGAGCTGGTTCTCCTTTGGGAGTCCGAGCTTGAATGGTAACACCGCAACATGCTCATTATTCCCTTCTACCTCGTTATAAAGTCGCCAATAGCGGGTGTTATACTCCTTCAGGCTCTCCGTATTTTGCTTTTTGAGTGTCAATAATGCCCCTACATCCTTTGGCTGTTTTGAGTTCGTCACGAACTGAGTGACAAAAGCCTCAACAAGCTCCCGGAAGCTTCGGATTGATCTCGACTCCAGACGAACGAACCATTTCAAGGCGAGGTCACTAAGACTCGACGGGAGCACCTTAAACATTACGGATTCGTTTCCAGCCCATAACGCCATAGTATGCTGGAAGTGCTGGACGTGGTCGGCTGGGTCTGAGATCCCATCATATACCCTTAACTTCGAGGTTGTGAACCGCCGAGGTGGACCTGCTTTCTCTATCTCCTTCGAAAATGGAGACTCGAAGCTCTGGGAGTTCGTTATGCACCTCGTCCTGTCGGATTTTCCGGTGGGAGCTTTCAGTCGACTAGCGCCTCTCTATCAGTGAATTAACATCCTTTTCGGCGAGGCCTTGCTGCGGAGTTCTCCTTTGAGGGGAATGTCCGCTCTCGGGCTTTGTGCTCGGGCCTTAATCTTTCCCTCTTTCCGTGGCCGGGAGCTGGAAGTTTGACTTCCTTCGTCGCCGGTCTCTATTCCGACATGGAAGGTTCGAGGTCTCGACCTAGAGCATTGCTTCCTTTGGTGCCTCGACGTCTTCCACTCTAGGCGCCCCCTTGTCCTGTGTTCCCTGGGTTTCTTCCGGGCTTGGGGAGAGTCTTTCCCCTCTCTTTGCTTTTTCCAGCTCTTGCAACAGGCAATCAAACTTTTTTTTGTTGTCGCCTGACTCCTTCAGCCATGTCTCGTATGGCATCCCTGCAGGTTTGCTCGAGTCGATCATATGTATCACGTGGCAGGCTTCGCCTTGATGGCTCATTTTTCCAGTCTTTGATGCACCTTCTCTTGTGGTTTCTCCACGGAGGGAGAAACCTCCATTCAAATTGGGCTTGTGCGGTGGATCTCTGATCGAATCCACCCCTTTCCTTCTCCAGATGGAATGGTACGCCCACTTTCTGTACAAAGGACGTATTCTAAATCCACCTCATCAGAATGATGAATCAAATGTTCCTTGCCCAGCTCCTTTTGTTGTCTTCTGTATTGCGTTTCTTCCGTCCGATGCGGGGGTCGCTTTTGCCTGAATGGAGACCCCAGATCTTGCTCTCGCTCCAACATTGGCTCAGCGAAGTGTGAGTGTACCTTTCCTTCTCGCTTCCCACAGACGGCGCCAATTATAAGGTCTGATTTTAAAGATCTGGTTGTGTGAGATTGCTTTTAGGTCTTCTTCTTCGAAATGCCGGATTCTTGACTCCAAACCTGGTATTTGTTTCAAAGATCAGAAACAAGGTGAAATTCGAACTGTTGTCCCAATCGAATACACTCTGATGCTTAAGTCAGTTCGTGAATTGAGAATCCAAATTTTCACCCTCTATCATGAATAATTTCCCATACCTCTCTTTTTTTCTTTTCTGCCATTTTCCTCCTTCCTTCCCTCCGTTCCCTCAATTTTTTCGGACTTCCATTATCAACTGTCGTTCGTGGCTGAAGGAGGTGTGCACGTTTCTGGACATGGAAGGAGTGCGTCACCCCTCTCTGCCTGACTTCTTCCTCCTCTTGCCAGCTGCCCCTGGTTCTCTGCTTTTATCGTCAGACCATTACGAACTGGTGGACTGGTCAAATTGGCTTGGTTCTGAACCCATTGATTTGTTTTTCAACCCGGACCGGACTTGTGGGCTAGGTCAAATCCAACCTGGGCCGAGCTTAGATCCGTATCCCTCGGAAGAAGCAATAATCAAAGAATCGACTGAAGCTCAACTAAAGATAAAGGCCCATGAAGGTTTTTATTCTTTTTACTAAATTACAATGACCATGAGGAGAGAGCAAAAAAATGCACTCTTTGAAATCTTCAAATCTGCTGCACCATTTTCCTAGAATGAAATCGATTTTTTCAAATTGATTGACAAGGATCCTTAGATTTTTTTAAAAGACCACTATCCGCTTCAATCGATAGACTAGTAATCATCTAGAATCAACTGAAGCATTTTATGAACACTTTGATAGTAATCCAAAGTAGACTAAACCGAGGCATTTATTGGCTGATCCTTATCTCTCCGAACAAACGCCTGTCATAATGGGGTTCATCTTGACGACAGCTAAGCACATACCAATTGGTGCAACAACTTTCATCAAGACTCAAACATAAGTTATGGTGGATCGTAAATCCCATTGACTGGTAAATTGATTAGGCAACGAAATTCCCATATAAACCATTCAACTATGCACCATTTGTAAAATAGCTTTCATAGTACTGTGAAGTTGGGGAAGACTTATTTTTTTTTAATTGTGGCATACAAGCCTTCAGAGTTTTCCCAAGTATTTATGCCTTTCAAATAAAATTATTGGTGCTAGCTTACAGTAATACTAGGGACATAAATGGGTTTCCGATTCTCCAATTACCCGGAGATTCCGACCCGTTAAAAACCGGGCCTGTGTCCTTATTCAGGCCCCGATAAGTAAATGGGTCCGGGTCCAGTTCCACTTTGGTTTGGACCCGTGGACTCGAAACCCGACATATTACCTCAATTTTCTAAAACCTCTCCTAAAAGTTATATTTTTTAAATATCATTCTCTACTTAGATCCGGACCCGTCCCATATATGGTTCTGGCTCCGGTTCCAGAGCCAAGAAATCGGTTCCGAAACGATTCCGGATCCGGATATGGTTTCACCTTCTTTTTAACGGTTCCGAGTGCACCATGAACTCGGACTGGAACCGATCCATTTACAACCCTAAGTAATACCATCAAGAATGATGTTAAATATGTCGTGAATTGACTATAATGCGTTTTTTCTTATCACAAACTTCAAATTAGAATCTAATAATTGTGCCTTTTCTGTTTTTAATAACAAACACAACTCCCAAATGCCCCCAGTCTAACCATATATTACCCATTATTGAATTGGCCTCATTAGCAACTCCAATCTATATGTCATGGTCTATTACCCACCTTGGTTCAACCATATGCACCTTGTTTCTCATGAAAATTTGAATAACACCCTTCAAAGTAGGGATTCCATTATCACAAATCAAACCCTTCCATGCTGCGAATTGAACAACATGTAGTAACAAATTGGCCTCTGAAGGTGTACAATCACCTTCTTCCATCATGTCCAATCAAAATCTACCTCACCCATGTCCAAAGCTCTAGCGAAAGTTGAAAAAAAAAACAAATGAAACACTATGGTTTGTTTTTTTACCACTGAAATCAGCCGTAAGATCCATTAAATCTATGTCAAGCATAATAATTAGAAGTATTTATATTCTTATTCCTCATCATCCATAAGAAAAAGATACAATAAAAAGAGACGAGGAAGGATGCGAGAAGATGCGTGGATGCTGAGGCCCGCTTGGGCCATCATAGTCATTCGGAAGATGAAGATGAAAATGAAGATTGAATGTAAATTGGAAGATGTAGAAAAGTAGAACTGTTGAGGTTGATAAAAGCAGGGAAGAAGGGGTTTCTTGGTTGGCAACCCGCTTCTTATCCACCTATTTAGCGATTGGTCCCTTGATATGCTTTTCTTTCCATATATAAGCATCTTTCACACATGCATGAGTTACTGTTTGCCTCCTGTTTGGCTCTTTTGGGTCCCAACAACCTTGGTTGATATATGTATAGCGAGATCTCTTTCCAGTCCTCTAAGTCCCGATCAGTTGGCTAATTTTTTGCACACATCTAGACCTTTTCGATGATCAGTTAGCTTATATACTGCACCACCTCGCTAGACTGTTTCTCACCATATATATATATATATGGAAAATATTCATGTGCATCTATCTCTCACCATATTACGGTGAGGGCAACACAATGGGGACGACTTTATGATCCATCTGAACCACCCACACACATGTAACTCCTTGAATTACAAAGGTTCGATTGAATTTTCACCGCTTTAAACAAATTGGACCATTGGATCGAGGATTAGATTTTTTTTTTAATATAAATTGTTAAATTTGTGGGTCACGAATGAAAGGGTTAGACTTTATAGGCACGAGATTGACCCCAAACTTCATATATGGGCCCATCCAAGATGCATCTTCCCATTCCTCCAAGTCCCATGATCAGTGGGGCCATAGGCGGGATCCATCAAGTTTGTCCCTCACCATATTGTGAGAAATGGATCCACATGAACGCCCCTTTCTCTCTAGAAAATGTTCATGTGCATACATCTCTTAAGCTATAAGGATGCGGGACATAGTGGGGCAATATACCAGGGCCAACTTTATGATCCAAGCAAACCATTGACACACAAGGGATGCCTTGAATTAGATTGGATCCATATAGTTTTCGCCGATCCAAATGGAATGGACGTCTGTTGGATGGAGGGTCAAATTTTTTATTTAATATAAAGTCATAAACAGGTGGGCCACAGATGAAGGGATTAGAGGCATGTGATTGACTCCAAAATTGATATCTGGGCCTATCCAAATATCTCTTTCCATCTACCCACAATTTCTTCTAGGGAGACTAGTAACTAATTTTTTCTAAGGCTTTTTTGGATTTTCATAGCTGGGTCCAATTATTAAGAGAATTTATTTTTGAAATAACTGAATTCCTTGTTCGGTTTCCCGTTTGTCCTATTTTTGTGGAGGATTTTTTTAGAGTTGCTAAATGCACACCATTTTTTTTCTTTCCCTTTCTCTCTACACCCACCATTGAAGTGTGGGGATTTAAAATTTTTCTTTGCACACACCCCATGATACGTAAACTAGCCCCACCCCCACCCCAGCCACCACCTCCCCTTTTGGCAGCACCACCGGAGAGAGAGAGGGGAGGGGGGGGAGAGGGAGAGAGAACGAGGGAATAGAGGGAGGGGGGCAAGTGGAGGAAGGCAGGAAGTGGGAGGGGTAGTTTGAGGATTTTCCACAAGGGTATATTGGTAATGATATTTTTATAAAAATGGTTGAGCGTGGAATAAAAAAAGTGGTGTGCATTTAGAAGCTCTCATTTTTCTCTCAAGAAGGATCTCTGTAGTGACCCAATTGCCCCTTTCAACTTTGGAGAATAAAATATATTTTAATTATGTATTTTTTTTTGTACCCCACCCAAGGGGGCTGGGAGGAAGGTAGCCACCACAAGTGAGAAAGAAGCCCGCACAAGCGGCAAGAGGTGACGTCAGGTAAGAACTTATGCTCCTGACCACTCGAGTAAGAAGTCGTTCTTATTTTTAAAATGCATTTGTGTCAAGAGGCTATTCAAGAAAATGTTGTCAATCCAGGACCTACCAATGCTCCAATAGAACCCAACATTGATGAACTAAAAAGAGCAGATGACGAAGAAGATTTGGCTCTCATGCCTGATCCTGAAGAATATGTGGGGATCTTACAGCATCTTGCCATAGAATAAGAGCAGGATAGTACCAATCACCTTCGTCACAATCAAAATCCAGTGCTGGAAGTCCTTAAAGATTTACAAGTACCTCCTCTGGTAACCCTGGAAAAGGAAGAAAGTTGCTGGATCGATGACCCTCTTTCATCCAAGGATGAGTTTGATTTCCAACACTCTATTCTAGGGGCATCTCTTATCAGGGCAACCTACAATGCTATAGCTCAAGATGATAGTGCCTCTGAAGCTTCATCTGCCGAAGACACATACTCTCAAACTACATCTTGTAGTATATCTTTCGGAACTACATCTTCTCAGTTGACTTCCATTGAGATATCATCTTCTCAGCATTCGTCTCCTGAAACTGTGACATTAGAACTCACACCTCTTCCGACCAATCATCCTGAAGAAACTCCAGCCGATGAAGTCCTTTTCAATGAATACTCGGTCAACTGGTCCCAGATACCCAACCTTATAGGTTATGTCTGGACCGATAAATTACTCAATAAGGAAGAAAAGTTGCTGGATACTATTCAACACATGTTCCCTGAAAATGCTCCGTGCAACGCAATCACTGACGACGGCAATGTTGCTACAGAGATGTCTTCAGCAAATGAGAAGGATCAACCTCTTGATCCCTAGGGTGATCTTCCAAATGAAGAATCTTCTCCAGAAGCTCTTGAAGTTGGTAGAGGTCCTCGCTCTGGCTGGGATTGTCACAAAAATTATAACCAACCTTCTTATTCTTATGTAAATCCTTCAGGAAAGCAAGTTGTAAAGGCCCCAAGTGGCAATAATAATGAATATGCAGGCCCCAAGGAGGCTTTTAAGTACGACTTGATTGAGCACTTCAAACACATGCCCGCACAACTGTACATCCTTGACTTATTACGAATGTCTCCACACACTCATGATAATCTCATTTATGAACTGCAAAGACTGAATGCGGATATCAACAAACATCCCCACAAGTCCTACAAATTGAAATGGACTATAAGATCAAAAAATTAAATACTTCCTCAAAGGGAGAAAAGAAGAAAACCGAGGAATCAAGCATTGAATGCCTCTCGGTTCAAAAAGCAGCAAGTGCAACCATCGCCTTCGATAAGGACAACCTACTGTTAGGCGAGACAAAGCACAACCGACCCTTGTACTTCGCAGGGTATGTCAAAGAAATACTAATACACAGAGTCTAGATCGATCTAGGTTCTGCACTCAATCTCATCTCTACTTCGACACTCGAAGAGCTGGGCATTACACCTAGCAAGCTAAGTCACACATCCGTATCCATCTTTGGATATGATGGGAGAGCTCAAAGGCCTATCGGCAAAATCAAGTTCAAGTTGCAAATCGGTGATCTTATCTCTGAAGTCACTATGTATGCAATAAGAACCCCTTTACGCTACAACATCCTTCTTGAACGCCCCTGGATATACGAGAATGGTGTCGTCCCTTCAACTTTACATCAATGCATCAAGTTCATTGGCATTGACGGCTTGATACATCGAGTGTTTGCAGACAAAAAGCCCTTCAAAGGCAAAGATGTTCATTTTGTAGATGCTCAGATGTACAAGGATGAAAAAGAAGAAAATGAAAAAGAAACAACACCTTTTCCCAAAAATCTCAAGAAAGAGAAGGGTAAGGCTCCTCAACAATCATCGGAAGAAAACAAACCTTCCGGCAAATCTGAAGAGAGCAATTCATCTCCCTTCATTGTCTCCCTCCAATCTTCAAAACCTTTGGTAATCACAACCAAAGCAAATAAAGCAAAGTAAAAGACTGGGGCCAAGTTTGTTATCTCCTTCGTGTCTATCATGCAAGACACAGATTCGGATTCTTAGTCAGAAGACAACACATCGACAAGCCAAGCTGATACTCAGCAAGTTCATCCTGCTCTCACACCATTGGAGACACCTGCCGACGTGGAAGACCCTGCGTCTGCTTTCTTCATCGTTTCGGAAGCTTCTTCATCAAATTCTTTGCTTGGACCTTTCCAAAACAAAGAGGGCTATGATGAAGACACTCCAAGATTGTTGACACCAAAAATATCAATATGTCCCTTCAACACCAAAAGCTACATGGAGCCACATCCTGCCATAAATAGGAAGGCGCCACTTCAAGCATCAGATCTTGTCAGAGTCAAACAAAAGCTGCAAGGTCTTTCAAAGCAACCAAAAGAGGGGTACACATGAAGTTTTGGGGCCGTTTCAACATCATTTGGCCTAACTTCACTCCTCCGACAGCCAAACAGGAGCTCCAGGCAACGACAGTGTCAAAGACTTCAAAACTTCGATCAGAGCCTACGGATGGTCTCAGAATACCTCCAAAAGGCTCCATGCCAAATTTCAGGTCATTCCGACAACGTTTGACCCGACCTCGACACTCCGAAGCAAAATCAGGCCTGCCGGCGGGGGAGCACCCCGGAATCATGGCATCCAAATTGGAGCTAATGGATCATCTCAAAATGACTCCAATAGGTCCCCCGTCAAGTTTTAGGTCAATCGAACATCGTTTGGCCTAGTTTCAAAGCTCGGGACTTTCCTCATGGCGAAATCAAGGCGAGCATTTGCGGGACCCCAAACGGCTTCAAAACTCAAACCAAAGCCTATGGTTGGTCCTATCTACTGCTCAAGAAGCTCCACGTCAAATTTCAGATCATTCCGACATCGTTTGGCCTAGTTTCAATGCTTGACAAAAATCGGCAATACCGCACAACAAAGTCTTCGGCTTTCCAGAAAAATAGGAAACTTTGTGCTCCGATTTGCGTGGCTTCTCGTTAGGTTTTCCTCAAGAGAATCAGGCCAATAAATGAGGGGAAATATCAGGAAAAATACAGAAGAAAAAAGAATGAAAAAAGATCGAAAAACGGCGAAGAAAAGGCGACCGAACGGCGGCTGAAAAATGGGCTCAAGGCCCATGGTCGCCGGAGACCATGGCCCAAGGTCGCCAGCGCCGGAAGACCCCTTTTTCGGGTCCTTTTCGCGTTTCGAGTTGATTGGCCCCTGTATTTTTTCCAAAATCTGATTTTTCGTGCATGAAATCCGTCGATCTTCGTCAACATCACGGATTCGCCGCCGAAATCATTGGATGATCATTAGATGCCTCGAAATCGCCAACCGACCGACAAAGAAAGCACACTTTCTGCCCGCCCGATCGTGAAATCGACAGGATAGATGTTGCCGGCACGTTGACATTAATCGATGCCTGAAATTGCATCGCCATCCGACATCAAACAACATGTGGATCCATCGGCGATCATCGTAAGAAGAATTCCAAAAGACGCGGCGCGGCCCGCGACTCTTCAAGCGACTTGGCGACCAATTAATGAGGTTAAATGACCCATTTTATGACAAGTTAATGCGGTCATTAACTCATTATTTTGGACGGCCCAATCAAAAGCAAGCAAATGGGAGTTACAAGTCAAATGATTTATGGCATTAAAGCCATGAAACTCCTCCCATGATGGAGATTAAAGGCAATTAAAAGCTCATTATTCTCCATCAGCCAATCAGATTCAAGGAAAAAGGAGTTACAAAACAAATAATTTAAAACTTGTAACTCCTCCCATTATGAGCATTAATGCATTCAATGCTCATAAACCCTCCTAAATGGCTACCAAAGGCCTATAAATAAGAGGGCATTCCAAAGGGAAAAACCCGGGAAACAAAATCCAGAGAAATCGCTAGAGAAATTCACTCGAAGTCCAGAGAATTGCCCGGAAAATCCAGAACTCCTGCAACTCTGCTGCAAGACCACCAAAAGGTGATTGAAGCAACCTTGGGGGGCCACCCCCCCAAGGACCTCCCTTCTTCTACCAACATGGCTAAAACGTGGCTTTTCAGTCCGTTTACTTAGCTTTTTATCGGATATAAGACCTTCTCTTGGTCTTTGTCCTTTAAAAATCTGAGGTTAAAAAGCCAAGCCAAGAATCCAAGAATCATATTCTCATCTGCATGGACGACGGCGGAGCCCATACATGGCTCGCGACCGTCGATCTGAACGTGTCCCCACAATCGAATGAGAAGTTAGATCCCTTTTCTTGCTTTTCCTTTTGTACTTTGTATTTTTTTAAGAGACAAAAAAAATCACAATTCTTGTCTTTCATAATGGATAAGATTTGTAAATCGCCTTTTACGGCAAAATCATCTTTTACGGCAAACAAATGAAATCGCCTTTCACGGCATATAAAAAAAAAAAACCTTTATCTCTTTTCTTAAAATATGTATGCAATGGGAAACTAGAAAAAGTTTTATTTCCCCTTTCTACTTGTGAAGGTGGATCTTCGGATCACCATTCCAAGATTCCAAGTAGAAAAGTGAAATTGGCATACCCGTACAAAATGTTGATACCCTTTACTTTTTTTTCTCCTCCCCTCTGCCGTACCCCGAAAGACCCGGGGCGGAGGCAGCGGGAGAGAAGGAAGAATCGGGTCCATCAAAGATATGCAGCACAAGACGGTCGAATGTTACTGATGGAGCCGATTCCTTCCCTCTCTCCCGCTGCCTCCGCCCCGGGTCTTTCGGGGTGCGGCGAAGGGGAGGAGAAGAAAAAGGTAAAGGGTTTCAACATCTTTCTTTTTTTTGTACGGGTATGCCAATTTTACTTTTCTACTTGGAATTTAGGAATGGTGATCCGAAGATCCACCTTCGCAAGTAGAAAGGGGAAATGAAACTTTTTCTAGTTTTCCATTGCACACATATTTTAAAAAAAGAGACAAAGGGTTTTTTTGAATGCCGTGAGAGGCGATTTCATTTGTTGCCGTGAAAGGCGATTTTGCCGTAAAAGGCGATTTACAAGTCTCATCCATTATGAAAGACAAGAATTGTGATTTTTGTCTCTAAAAGAAAAATAAAGTACAATAGAAATCAAGAAAAGGAATCTGACTTCTCATTCGATTGTGGGGACACGTTCAGATCGACGGTCGCGAGTCATGTATGGGCTCCTCCATCGTCCATGCAGATGAGAACACGATGCTTGGATTCTTGGCTCGGCTTTCTAACCTCAGATTTTTAAAGGACAAAGACCAAGAGAAGGTCTTATATCCGATAAAAAGCTAAGTAAACGGGCTGAAAAGCCACGTTTTAGCCATGTTGGTAGAAGAAGGGAGGTCCTTGGGGGGGTGGCCCCCCAAGGGTGCTTCAATCACCTTTTGGTGGTCTTTGTAGCAGGGTTGCAGGGCTTCTGGATTTTTTGTCTTCTTCGGGGGGAGAGCGAGAGATCCGGATAGCACCTTTTTTTTTTTCCCTTTGGAATGCCCTCCTATTTATAGGCCTTTGGTAGCCATTTAGGAGGGTTTATGAGCATTGAATGTATTAATGCTCATAATGGGAGGAGTTACAAGTTTTTAAATTACTTGTTTTGTAACTCCTTTTTCCTTGAATTTGATTGGCCGATGGAGAATAATGAGCCTTTAATCGCTTTTAATCCCCATCATGGGAGGAGTTTCATGGCTTTAATGCCATAAATCCTCTGACTTGTAACTCCCATTTGCTTGCTTTTGATTGGGCCGTCCAAAATAATGAGTTAATGACCGCATTAACTTGTCATAAAACGGGTCATTTAACCTCATTAATTGGTCGCCAAGTCGCTCGAAGAGTCGCGGGCCGTGCCGCGTCTTTTGGAATTCTTCTTGCGATGATCGCCGGTGGATCCACATGTTGTTTGATGTCGGATGGCGATGCAATTTCAGATATTGATTGATGTCAAAGTGCCAGCAGCATCTGTCCTGTCGATTTCACGATCGGGCGGGCAGAAAGTGTGCTTTCTTTGTCGGCCGGTTGGCGATTTCGAGGCATCTAATGATCATCCAATGACTTCGGCGGCGAATCCGTGATGTTTGACGAAAATCGACGGATTTCATGCACGAAAAATCAGATTTTGGAAAAATCACAGGGGCCAATCAACTCGAAACGCGAAAAGGACCCGAAAAAGGGTCTTCCGGCGAAATTTTGGGTCGCCGGAATTTCCATGGTCGCCGGCGACCATGGGCCAAGGTCGCCGGCGACCATGGGCCTTGGGCCCGTTTTTTGGTCGCCGTCCGGTCGCCGTTTTTCGATCTTTTTTCATTCTTTTTTCTTCTGTATTTTTGCTGACGTTTCCCTTCATTTATTGGCCTGATTCTCTTGAAGAAAACCCGACGAGAAGCCACGCAAATCGGAGCACAAAGTTTCCTATTTTTCTGGAAAGCCGAAGACTTTGTTGTGCGGTTTTGCCGATTTTTTGTCAAGCATTGAAACTAGGCCAAACGATGTCGGAATGACCTGAAATTCGACGTGGAGCTTCTTGAGCAGTAGATAGGACCAACCATAGGCTTTGGTTTGAGTTTTGAAGCCGTTCGGGTCCCGCAAATGCTTGCCTTAATTTCGCCATGAGAGAAATGCCGAGCTTTGACTTTTGGTCAACCGATGTCCGATTGACCTGAAATTTGACAGGGAGCCTCCTGAGTGGTAAGTAAGACCAACCATGGGCTTTGGTTTGAGTTTTGAAGCCTTTTGGGGTCCCGCAAACGCTCGCCTTGATTTCACCTCGAGGAAAATGCCGAGCTTTGAAACTAGGCCAAACGATGTCCGTTTGACCTAAAACTTGACAGGGGACCTATTGGAGTCATTTTGAGATGATCCATTAGCTCCAATTTGGATGCCATGATTCCAGGGTGCTCCGCCGCCGGTAGGCCTGTTTTTGCTTCCTGAGAGTTGATGAAGGGTCAAACGTTGTCCGTTTGACTTGAAATTTGGCAGGGGGCCTTTTGGAGGTATTTTGGGACCATCCGTAGGCTCTGATCGAAGTTTTAAAGTCTTCGACACTGTCGCTGCCGGGAGCTCTTGTCTGGCTGTCGGAGGAGTGAAGTTAGGCCAAATGATGTCGAAATGGCCCGAAACTTCATGTGTACCCTTCTTTTGACTGCTTTGAAGGATCTTGCAGTTTTTGTTTGATTCTGACAAGATCTGGTGCTTGAAGTGGCGCCTTCCTATTTATGGCAGGATGTGGCTCCATGTAGCATTTGGTGTTGAAGGGACATAGTGACATTTTTGGTGTCAACAAATGCCCCCTCGAGGTACAACGACGAGGTGTGCAGCTCTGGTAGTCGGTGTGCCTCGGAGAGAATTTGAAGGAGATCTTCTTGCTTGACCAAGAGTCTTGAGCGTTTTTCTTTTGATGGAGTTGCTTTTTTGAGCTTCCAAGGGATTTCGCGGTAAGGAGAGGGGTCATGTACCGTCTCAAGGCAAGGATTTTGAAATGACATTTGGATATGGGTTTTGGGTTTTGGGTTTTCCCTTTTAACCTTGTGAACCTAAAGGCTTTATGTGGCACTTTAGGCGGTTAAGAAGGTTTTTGGTTTTTTGACCTTGTGACCTAACAGGCTGTATGTGGCGAGTTAGGGGGTCGGGATTTTGGTTTTTTTTGGTTTCGGCCTTGTGACCTAACAAGCTGTATGTGGCAAGTTAGGGGACCATGGTTTGGTTTTTTGGTCACTCTTTGGGACAATTTTGGGTCCATTGGAGTGGTTTGGTTTTTTTGTGGAATGTCAATTTCAAGATTGTGGCTTGATTTGGTGCATGGGTTGGATGGTTTTGGATTTCTTTTGGAAGCCCATGAAGCTTGGAATTTTTTGTATGGTCCAATCAACTCAAGAGAGGCATGGAACCATTTTTGTATGCTCTTGGTAAGAGAAATTTTGACTAAAAGCCACTTTTAGTGCCTAGGTGGTCAAACCTGGCTCATATGGGCTAACCCATGGGACCTTAAGCTTTTAAGAATGGCTTAGATCTCATGTGGTGTCATTTTGTAAAGAATATCTAAAAATATCCCTTTTGTGTAGAGAATATCTAAAAATATCCTTACTTGGAGAGAATCTCTCAAGTTTCCTTGATTTTGGGAGAGATTTTCTCAAAGTATCTTTCTTTGGGAGAAAGTTTCTCAAATCCCCTTTCTTTTTGGAGAGAATTTCTCAAGAATCTCCTCTTTAGGAGAGAATATCTCAAATCTCCTTCTCTTTTAGGAAGTTTACTAATTTTTAGCACTTACCTCCTTGCTTTTCTCCTCATTTCCTCTTTTGGTTTGCTTTCTCTATAAAAGCAATGGAGATGGGTTTTCTTTCTCTTGTTGCTTTCTTTTTGCAAAAACCTTCAAGAGTGCTCCAAGAATTTCTCAAGGATCTTCAAGTTTCTTCTCCTTCTTCTCCATGGCTTCAAGTAGGTCTTCTTTTTCCAAGAAAAACCCTGTGTAGATGTAGAAAAGTTTCCTTTTCTTCTTCTTTTTTTTTTCTTTTCTTTTCTTTTCTCTCTTTTTTTTTTTCACGTGTTTTCTTTTTCTCTTTTTTTTTTTTTTTCCACGTGCTTTCTTTTTTTTTTTTTGTGCACGTTCTGATTCTTTTTTTTTTTTTTTTTTTTTTTTTTTTGTTCTCACCATGATATGAGGTTTATGCAATTCAAGATGATCATGCATTCTTTCTTCTTTTTTTATTTAAAATGCATCAAGATAAAAGGCTAGAATTTCTAGGTCAAGTCAACATGGATTTTTGACTTAGACAAAGTTTGATTGGTTTTGACCAAATTGGGTTGGAATTGGTCAAACTTTTGTCAAAGTTTTCCTAGCATCTAATGCATGATGATTTTATGCATGATTTTTTAGTAAATGGAATTGGGAGCATGATGATGCATACCTCGAATTTTCTTGCGAATCTTGGGATTTTTGGAGCTTGCAGCAATGTTGAGCCCACTTCTCCAGTCTCGCAGAATTTCGAGGAACTTTGCAAGTTCTAGAATTTTGAGCTCGCAGCAATGTTGAGCTCTTTTCTGATCTTGCGAAGATTTGAGAAGAAAGGCTTGATCTCGCAGCAATGTTTGAATTCGAGTCTTCTTCGAGAACCCTTCATTGATTATGAGCTCGCAGCAATGTTGAGCTCATCTTCAAGCTTCCTTTCTTTTTCGGGGTGCCTCCCTTTTCTTCGAAATTGCCCCGGAACCATGCCAAAATTTCGCTAGGATTTTTTTTAGCAAAATTCTGTCATTTGGTGTTTTTGTTTCTTCCTTTCTGACTTTTGCAGGTGGTTCTTCCAGAACGAACAAGGGTAAGGGCCTTGTTACTGATGCACCTCGCCGATCTGCCAGATCTTCCAATGCGGCCGTTCAGCAGGCTTGGGAAAAAGTCCGTTATGTGGAGACGAACTTGGAAGAATGCGACTCGCTCAACCGAGATGAGATGAGACAGCGATTGATCGCTCTCAAGGATGAGGAGTTTTATAAAATTATGGCAAGCAATCGTCCTTGGGTTATGGACGATCAGAGCGTTGTGCCCAAGCCTACCTTTTTCTTTGGTGACGCTGTCCCTGATGACTCGTCATTCCAAAGGAGATGCTTTCAGTTCTCTTACACAGCTGATGGTGAGGAGAGAACCATTTCTACCCGATCGACTTTTGATCGCACTATCTCGATCATGAGTCTTTCTCCCACATGCTCTAAAAGAGAAGATCCTCCAAGCTGGGTGAAGAGGACCAATGCGGTCAAGATCGGGATTTTTGTTGGCGGTCCTCCCTGTTATGCAGAGAAATCGCCTGTCCGTATGGACATGTTGATGCCAGCCAGCGGCTACCAAGGTTCTGATCATCCATCAGTCGATTTGAGACCGGTGGGCCTTGGCATTTTTTAGCGGTGACGGCAGTAATTGGGTGAACCCCTTTCGGCTTCGCGGCCGCTTCAGCGCTGACTCGGGCTGGGAGTCATGGACTGATCACATCCTGCAGATTGGTGGCGCCATTCTGAAGGAGGCTGAAGTTTTTGATGCGGTTCGCGCTTTTCGGCAAACCGTCGTTTTCTCCGATGAGGCCTTCATGGCCATGTTGGAGTCTTTCCTTCCACAGACCAACACCTTCGTTGTCGCGAACGGTGAAATTGGTTTTTCTTTGAAGGAATTGAGCGCTACCACCGGGCTGCCCATCCTCGGCAATCTCTACGAGGAGTTTATGCCTATTGACAGTGTCCTTGAGGAGCAGTCAGAGGAGTTCAGGCTCTTGTACTTTCAGCTCGTCGCCTTCTACGATTTTTTGAAGGAGAAGGAGGGCTCGAAAGTCCGATGCAGCAGTTGGAGGAGTCTCAGCTCTTTGTCTTCCAACTTTTTTGACGGTGGAGATGCTTCTGAGAGTATGTCCCAGGAAGCCAGGGTTAAGAACCCGAAGAAGATCTCCGCTATGCGAGAAAATTTGAGGGATTTTCTTACAAGCACAGACGCCATTTGTCCTGACATTGCGCTGCGGAGAGATCTTGCTGTTTACCTCACTTACTGGCTGGGTGAGGCAGTTTTTGCTGGAGGAGATGGAACGCACATCAGGCCGCACTGTATTTTTCCGGCTTGTCAGATGGCTTTCGGAGAGCAGCTTGCTTTGGTACCTGCTCTTTACTCCTATTTGTGCACCGAATTGCAGGCTGCTGC
>QPKB01000004.1:37895274-37978550 GCA_003546025.1 Camphora micrantha | reverse complement strand
TCGATCTTCGTCAACATCACGGATTCGCCGCCGAAATCATTGGATGATCATTAGATGCCTCGAAATCGCCAACCGACCGACAAAGAAAGCACACTTTCTGCCCGCCCGATCGTGAAATCGACAGGACAGATGTTGCCGGCACGTTGACATTAATCGATGCCTGAAATTGCATCGCCATCCGACATCAAACAACATGTGGATCCACCGGCGATCATCGTAAGAAGAATTCCAAAAGACGCGGCGCGGCCCGCGACTCTTCAAGCGACTTGGCGACCAATTAATGAGGTTAAATGACCCATTTTATGACAAGTTAATGCGGTCATTAACTCATTATTTTGGACGGCCCAATCAAAAGCAAGCAAATGGGAGTTACAAGTCAAATGATTTATGGCATTAAAGCCATGAAACTCCTCCCATGATGGAGATTAAAGGCAATTAAAAGCTCATTATTCTCCATCAGCCAATCAGATTCAAGGAAAAAGGAGTTACAAAACAAATAATTTAAAACTTGTAACTCCTCCCATTATGAGCATTAATGCATTCAATGCTCATAAACCCTCCTAAATGGCTACCAAAGGCCTATAAATAAGAGGGCATTCCAAAGGGAAAAACCCGGGAAAAAAAATCCAGAGAAATCGCCAGAGAAATTCACTCGAAGTCCAGAGAATTGCCTGGAAAATCCAGAACTCCTGCAACTCTGCTGCAAGACCACCAAAAGGTGATTGAAGCAACCTTGGGGGGCCACCCCCCCCAAGGACCTCCCTTCTTCTACCAACATGGCTAAAACGTGGCTTTTCAGTCCGTTTACTTAGCTTTTTATCGGATATAAGACCTTCTCTTGGTCTTTGTCCTTTAAAAATCTGAGGTTAAAAAGCCAAGCCAAGAATCCAAGAATCATATTCTCATCTGCATGGACGACGGCGGAGCCCATACATGGCTCGCGACCGTCGATCTGAACGTGTCCCCACAATCGAATGAGAAGTTAGATCCCTTTTCTTGCTTTTCCTTTTGTAGTTTGTATTTTTTTAAGAGACAAAAAAAATCACAATTCTTGTCTTTCATAATGGATAAGATTTGTAAATCGCCTTTTACGGCAAAATCATCTTTTACGGCAAACAAATGAAATCGCCTTTCACGGCATATAAAAAAAAAAAACCTTTATCTCTTTTCTTAAAATATGTATGCAATGGGAAACTAGAAAAAGTTTTATTTCCCCTTTCTACTTGTGAATGTGGATCTTCGGATCACCATTCCAAGATTCCAAGTAGAAAAGTGAAATTGGCATACCCGTACAAAATGTTGATACCCTTTACTTTTTTTTCTCCTCCCCTCTGCCGTACCCCGAAAGACCCGGGGCGGAGGCAGCGGGAGAGAAAGAAGAATCGGGTCCATCAAAGATATGCAGCACAAGACGGTCGAATGTTACTGATGGACCCGATTCCTTCCCTCTCTCCCGCTGCCTCCGCCCCGGGTCTTTCGGGGTGCGGCGGAGGGGAGGAGAAGAAAAAGGTAAAGGGTTTCAACATCTTTCTTTTTTTTTGTACGGGTATGCCAATTTCACTTTTCTACTTGGAATTTAGGAATGGTGATCCGAAGATCCACCTTCGCAAGTAGAAAGGGGAAATGAAACTTTTTCTAGTTTTCCATTGCACACATATTTTAAAAAAAGAGACAAAGGGTTTTTTTGAATGCCGTGAGAGGCGATTTCATTTGTTGCCGTGAAAGGCGATTTTGCCGTAAAAGGCGATTTACAAGTCTCATCCATTATGAAAGACAAGAATTGTGATTTTTGTCTCTAAAAGAAAAATAAAGTACAATAGAAATCAAGAAAAGGAATCTGACTTCTCATTCGATTGTGGGGACACGTTCAGATCGACGGTCGCGAGTCATGTATGGGCTCCTCCATCGTCTATGCAGATGAGAACACGATGCTTGGATTCTTGGCTCGGCTTTCTAACCTCAGATTTTTAAAGGACAAAGACCAAGAGAAGGTCTTATATCCGATAAAAAGCTAAGTAAACGGGCTGAAAAGCCACGTTTTAGCCATGTTGGTAGAAGAAGGGAGGTCCTTGGGGGGGTGGCCCCCCAAGGGTGCTTCAATCATCTTTTGGTGGTCTTTGTAGCAGGGTTGCAGGGCTTCTGGATTTTTTGTCTTCTTCGGGGGGAGAGCGAGAGATCCGGATAGCACCTTTTTTTTTTTTCCCTTTGGAATGCCCTCCTATTTATAGGCCTTTGGTAGCCATTTAGGAGGGTTTATGAGCATTGAATGTATTAATGCTCATAATGGGAGGAGTTACAAGTTTTTAAATTACTTGTTTTGTAACTCCTTTTTCCTTGAATTTGATTGGCCGATGGAGAATAATGAGCCTTTAATCGCTTTTAATCCCCATCATGGGAGGAGTTTCATGGCTTTAATGCCATAAATCCTCTGACTTGTAACTCCCATTTGCTTGCTTTTGATTGGGCCGTCCAAAATAATGAGTTAATGACCGCATTAACTTGTCATAAAACGGGTCATTTAACCTCATTAATTGGTCGCCAAGTCGCTCGAAGAGTCGCGGGCCGTGCCGCGTCTTTTGGAATTCTTCTTGCGATGATCGCCGGTGGATCCACATGTTGTTTGATGTCGGATGGCGATGCAATTTCAGATATTGATTGATGTCAAAGTGCCAGCAGCATCTGTCCTGTCGATTTCACGATCGGGCGGGCAGAAAGTGTGCTTTCTTTGTCGGCCGGTTGGCGATTTCGAGGCATCTAATGATCATCCAATGACTTCGGCGGCGAATCCGTGATGTTTGACGAAAATCGACGGATTTCATGCACGAAAAATCAGATTTTGGAAAAATCACAGGGGCCAATCAACTCGAAACGTGAAAAGGACCCGAAAAAAGGGTCTTCCGGCGAAATTTTGGGTCGTTTCCATGGTCGCCGGCGACCATGGTCGCCTTGGGCCCGTTTTTTGGGTCGCCGTCCGGTCGCCGTTTCTTCGCCGTTTTTCGATCTTTTTTTATTCTTTTTTCTTCTGTATTTTTGCTGACATTTCCCCTCATTTATTGGCCTGATTCTCTTGAAGAAAACCCGACGAGAAGCCACGCAAATCGGAGCACAAAGTTTCCTATTTTTCTGGAAAGCCGAAGACTTTGTTGTGCGGTTTTGCCGATTTTTTGTCAAGCATTGAAACTAGGCCAAACGATGTCGGAATGACCTGAAATTCGACGTGGAGCTTCTTGAGCAGTAGATAGGACCAACCATAGGCTTTGGTTTGAGTTTTGAAGCCGTTCGGGGTCCCGCAAATGCTTGCCTTAATTTCGCCATGAGAGAAATGCCGAGCTTTGACTTTTGGTCAACCGATGTCCGATTGACCTGAAATTTGACAGGGAGCCTCCTGAGTGGTAAGTAAGACCAACCATGGGCTTTGGTTTGAGTTTTGAAGCCTTTTGGGGTCCCGCAAACGCTCGCCTTGATTTCACCTCGAGGAAAATGCCGAGCTTTGAAACTAGGCCAAACGATGTTCGTTTGACCTAAAACTTAACAGGGGACCTATTGGAGTCATTTTGAGATGATCCATTAGCTCCAATTTGGATGCCATGATTCCGGGGTGCTCCGCCGCCGGTAGGCCTGTTTTTGCTTCCTGAGAGTTGATGAAGGGTCAAACGTTGTCCGTTTGACTTGAAATTTGGCAGGGGGCCTTTTGGAGGTATTTTGGGACCATCCGTAGGCTCTGATCGAAGTTTTAAAGTCTTCGACACTGTCGCTGCCGGGAGCTCTTGTCTGGCTGTCGGAGGAGTGAAGTTAGGCCAAATGATGTCGAAATGGCCCGAAACTTCATGTGTACCCTTCTTTTGACTGCTTTGAAGGATCTTGCAGTTTTTGTTTGATTCTGACAAGATCTGGTGCTTGAAGTGGCGCCTTCCTATTTATGGCAGGATGTGGCTCCATGTAGCATTTGGTGTTGAAGGGACATAGTGACATTTTTGGTGTCAACAGTTACGTTGATAACCTCGCTGTTAAAAGCTGAAGAAAAGAAGACTATCTCAAAGATCTTCGAGAAGTCTTCCTCCGACTTTACAAACATAAATTGCGGATGAATCCACTAAAATGCTTCTTCGGTGTCTCATCGGGTAAGTTTCTCGGATTCATAGTTCAGAAAGTCAGAATAGAACTTGACCTTACCAAAGTCAAGGCTATCTTAAAAATGCCATCTCCAAGGACCCTAAGAGAACTAAAAGGGTTTCAAGGAAGATTGGCATACATCCGACGGTTCATCTCCAATCTGTCAGGGAAGTGCCTTCCATTGTCTCGCTTGATGAAGAAAGGTGTGGACTGAAAGTGCAGGCTAGGGTCAATAAATAAGTCCTAGAGCGGGGGGGTGGGGGGTGGGGGGGGTGGTGAATAGGACTAAAGAAATTCTATTGCCAATTTTAGTCTTCTTAGTCCGATTTTAATCCCAACTAGAATAATGAACAAAATAAACACAAATAAGAATATAACTTATGTGGGTTATATGTTCAACAAGAGAGTGCTTAAACAATCAACGATATGTTGCAATTAGTTTTAAGATAATAAGCACAAGTGTGTGTGACAATTAAATATAACAATGAAGTATCATACGCATCAATCTCCACAACATATAGATATGTAAATCATGCACTTGAAATGGAGAAAATGACACAAAGGATTTATAGTGGTTCAGTCACACAGACCTACATCCACTCTCAAGGGTCACACAGTCCCTTGGCTCCACTATGAAGAATCAAACTACATAAGTATTGATTCTACTTCATTTTTGTTGTTGAGGTTTGATCACACAAATCTATTCCCCTTCACACAATCTTGGAGTGATTTAGTCACACAGATCTGAACCACTACCACATAATACACATTTTGTAGAAGTTTGAAGAAGGGTGAACACTTGCCTTTGATGAAGATTGAAAGTGTTCGAAGGAGCTCTGACCGTAGTCGAAGCTTTCACCTCTTGATGACGTCTTGGTGTTGAGAAGGATGCTTTCAACGTGTTGCACAACCAAGGTTCAGAGGTTTGATCTTCTAGGATTACTAAGATAAATGTTTCAAAGCACAATGGAACCTAGAAGAAATTCTTCCTCACAAATACACTCATCTTGGAGCTTAATGAGGCTCTTGGATATTCCTAGATCTAACACATGAGTGTTTGGAAGAAGCTTTTAGAGCTTAAGATTGATGGGGAGAAAGTAGCAAAGGAAGCTCTTCAAAAATGGACTTGATATAGAGTAAAACGAGCTCCAGCTATTTATAAACAAAGTACCAACGACTAGTTTTGGCAGCTAGCCTCTTAGCACGGCGGCTAGCCCCTTTTAAATTTCCCAGAGACAACGGATATATTTTCTAATTCGGTCAGCTCGCGGTTAGCCGTCGATGACTTTGTGGCTAGCCGTGAGGTGACTGCTGAGGTAACCGAGTTTCATAATAGAAACAACAAGCTCTCGGGAAAACTAATCGTGGGTTGCGGTTACCTGGAGGTTAACAGCTAGGGCTCTCGGCGGTTAGCCGTGAGATGACTACTAGCTGAACTAGCCCCATATCAGATGAAAAGATTGCTCTCTGGAAAACTAACCGAGTGATTTTGGTTACCTGGCGGTTAGCCGTGAGCTGACCGCTAGGTGACCGAGAGGTCACTAAACCTCATTTCTGCAGAACTGTTTTTGCTGAAGGTAAGAGTTTGAAAACAAGCTTTTAAAACAGAACCTTTTCAAGGGTTCTAAGGTCTGGTCTGGGTCTATAATACCTGATAAGGTTGGCAAACACATGTGGAGTCTTTCTTTAACGAATTCGGTCCTTCCAAAAGCTTGATAAACACATTGAAATTGATCTTCCTTGTGGTACTATGAGAGGCTGGATCTTCTTGGACATATTGGCACGGAATAGAAAATGCAAACACAGTGCTCACTCAAATGTGGCATTAACAATCTCCCCCTTTGTCCATTTCGTGACAAAACCAACTAACCTATTCATCTATACAAGAAGATATTCAATATAGCTCAACATACAACCATTCACAAGTACAAGACCTTTTATACGTTAAAACAATTTCAAGAACAAAAGAAATCAAGACTTGTGTGGCGAAATCTTTGAAGATTTTACCTGTAAAAGCACAACACTAACAAACACAAAACATTATGGGAATATTCTCCCTTTGTTAGTATAAGCAGAAAATTAAGAAAACTTGGGAAGACTCTCCCCCTTAGTTGTTTAGGTCATAGAGAGTTCTTCTCCCCCTTTGTGAATACCACTTCTCCCCCTTTTTGTCACAAATTGACAAAGAGACAGAACAAAATTTATAGAAATCAATCCAGAGAATTAAAAAAACAGTTATTCCATCCATTAAATCATTAAAACCAGAATATCATGCATAGATTGAAATAAGTATGAAACAGTATCCATTCAAAAGCATGAGAAAGCAAAATAAACATCCATATCAGAGGAGTTAGCCACAAGCCCAAAACACCACCAAAATGAGAATAACCAATAAAACACATTTGACTAAACATCCCAAATAGAACTAATCAGATGGAGGAGAAGGAGATAGAGGCATGTTGGAAAAATCATTGTTACGGCAGGCCTTGGACAGTCCACTTAGATATTTGAGAGCCTTCTTTAGAAGCTTTTCAGACTTGGACTGACGGTGCTCGAAGGCATCCAACCCTTCGGCAACACTCTTGGGAATACTAGAGGGAGTAGCCTGACTATGAGAACTGGGAGGAGTGAGCTCTGGAGGATCTTGTTGTTGGGGGGCTAAAGGGACTTGGGGCTGTGATGCTGGAACCTCTGCATGAGGTGGTACGTGCCCTGCATGTTCATTAGGTTGAAGGTTCATTTGAATAAGATTTGCATTGCCGAAAGGGCTATTAGAAATAGGGGCCTCATTAGGGTGGAGAACACCAAGAGAACGAGCTTATTGGGACATTAGGAAGCCAAAGGGGGCTGCTGTCTTAGTGTTATTGGACAGATGAAAACGAACAATTGTCCTACAGATGAGAAAAGGAAGGCACATCTAAACACCGGTAACCACTTTGGAAAGGACATTGACCATATAGGTAGATAATTAAGTCCTATTCCCTTTACGAGGATAAACATTAAAGGTGAAGAGGTGGTGCAAAAGTCTGTATTTTGGAATCAAGGCTCCTAATGGAAGGAAGTTCTTTTTGCGATCCCATGTAGCAGGATATCCGCAGAGAGCTAGAGTAGCTTGAGCCTTTTCGGCTTCAGTAAGGGTGTCAGCAACCATCGTTAGGCCATTTGGGTCAACAAGAATGTTAATGACTGATGAAATGCGATCGGGGTCAATGGTAACTTCTCCATTTCGAAGGGCAATAGTGAAAGAGCAGGAGTCAACTGTGGACACTACATTAATGATAGATGCATACATGCCATATACAAGAGAAGGGTAGGCTTTGTCTCCCCAATCCAAGATGTTATCCCACCCAATCTGAACAAGGATAACTCCCGTCTCATGGGGATTCACAACATTACGCATAGTGTGTCGTTCGACCATAACAAATCTGGATTTCATGGCAGCCAGCATTTTAGAATTAGATTTGAGAACAACAGGGCCCGACTGAGGCGAAGGAGGAGGTGGAGAAGTAGGAGGAGTAAGACCAGGTGAGGTGGACTGAGAGGGTGGAGGAGAATGAGACGACCTTTCTCTACGAGAAGAAGAGCCAGGAGTAGATCGTCCACGTTTAAAAGGGCAGTTCACAGTTGACTTCATTCTAGGAGGCATTTCTACAAACAGTTAGAATGCACAAGAAGAGACAGAGTAAAAACAACACAAAGTGGAAGAACAAGCCAATAGATACAATGAGGAGAGAAAGATAAGATATCAACTAACAGGTGTGAGAAAAAAAAAATGGAAGAGAGAGAGGGTACGGACTGAGGTTGGGAAGCCCTAAGAAGAGAAGGAGGGAAAACACACAAAGGAGAAAAAAAAAACACACTGTCAATAACAATGAGAAATCAAAATTAAAGGAATGAAATAAAATAGAAAAAAGGAGGGAAAATACTTTTTGAGAATAGAGGAGTGAAAACAAAACGACCAGCCAAGAGAAGGAGGAAGAGCGAATGAAAAAAAAAATCTGCGTTGATTTAAGTGCAGACCCGATATGGCGGTTAGCAGCCTGGGGGTCCACGGCTAGCCGCTATCCCTTTTTTTTTTTTTTTTTTTGTTCAGATAATAAAAATTTTAAAAGACACTGAAACACATAGAAAAAAAATATAGAGAGATTATCTAATAGCACAAACACCAATGGATTTTCTCATATTTTCAAATTTTGAAACATACAAAGGTTTTGTCAAAATGTCTGCTAGTTGTTTCTCTATAGGAATATGCTCTAACACTATGACTCCCTCTTCAACCAATTCTCTAATGAAATGATGTCTGATATCGATATGCTTAGTTCTAGAGTGCTGGACGGGATGTTTAAAGATATTGATAGCACTAGTGTTATCACAGTACAAGTTCATGCTACCTTGTTCAATACCATAGTCTTTGAGCATTTGTTTCATCCATAGCATTTGAGTACAACCACTTCCAGCTGCCATATATTCAGCCTCAGCTGTAGATAAGGAAATGGATGATTGTTTCTTGCTGTGCCAAGCTACTAGACAATTTCCTAGGTAGAAGCACCACTACTAGTAGATTTTCTATCATCCATGTTTCCAGCCCAATAGGCATCTAAGTATCCCGCAATGCAAGTAGATGAATCATATGGATACCATAAGCCATATCTTGAAGTCCCTGACACATATTTAATGATTCTCTTAACTGCTTTCAAATGAGTTTCTTTGGGATTTGATTGATATCTGGCACAGGCTCCTACACTAAATGCAATATCAGGTCTGCTAGCTGTAAGATATAATAGACTGCCTATCATGCTTCTACACATACTAGGATCAACACTCTTTTCACTTGATTCCTTTGTCAATTTGAGTATTGTGCTCATGGGAGTGTTCATGTGTTTGGCTGAATCTAATCCAAACCTTTTGATTAGTTCTTTGGCATACTTGGTTTAGGAAACAAACATTCTATCAGACAATTGTTTTACTTGTTATCCTAAAAAGAAATTAAGTTCACCAACCATGCTCATTTCAAACTCAGATTTCATAAGATCAGCAGACTTTTCTGTTTATTTATTACAAGTAGAGCCAAACACAATATCATCAACATAAATTTGAGCAATCAATATAGTGTCATTTGTTCTTTGAATAAATAGAGTTTTATCAACACTGCCCCTATCAAAATTATGATTAATAAAGAATTGTGTGAGCCTTTCATACCAAGCTCTAGGAGCTTGTTTGAGACTATAGAGAGCCCTTTTAAGATGGTAAACATGTTTAGGTTGCTTAGGGTCTTCAAACCCTTTAGGTTGCTCAACATAAACTTCTTCTTCTAAAAGTCCATTTAGAAAAGCACTCTTGACATCCATTTGATATAATTTAAATTTCAAGGAGCAAGCAATGGCAAGTAAGATTCTAATGGATTCGAGTCTAGCAACTGGAGCAAATGTTTCTTCAAAATCTATTCCTTCAATTTGAGAATAACCTTGGGCTACTAACCTGGCCTCGTTTCTAACTATGGTACCATTTTCATCAAGTTTATTTTTATAAATCCATTTGGTACCTATAATGTTTTTGTCATCAGGCCTAGATTCTAATTCCCAAACTTCATTTCTACAAAACTGATTTAGCTATTCTTGCATAGCATTTATCCAACAATCATCAGAAAAAGCTTCATCGACAGATTTGGGTTCAATGGTAGAAGTAAAGCAAAGAAAGCTAACAATATTTTCAATTTGACTTCTAGTCTTGACACCAACCAAGGGATCTCCCAGAATTTGGTTTATAGGATGATCCTTCATATTTACCAAATCCTTAGAGATTAGAGATTCGTCCAGGGTTGTAGTGGGGACACTTATCTCATCATTATCAGGGATTTCTTGAATGCTAGAATCCTTTAGTTTGTCATCTATGACAACATTTATAGATTCTTGTATGGCTCCAGTGTTTGTGTTAAATACTCTGTATGCACGACTGTTTTGAGAATAGCCAATAAAAATGCCTTCATCACTTGAGATTAATAAGCATTTAATAGCGAGAAGCTTGAAATATTATTTTGACAATAAGAACAGGAGTACAAATATAATTCTTTAGTTGACTGAATTGTAATTTATGGAACTAAGATTTTAATTTAGGTCGAATTAGGGTTTCCTATTTCTAAAAGAAGCATATCTTTATTTCATTTTTAAGGTCTAAATTGTAGCCTATAAATATGCACTATTGCGCTCTACGTTAAGATACAAAAATAACAAGAGCGAAATCTCGATTTTAGAGAGTAGAAGAGAATTCGCAGAAGAGGCCCACTCTCTGGTGCGAGTTCGAGCATATCGGAATACAGTAGAAGATCTTGAGGTTTTCAAGTTGCTGTAAGATCGAGATTAAATTAGAGAGATCTCGCAGGTATGATCTAATCATATTAGTGGAAAGTTATTTCCGCAGCCATCTGTACGTAATATCCAGAGATCCTAGTTTCTACTCGTTTCTATCAGGTTCAGCCCAAATCGCTCATTATGGTTGCTGTAGGCCTAGTTTTAGGTCATGTGGATAAATGGGTTAGGACTAGGCTTGCAAACCAGCCCAATATGATATCTATGGCAGCAAAATGGATGGAGTTTTGGCTTCATAATGCCTTAAAGGGCCCGTTTGTTTTATAAAATACATATATTGAATACAAAGGATTTTCAGGGTCAAATTATAAGCTCCATCAAATGATTATTGAACAGGCGAGGGGTAATAGATATAAGGTACGGAAGTAGATGGGACCTTGACTATACTAGGAATTTTATTACTAGCTTGGGTTGGGTGTGCATTCATTTTTTATCTTTTCTTGATTGAGTTTTCATTTAAAAAAAATTATTTGATGGTCATTTTCAATATTCTCTTTTGATTCTTTTGCTCTAACCACTCATAGAAATCCCATCCTAAAAATTCAGTTAAAGAAGATAATCTAACCCGAAATGAATGACCATAAAGATGAGTCTGGGAGGATCGTTCAATGTCACATCATAATTGCTATAGTGTTCTCCTTCTCATCTAATAAAGATGTACTAATTGTGCCTAGCCCAGCTAATAAGAATACCAGTTGTTGGATGCAATCCCGTTCTACCACCTTGAGCTCCTACTGATCCCACCATGTACTGACTACTTAGAAAGGAATAGGCTCTAGAAAGTTGGCTTTTCTATTGAAAAATATTTTTACTGACTCTACTATTGCATTAGATTTTGGTACGAGTGGATAGCGTGGGAAACTTAATTAGTATCAAAGTCCACTAATTGTGAGCTCAAATCTTAGGAAGAATGATTCGGGAAAAACTTACGTTGCACCTCGAGGTATTGATAGAAATGATTAATTAAGAAATCATAATATGGTATTAGACCCACCTGGGAAAGTCTTCTCCCTCTGCCAAAAGCCTGAGGTTTTGGTGCCAAATGTTGGCAGAGGAAACTTAATATTTTACCAACCATTCAAGTACAAGGGTTTGGTTCCTGCAGTTAAAGCACAAGGGTTCTTGTCCTCGGGATGGGCAATTAAAAATCCTGCACTAATTATTACTATTATTTGTTTTCTTCTGTTAAAGGCACCAAAGGAAAGCAGCTGAAAAACATAAGATATGGTTCAAGAGAGAGGGGAAAAAAAAAAAAAAACCGTTCTCGTCACCAACCGTTTTATTGAGAATGGTGAGAACGAACTGAGTTTCTTAAGAATCCGATCGAGTCAGGTCCTCCCAGTTTGGGAATGGCACCTCTTGCTGTAATTCAATCTTTAGCACCTTCTCTGTCCACAGGTTTGATTTTTTGTTTGTTTGTTTTTTTTTCGTAAACCCACAAGTTTTGATTTAATAAATGCCAATAGATGTCGACTTCTACAAGAAGATATATATTAGCTACTCAGTGTAATTGCACTAGAGATGACCTACTACACTTTATGAATGAAGACCTCTCAATATCAGACTATAGTAGGATCAGCTTTTGATCCTTTCGATCCCCTTTCGATCAGTCGTTGCAGAGTTTTATAAAAGCATATTGGACCTTCTATCTTTCCTCGTTAATACATCTTGTCTGCCAAACCGGAGTATTTCTTTATTTTTCTGTTTTAACCTTTTTAGAGAAGAATTTGAAGATGAATGAAACGTGTCTATTTGTAAAATGATCTAAAATTGAATCCAGTCAATTTGAATTAGTGTGAGAGATTTGAAATCGAAAAATAGATTTTAATATAGAAATAATATCTGTGTATATCAAATAAAATATAAATATAAAATATTGAAATATGAATAAGAAAGATTTGGAAAAGAAGGATGATAAGAGAAGGGGTAAAGGAAAGATAAAGATTTATATTGATTAGGTGGGCCTATAATGATATACTGCTATAACGAATCAATCATATATTCTATAATAATTGCATAACCACAATGATTTTTATCGCAATGTCCAATCATTGTAGTCATCTGATATGCACTATTATAACTTTGATTTGGAATTGGCTTCTAGAGGGTGGGCTCCATCCATATGTAGGTAGGCCACTGGATTGATCTGAAATTGATTCAACTCCATTTGAATTAGAAAATGCTGGCCAAACAGGTCCTAAAAAGTAGAACTCGTGAGGCTTTATGTTTAGTAGTTCTGGAGCCAGTGTTCAAAACTGCATGAACCTAGACCGTAGAGTTGGCCTAGTACCACGGTTTGCACTTGGAGGTTATGGGTTCCAACTATACTATCACACTAGAACCATAGGGGAATTTTACCTGGTTTTCTCTTGTGGGCCCATACTAGGAATTATTTTGGCCCAAAGGGCTGGGACACCACCCTACTTTATAATAAAAAAAAAAAAAAAACAAAGAAAGAAAAGAAAAAAAAAGAGAGCGTATGATGTAAATATCAGTAACTTGCTCGAAATGGGTTGGGTTTGAAATGATTTGATTGGGTGTGGGTGGGTATATATTGCCACCCCTGACTTTATAGGCTGATGAGTGTCAGGAATAAATGGGTCCTAATTACATATCACTAACCGGTTTTATGTGTTGCGTCTGAAATGGGTTGGCTGGGCGTGGGTTCATGTCCATAGAATTAAAGGGTTCAATAAGTACCCTGTTTTTATGGGTCGGTCTGAAACGGGTTAGTTGGGTGTGGGTTCATGTCCATAGAATTAAATGGGTCCGAAGTATGTTTTTATGATTGCCACCCCTGGCTTTATGGCTCATGTGTCTCAGTCTGGGTCCAAAACCGCATGAACCCAGACCATTAAATTTAATGGGTCCGAAGTACATATCACTACCCTGTTTTATGGGTTGGGTCTAAAAGGGGTTGGTTGGGTGTGGGTGGCAATCCTGACTCGGGCATCAAGTAATGGCTTTGTTTTTAATTTTGAACTTTTTGTGGTTCTCTTTCTACAAATTAGACTCTTGACACAGGCACTCACAGACACGCAGATGTCCTTAACCAGGCTTTGTCTACCACTAGTTAAATTCATCCATGCTGCAATGGTGGAAATAAATGGGTCTCACTAAGAGGATCACGGCTTATAATGGTGCAATCCGTGCCTAGCCCTACTACTGTTATTACAATGCGTGCCACAGTTGATAGGGCTGTGTCCACTCTTGCAACGCTTGGTGGTCTGACTCATTTGATGGGGTGTGTTGATCTACAGTGGGACTCACCGCGGCCTACTGGCTCACATGACAAATTCAAGTGCAATGCGCCAGATAAGGAAATACATAAGCCATTTCCAAGCCAAATTTCTCGCGGTTCGATTGATGCGTTTTGTAAGATGCTTATACAAATATATATATATATATATATATATATATATATATATATATATATATATATATCAATTTTCTAGTGTACACAGCTCAATTTTGTACCACAGACAGCTTTTTGTTTTTTATTTTTTGGCTATTGGAGGGTTCCCAGCCCTTTGTGCTGGACTAGTCCCTCCGGGCTCAAAAGGAAGCCGAGTAAACTCCCCTGTAGCCCCAGTTTGGTAGTGCAGTTTCGAACTTACAACCTCCGGATGTAAACCACCAACTGAGCTACCCCTTAGGGTTTACACCCAAAATGGGTTAAGGAAGCTAATATGGATGGCACTGTTTTAGACTGGCCCATAGTGTACTCAGATCCGAACTTTAAGTGCTACTAAAGACCAGCACCTGAACCAAAACCCTACTTGTATTCAAGTTAATAAGATCCATGCCCATAGCTGAAATCAAATTAAAGACCCAAACAAGTGAAAGGGCTCGAGTCGAACCCCTTAATCAGTGGCTGACCCAAAAAAATTTCCTTGTGCGTGGGGGCTCCGGCACAAAAAAAACTTTCTCATGATAGGGCCATTTGCAAAGAACTAAAAGGAATATCAGAACAAAATTGAAAAAAAAGTTTCCCCCAACCCCTGCTCCTCCCTTGGCATTAATGCTTATAAACTTATTTAAAACTCTTAATATACATAAATAAATATACAATAAATGTTAGTTGCATTGAGTTCTCGGGTCCTTGGGGAGAAAACCCAGAGACCCGCATTCAATTTGGGCCCATGGAACAAAACCCAGACCCGAGTTATCAAACGGATCCAAACATATGACTGTTGCCCGAAGTTTCAATTCGGGTTTGGAATCCATTATCTTCCCCAACAGTCAAAAGGGAAAATGGAACTCATAGATTTGAAAAGAAGACCACATTCTTGATTACCATTTCATGGAAAAGATAACCCAACAACAAATCAAGATTTTGGGTCTTTGGAATTTGGATCACCAGCTAGTGTATCATAAGGGGAATGATCATGTGACGTTTTGGTTATTATATATATTATTTATTATTATTATATAATTGATTGTATTTTAATTAAATATGCGATTAGTCTAAGTAGGAACCACGCTAGACTTAGATTGGTGAGTTAAGCTTGTTAGATAGGTATCTTGACCCATAGTTAACCCGAACCCAGTTTAGTGGGTATAATCATTCTCTAATCCAAACCCCTATTTATTTAGAACCCAAACTCTATCCCTTTTAAAATTTAACGTAGATTACAACTCTTATTCTTATTTCCTATTTATAAACCACCGCCACACTCTTTTATTTTCACACACAACTCTCTCTCTTCCAACTTTTCTTTGGGATAGCACTTTGGGCTTTGACAATAGGAATTCTAGACCATCTCCCTCAACTGCGGACATCAGGCAAGTACCTAAACATAATTTATGAATTTAATGCTTGTATTTCTCGTTGGTTCGTGTGTGGATCCATATAGAAATCCATTTTTATGCCCTTTTTATGTGATGATAATTTTATTGGTGATTCTATTGATTTTCTTATGACTGTATTAATATTTGGGTTTTATGTTGACCTCTGTTTAGATTTCTAAACCAGACCTTGTAACTGGGGAACACAGGCAGTTTGGGAACTACACCGTATTTTGTAAGTGGGACCCATGTGGACCCCACTGATGCTTGATCAGGACCATAAATCCGGTAGTGGACCCATGGGGGACTTTAAAGGAGTTGGTCTCATAAGTAGTGGAGACCCTTGGCCCATTATCCAGTAACTTGATCAGATGGTGACGTGAATGAGGAAGGATGGACCGTTTTGGCATCTGATGGTTGTGGGGCCAGTGGGACGATCGGATCAGAGATCTGGCCCAGGCATCCGGCCGTATAGACCTGGGCGACCATGTTGGTCGGGATGATCTTGAGATTTGATCAGCAGAGCCCATGATGTCAGTAGACTTAACACCCAGGCGAGGAACCTCAGGCGTTTTGCAACAAAAGTTACAGGGCATGCGCTGTGGTGAAGATAGGATAAGAGCTTCGGTAGTCTGTGGGTGCATGGAAAAGTGTGGGAATTTGTGTGGATGGGTGAGAAGGAGAGATTGGTAACGTATGGGATTTTGTGTGGGAATTAGTAAGAGAAAGGATGGAGGTGACATGTGGATGTGTGAAAAGTAGTGAATAGTGATGGTGTAGGAGGAGTTCTGATTGGGACAGAAACTAGTGTAGGTAGGTTTCTATAACACCACTTTACCCATTGAATTTCTATAAATTCTAATAAAATACTGATTATTTTAATTAACTCAAATTAGACCTTTTACTTACTTTGAATATGAAAAAAAAAATGTTATAGATGGAATCTTGGGTTTTCTAAAATTATAAACTAAGATTATTATTATTATTTGCAAATTGATATTAAATTATACCTATGGTTTTTAATATGTTAAAATTATATTTTTTGCACATTATTAATTGGATCATTGGACCAAGTAAATACCATCCGAGCACACGGCATATTACGAACATGGGGTTTAGTACCTAGTATGACCTTGGGGGAAGTCCTAATGGATTCGGGCTCAACTCATCTCTATTGGAAAGCCCTTAATTGGGTCTATGCACCATTAATTAAGAGGGGATGTGTTAATCTTTTATCTATTAGAGATTTTCGTGGTTGTCGGGGACGAGACCTTATGTTTGACCTTAAGAAGGGCTTGTGATTATTCCTTGACGTTCGGGTTTGTATACATGATATTGGTCTATTAGTTGCACACCCTATAATTGATTGGATATGGACCGTGATGTTGCGTGGCAATCGATTGAGATATTGTGGATGTTTATTTGAATGATTCGATTGGTATTCGATAATGGATTGTTGTGCAGCCAGCCCTTCACTTTGACTCAAATAATAATAATAATCTTAGTTTTTAATTTTAGAAAACCCAAGATTCCATCTATAACATTTTTTTTTCATATTCAAAGTAAGTAAAAGGTCTAATTTGAGTTAATTAAAATAATTAGTACTTTATTAGAATTTATAGAAATTCAATGGGTAAAGTGATATTATAGGAACCTACCTACACTAGGTTCTATCCCAATCCGAACTCCTCTTACACCATCACTATTCACTACTTTTCACTCATCCACATGTCACCTCCATCCTTTCTCTTACTAATCCCCACACAAAATCCCATACGTTACCAATCTCTCTTTCTCACCCATCCACACAAATTCCCACACTTTTCCATGCACCCACAGACTACCGAAGCTCTTATCCTATCTTCACAACAGCGCATGCCCTAACTTTTGTTGTAGAACGCCTAAGGTTCCTCGCCTGGGTGTTAAGTCTACTGACATCATGGGGTCCGCTGATGAAACCTCAAGATCATCCCCACCAACATGGTCGCCCAGGTATATACGGCCGGATGCCCGAGCTAGATCTATGATCTGATCGTCCCACGGGCCCCACAACCATCAGATGCCAAAACGGTCCATCGTTCCTCATTAACGTCACCATCTGATCAAGTTACCGAATAATGGGCCAAGGTTCTCCACTACCTATGAGACCAACTCCTCTAAAGTCGCCCATGGGTCCACTATTAGATCTATGGTTCTGATCAAACATCAGTGGGGTCTACATGGGTCGCACTTACAAAATACGTTGTAGTTCCCAAACTGCCTGTGTTCCCCTATTACAAGGTCCGGTTTTGAAATCTAAACAGAGGTGGGCGGTGGTCAACATAAAACCCAAATATTAATACAGTCATGAGAAAATCAATAGAATCACCAATAAAATTATCATCACATGAAAACGGCATAAATATGGGTTTCTATATGGATCCACATACGAATCAACAAGAAATACAAGCATTAAATTCATAAATTATGTTTAGGTACTTGCTTGATGTCCGCAGTTGAGGGAGACGGTCTACAATTCCTATTATCAAAGCCCAATGTGCTATCCCAGAGAAAAGTTGGAAGAGAGAGTGTTGTATGTGAAAACAAAAGAGTGTGGCGGTGGTGTATAAATAAGGAATAAGAATAAGAGTTGTAATCTAACTTAAATTCTAAAAGGGATAGAGTTTGAGTTCTAAATAGATAGGAGTTTGGATTAAAGAATGATTATACCCACTAAACTGGGCTCGGGTTAACTATGGGTCAAGATACCTATCCAACAAGTTTAACTCACCAACCTAAGTCTAGTGTGGTCCCCACTTAGACTAATTGCACATTTAATTAAAATACAATCAATTATATAATAATAATAAATAATATATATAATAACCAAAACGTCATAGAGCAAGTGTTGCCTCTTTGCATTACCAAAATGCAATGAGAGAAGTGAACCCATTTGGAATATTCTAGATCCATGATAATCCATCTACACAGAGGGATGGGAAGGAGAAATCATAGATCACTGATTGTGACGGGGTAAAATTTCTACTTGACTAAATGGTTCTAATTTTATTTTAATTTTATAACAGAGGGTGTCTCCGCCATTTGGGCCAGAATAATTCATATGGGCACAGGGGAGCGGGTAAATCTCCTGTGGCCCTAGTATGGTAGTGCTATTTCAAACCCTCAATATTGGACTACAAACCGTGGTGCTAGGCCAACTGAAATACCTTTCGGGATTAAAAAAAAAATGCTAGAAAAGGCCTTAAAAAATTCTAGAAAAGTGGGTGCAACCATTCCTTTTAGAAGCCCTTAAGAAATTATTTATAATCATTAAACTAAAGTAAGATCTCAACGACATTCTGATGCCACTATGCATCTTCTTTCCCTGCATCATTACATATCCAAAATAGGAACAGCTTGCCTATTCATGAGTAAACATCTAGCAGTAGCTCTATAGACTAACATTTCTCTTACTGCATTCATATAGGAAGGTGATATTTTCATTCCACCACATCACATATCATTGCTTTTGGGACAACGAGATCTGCTAAGCAAGAGCAGTTTCTTCAACACTTTCACTATAACCCGCAAGCTTAGCCTTCTGGGGCGATTGATAGAACTAGTACTTCTCCTGGACATCTTCATTGGAGAAATTACATCAAATTTGTAACCCAGCATTGAATGGGAGAAGGTTCTATTGAACCCCACCACATCATCTCGAACGAAAGAAGCGCGACCCAACTCGTCGTTGAAATCCTCCCACAGCATGTCCATCTTCTCTTCACCATTGCCAAAGCTTTCGTCCACATCATGGAAAATAGAAGAATTGTCATGACAGCCATCGTCAATCACAAAGCTTTTCTGTTCAGCAGTGTCCTGTGTGAAGGCATAATCTTCTTCTGGGGATGGTTGTTCTGAATTGCCTTGATAACGATTCGAAATCACCTTCGGCGATGCATACCAGAAAGAAGAGGCATCAAAGCCCAAGAAGCCTAAATGGTTCATAGAGCCGTGGTCTGTGAATGCAGGGAAGGTGAATTCATCGAAAACCATGGCTTGGTTGATCATATCTGCCTAGATTATTCCTTCTTTCTTTCTTGCTATGGAGAACAGAGGAGTGTATGTAGAATAAGCTCCAGTTTCTCCAGTGCAGCAAACCACTGTAAGCACTTAATTTATACTTGTTGGAGGATATGTAATAGGAAGCATCCAGTGGAGCCCTCTGTTTATTAAAATTTTGGTTATTAGGGTAGTTGAACACCTCATCTACCAGGGTAAACTGTCTTTGGAGTGAGTTCCAGTGTGTGTTTTTTAAGGCGATTCGAGAGAGTTCTTGGCTATCTGCTTTGCAACAGAACAATAACTAATAATTGGATTGTAGTTTCATCATCCCACCCAGCTCAAAAGCCGAGGTCGGAAATGGATTGGTTATGAAAATATGTAGTGCTGAGTAATTAAGGACTGCAAGCCCGTTGGGTTTGGCTTGAATTTGGGTCTGGATCTCCATCCTAGGATCCATATCTGGACCAGACTTATAACTTTAGTTTGGTGCACCGCCCTGAAACCCAGACTTTTTTTATCTGGACCACACATGTAAACAAGCAGGCCCAGTATCGGCACTGCATGCCTTTTCTTGTTTTTTAACTTAAGGGTTTCTTAACTTTCTTGGACTGCAATATCAGCATAATGGTTACTTGCTATGTAGGTTCTCCTTTGAATATATTTAAGAGGACTATTTATAAAAACACCTGATAGCTATTTGAGTCTCATTTCTAAAGATCATATATAAGATCCTTTCTGAATATTATAAGGAATATTTATATTAGGTCGTCGTAAGGTTTTAGCTGTGGACCAGATCCTATCATCTTGTGTAGACCCCCACGGCGATACAGTACTTTTCAGGTTGGATCCAGTTCAGTCCTGGGTCCAAGTCACCCAAGACAACCTGTATACAAACCTAAAGAACAGTACCTGTATCTGTACTCTGAAACAGCTCTAGGATCTAAAGAATAGTGTATGAGTCTGTCACCCCGTTTTCTTATAGGAATTAGTGCATGGGCAGGAGACATGGATCCACCCACTTTCCAACGTTATGGCTTTTTGAGGATGATTATCTCAATAGAACTAAAGGCCATCTGATACATGATTGATTTGAACAATAGGGCAATTCATGAAGAGCTTCCCCAAGAGATCTTCATGGTGGGGCTCACTTTGCTTCTTCTAAACCAATACTTTTCTGAAGCCATTCCTCTAAAACTATGAGTGCGGTCCTGCATGAAACCCTAACTTAGTCAAGATCACGGCCCCTTGTGTGCTTGTGCGACGCTATATTTTGCTCCATTCACCGTTCACCCACCTTTAAATTGATCACAAGAATAATACATGATTAAAAGAAAAAAAATGTAGTGATATTAATTGTTTACATGATCAATTAGATGGTGGTAAAATTTCTGGTGGGTTTGTAATTTGGCCCAGTTCCATTGGATGAGAAGATAATGATTTTGAACAGTTTGGATTGCAGAATCAGATTTCTAAAATTGAAAATCGATATACACCGCTGAATTGAAACAGTAAAATGACATTCATTAAATGAATGTAGCGCAACAGTTTCAATTGAAAAAAACATGACAATGATCAGTAACTGCACTTTGTGGTATATTCAAATACACTTGACCATTCCTCAAAATAATAATAATGACTGATCTTGCAGTGGGACCTGCTTTCTAGAGATATTATCTTGTCCGTACAGTGATAGGGTTTTGGATTCTTATCCATAGTCCAGACCCGATCAATGACTGAGTCTGATCAAGTTGATAATCAAGTTGGATTCGGTGCCGTTAATTTATCTAACGGAACCATTGTAAAAATTAGTGTTCTAATATCACTGCAGTCAAGGGATACAAACAGGTTGGTTCTAGGCCAGAACTATGTTGGACCCAGAACTTGAGCCGTTTTGTAATGGCTGTCTCAAGTAATGGATCCCGTTCCGACTTAGAACCTGTTTCATGTTTTCATACCCAGTTCCCATGAGTGGGCCCAATTCCTATGAGAGGACTGGTCCCAGCTTCTTTTTTAATTTCTTATTTATTTTTTACTTAGAATTGGGGTCTCCTCAACCCAAACATCCAAAAAGGGAAATATGATTGAACCCAATAACAGTGCAAGAAGTCCTCCTTCTAAGGGTAAATTCCAACATCTTTAGAACTAATTTATAGGTTGTTACAAGAAAATTTTTCATTAGCCTATACAAAAAAGTCAAGAAGTGTCTTAAAAAGACTCATCCACGGGCTAGGTCCGTGGTTCATGGGTCAGAACCTATATAGACTCAGAATTGGATTTGTTTAACATTGTGAACCTAAATTAGGGCTTTGAATCTAGATCCCTTTATGAATTGGAACCTAAAACAAGTTCTAAACCTGATCTTTTACGAGTTGCAACTTTTGGATAATCATGTTAAGGATTTCATGTATTGCAACTTGATTGATTGTGTGCTTAATTTTTCATAGATCATAGATCTCTAATTAGGATTGCATTATATGTCTTTTTACTATTTTATTTATGCAATCTTTTTCGGGTTTTTTTACCTTAACCTAGATAAGGTCCTTAGAACCCATGACAAATTAAGTTAATTAATTTATTTTATTTGGCTAACTAACTTTTGAAGACCATTGCTACAGTGTCATTACCACAATACCGGTGAAACATTTTAAAATAAATTCAAAGCTAGTTCCAAGGCTTTTGTGGACTAAATTTTTGAGAAAAAATAGACTAGAGAATGCTAAAGGAGAAGAGGAAAAGCTAAAACAAGGATTCTCAACCTTGATTCATACCAAGTTAGCCTAGAACTTTCATATTCGAAATTTTACATGTTTAAACCTTTGTTTTCTTGCTGGCATGTTTCTTTAGTTGAATTTTTCTATACTCGATTCCATCACATGAAAATCACTTTGAATCTATGTTATGTTTTGGATTCAACAATGCTCATACATCACATGCCTTGTTTTTAAATCTTTGATAACTTTTGATGCATTGATTTTCAATCTTCCATTAATTGACATTAATGCATACCATGTGTTTGACATATTGCCTCAATCAAATCATATCATGGTTTCTTATCTTTCAAAAGGCAAATCAAACTTTACTATGTTTTCATTTTATATGATAGGTTTTACATACTATCACCTTCTTTGATTGATGGGACGCACACAAACACTGCACTATAATCTTTCTATGTTCACATTATGTGTGTACGAATAAGGCCAGACTATCACTTTAATAGCTGCCTATTTTAGAGGCATTTTCTTTATACTTTATTTTATCTCTTCTTGTGTTCTAGACACATTCTTAGAGAAAGCCTATTGTTGTATAGTTATAGTTTAGCCTAAAAAGCATTTTTAATGATTCTGAATTAGCCAAAAAAACCCTTAATAGTTGTAAGATTTGGAGGTGAACTAAAAACCTAAGTGACTAGTGAAATATTGGTAGGGTGATGAATCACAAGCCGGGAGTAGATGTAGGGGTTTTGACTAAGCTACTATAAATCATTGTGTTGTGGTGGTTGCTTTCCTTTTGATGATGAATGTTAATTGTTTATGGTTTTATTTTTGTATTTATTTAAACTTCGATTGTGCTTATATTGTAAGAAGAGTTTAAAATTGGTCACAATTGGATTAGAATTTGGCTCACCCTATTAACCCACCTCTAGGGTTCGGATTTTGGACTTTCAAATCGGATAATTGGATATCGACTTGCATCCCCATTGTAGTCTAGAATTTAATTTTGGTTAGGACTCGGGTTAAGATTGTTAATATGATCAAATTTGCGTCAAGAAGCTTAACGCAAAATCTATATCAAAATCATTTCCATCAGGTTTCATGTCCAACCTTAACAGTCTATAGTACTGCACGTCAAATTGCTAATGAGATCCAGATGTAACCGAACTAGGGGTCCACTTACAACCCTACCCTGAAAGAGACACAGGAAAGGGTCTGAACAGACTGTTCCAGTCTACTTTGGGGAGTTGAGGAATTGTTGGAGGTGAGTGTCACATATCAGTACATACATATTGATCATTTTCCATTTGGAGAAGGAAAAGGTTGGAATGCTAACGGACCTGCAATTACCCAGTTACGGAACGACCCCACTTGAAAATCCAGGTATGAACTCTCTGTCTGGACTCAATTGATAAACGGGTCCAGGTTCGAGTCCCAATTCAGTCAGGTCCATGCTAAATACCCATTTACTTGAGTGATTACTAAACATAGATGAATGTTTCTCTTATCTGATGCATGTATAAATTAGATATCATATTTATATTATCTCACGAAAATGAACTTGGACCACCTTTATATCATGGGTCGGGCAGATGCTCGGGTCTTGGATCTTCAGTAGGGGCTTTCAGAGCCAGATTCAAGAACACAGTGGACCCAAAACAAACCAAACCATTTGCATCCCTAACCAAAGGAAATTATTGGAAGGCCCTCTGAACCGCGACCATTATTTTATTTCTAGTGAGCATAAGATACAGATGCATGATCCGGCTTGGGTTGGGTGGGCAAAAATTGGTGGGGGTTGGCTCTCCAACTCCTGTTGAGTCATGTGGTCGAGCCTGTCCTCAAATATTATATATAAAACTGCATCTTTTCCCTTCCCAAACCAAACAACTCTCTTTATTATTTTAGAAAGCTGTATGTATCCCTGTAACAAAGATATTCTGTTGTCTTTGTTCTTTCTGGGTCCTCAAGTAGGTGGATTAAAGGACCCATGTAATAACAGATTTCAAAAAAAAAAAAAAAAAAAAACATATTTCATTGTTATCTTCCATAGAAATATTGTGATAGAATGACAACAATTACTCACATTTATTGGCAATATCTAGATATTTTCATAATAATGGAAAATTTTAAGCCTCGCTTGAAATTGTGATGTTATGAGAACTAAATAGTAAAAACTGATAAGAACTACATTAAAACGTACATCTATTTATATTTATTTTCTATTTTTATTTTTAATTTCTTACTAATTAAAGCAATTACTTAGTGAGTGATTATTTAAGTATCACTGAAGCAAGTCTCGTTGACACCTTTTTTCCTCTCAGAAGCTACGGTAATTGCACTTTCTCTCAGTGCATATATTTGATTCAAATTTGATAAAGACCACAGGTTTAGCTTCTGGGCTTATTATCTAGGATTTCATTTCTTATACATCATTCCAGGTTTGATTTTTTATCTTCTCTTCTATTTGATTCTTTACTTACATGTTTTTACTGTTATCTTGGGGGCGGATTTTGATCCTCACTATTCCTTTGGGCCTCGTTTGGCATTTAACTGGTATAGTATAGTATATACTATACTATACTGACACACTTTATGATAAAAAGCAGGAACTTGGAAAAAGTAACTTGATGTATGGATGCTACTTAACTGGAACCGAATCCCCTTATTTGGACCAAGCGGGGGTGACATATGGAAGAGATGTCAAATCCCATCTCGTCCAATGAATAAAAAAAAATCCATTTCCCCCATTTGGCACGCGGGATCCGTTTCCTACTTAACTCCGTTTGGGAAGCCCAGTAAAATTTATAAAAAGGAACTTTACCTTTTATTGTCCAATTTGTAACATACACGCTAACTATGGTTTAAAATCTCGGTCTCGGTCGCGGTATCGGCTAGGCCGAAAAACCAATATGATATCGGTATCGGTCGCGGATATCGGTCCGTCGCGGTCATCACGGTGCAAATTTTTTTTTTAATCCAGAAAAATTCGCAAAAAGATTCAAAAAATCCAGAATATTAGAAAATGCTGGAAAACAATATTTTTCTCCATTAGTAACAACAATAAATCAAAATCTCGGTCACCTTAAGTTATGAGTCTTGTCTGGGTCGCAGTTCGTTGTCTTCTCCGGTATTTCATATAATGCAACCATTATTGATGCTCATGATCAATTTATTAGTGTAAAATATAAGAAAATAAATATAACATATCAATCATCATTTAATACTAACTCAATCATCAAATAAGCTGTGAAATTCAAGACCCTAAAGATGACATATTAAAATAAAAAACATGATATGATAGTGAGATCTATAAATCATAAAGCACTTGAGCATCAAAAGATTCATGGTTTACTTGAAATAAGAGGGAACTAGTAGAGTGTAGAGACTAGAGAGACATTGGTGAGTATGAGTGTATTACACACTATTAATAATCATTTAGTATCACAAATATCCTAACAAGTAACAACAATTTTTTTTAGAAAAAATAAATAAAAAAAATCATTTTGAAAACTCTAAATATATAGATTTAGCATAAAGGTATGTAGATCAATCATTTACACACCATACAATGATCATGAATCATTAAAAGAACATATTTATGATGAAATCCCCAAAAAATGATATATTATAATTCAAATATAAAAAAATCAGAAAATAAAAAAAATTGGAAAAAAAAAATTCAGAATAATGTGTATGAGTAGATCTAACATGAAAGTATGTAGATCTAACTTCTAAAAATCATGTGTATGTAGATCTAACATGATTTCTATGCTTTATTTAAAAATTAAAAAATATATATATATAATAAAATGTGTTTTAAGTTGATTTTCTCTTACCTTAGATAATATTTTCTTCTAAAAATAGATGTGGGATTTGAAAATATCCAAGAGGGATGTGTGATGGAGTATGGCTGCTGCTATGGGTAGAAAGGAGATGAGAAGAGAGGAAAAGATGATGAAGATGGGGAAAAAGATGAAAAAATTAGGATTTTTACCATTTTTATCTCATCTCAGCCGATATTTTCAAAATATCGGCCGAGATATCGATTCCGCCGATATGAAGATCATCTCGGCCGATATAGGCCAAGATTTTGCAGATATTTACCGAGACCGATATCTCAATGAGATATCGGCCGATATTTTAATCCATGATGCTAACCTCAGCGGAATCCCGTACGATAACATGATAAAAGTTGACAGACCTGCTGGGTCCAAAGCTATGGAGAATAATAAAAATGGTCTGAGTGCCTGGCTCGACTTTGTAACCAACCACAAACACCGGCTGCTGCCTGTGTACCGTTTGGGCCATGAAGACCGTTGGCCCACAAACTGCACTTGCTGTTTGAGTTGGACAATGCCCCACTAGGCCTGTCAATGGGACGGGATGAAATGGGTAAAAAGCCCGGCCCGGCCCATCCCAAGCCTTAAAATATAGGACTTTTAAAAGAAATTTGAACCCAGTGGGCTGGATTTGGACAATATATTTTAAAGCCCGGCCAAAATGGGACTGGGACTGGGCAAATGATGCCCGGCCCGTTCAAGCCCGGCCCGTCCCAAGCTCTAAAATACAGGGCTTTTAAAAAAATTTGAGCCCAATGGGCTGAGTTTGGACAATACATTTCTGTTCATTTCTTTTTAAAATTACTTGACCCATATAGAAAAATAGGATACTCATTCTCATTCATTTTATTGATTTTTTGATTTTCTACTTTCACCATCCAAAAAAAAAAAAAAAAAGATGTTTATAATTGATCCTACATTACTTTAACTTGACTCATATATGATACTTATTCATTTCTTGACCTATATAGCCTATAGGATACTCATTTATATCTATTAATTTTTTGATTTCTACTCTCACCGGCCAAAAAAAAAAAAAAAAAAAAAGTTTTTAACTCCGCCATATTGCTTGTTGCATTGCATTGCCGGTCCCAAGCCCGAAAAAAAGGAGGAAGGTTTAAAATTCGATTCACACCGGGTGTCTGGTAACAGCAAGAATAATTAGAGAATGTTTTACTTCTGTTTAGAATTAGGCTAAGCCCAGGCCCGGCCCTGTCCCAACCCAGGCCTGTACGGGATGGGATTTGATGTAGGTCCGTTTAATTTAGGGCCGGAATTGAACAACACCTAGCAGGCCGCCCTATTTTCGGGACGGGATTGGACAACCTAATCCCGTCCCATTAACAGGCCTATGCCCCACCCATCGCAACTCATGCTCGACAGAACTTGTGGTAAGTCTCTTTCACAGACCAAAAGCCCCTTTTGTTTCGCAACCGGACGCAGGAAGCCCTTTTCTGCCCAAAAATTGACGTACCTCGTCGTCGTGGAAGCCTGAGAAACTCCTTAGGCGGCTACCCCATATATAGCGAAAGAGACTCTAATCTGCACTCTGTTGGCGGTCAACAATTTGCAAGATTGATTGCGAAAGGTATTGCTGTGGTCATCGTTTCCACCATTAATGCAGTACGTTTCGCTATCAAAATTGAATCGAATGCACAGCTTCTCTCTTCACTACGTTTTATGTTTTGGTAATTCTTCCTATCGTTTGCTCCAGATAACATGCTGTTGTAAAATTCTGGGCAGGAGTTCGGGTTTCATTATCCATTTTGTCCCCTGAACGATGATGCCATAAAAAATGTTGCGGACCTGTCGCTTGATGAAATCATCTACCCAAGTAACGATATCACTCTGCTGTAGGCTTCTATTTGGTGTTCTGTAAAAAAGGGCTAAACGAAATTCCAGCTGAATGAATAGAGCCAGTCCTTTGAGATAAATCTAGTTCTTGCTAAAATTCTCTAGCTTGCTTTGTCAATCTCCTGAATTGATGTCTGTTTCCTATTCGCTTTTCTAGTATCTCCCAACCGCTTACAGTCTTGGATTGGTCTGACTAGCCTTATTTGCCTTGCTGTGAATAGGCTTAGACAAGCAAGAATTTAGAAAAGCCAATACTGATCATAGGAGTAATTGTTCGAGGTTGTAATGGGAACGTAATGACCAGTCCCCATTGAATCTTATGACAGGCCGAGTTTTATGGTGTGTGATTTCTGTATTTTTAATTGAAAAACAGAATATGATCAATCTCCCACCCACATTGTGAATGTTCACAGTCCTAGTTATGAATCTCAAATACACCAATTGTAAAAATAGATGTGAAGGTAAGGTGATTTTCATTGTTTTCATTTAGTAGAAGTCTATCATATAAGCACAATGGCAATATGAAATTGTACCATCTTGTAGAACTCAGACTGAAAAATCTGAAGTTAAATTTGGACCGGCATCATATAGGTTGTACTTGAATCACTTCTTTGTTATGTATTGCATCAGCTGTAGGGGTTAAAAGCTGTGTATTGCTGTGAAATTACCGCAATGCTGAAACAAGCCAAAGCATCTACAGTATTTCTATACGCGTATTAATATGGAGCAGTCCCGACAAGGGCCAGCTGATGATGATTTGTTATATGACGAAGCCAATCATATATCCTTGCAATTACTGCTGGGTAAGGTAAATTCCATCCTAGATCAACGCACTGTATGATAGAGAGATCTATTTACGGAAAACATTTCATATCCTTTGTAGCTAACTCCCCACCACTGTCTTCTGTAGGAAATAGAGTACTTACGGTTCGTCCCAGCTGACCCAAAATCTTCAAGTTGGAAATTAACACCAAAGATTAGAGAGTATGTTCGCAGTACGGGGCTTCACCATTTGGCCAATTTGAGAAAGGGAAAGATTGAACATGCATTGATCAATGCCCTAATTGAAAAATGGATGTCTGAAACTAACACTTTCCATTTTGAAGGAGGTGAGGCCACAATAACCCTGGAGGATATCTCGTATCTATACGGCCTACCCTTTGATGGAAAGCCGGTTACAGGCCATGTTTGGTCGACCAGGGCTACACTTAAAGATACATATAGGAAATTGCTTGGGGTGGAAGTAGACAAGTCAGTGTATATGAGGGGTGGGCAACTAGGTTTGCATTGGATTAAAAAAAAAAAAAAAAAAGAACTCTAAGCCCGTGACAGGCATGTCCCTCGACGAAGTCGGTTACGCCAGGTTTTGTTTGGTGGCGGCAAATATATGGACATGTAATTTAGGCGCGCATGGGCATGCTTATTTGCTGGAAATCTTTGAAAAGTTTGAAAAATATGCCTAAGGCCCCACATGTCTAGCATGTGTTCATCAAAGCATGACTCGGGCCACACAGATCAAGGACTACCTGAGGACTATCACCGGTCCTCTTTGGTTACTCCAGTGATTTAATTTAATTTGGAATTGAAGCTAAATAATATTTAACTGCCTTTCTCTATCAATGAAGATATTTATTAATGCTATGTTTGCAAATTCAAATTTGGGCCTACTCGCGTACAGCAGTGGACTGCCCCGTGAGGGCACAACTGGAGGCAATCCATTTTGAATTCCCAATGTTCAAGATGTGGCGCACACTCTTCGAAAGACAATCATACTCCACCACAATTCAAGAGAGACGGAAACAACTAGCCAAGGACGGTGCATACGGAGAAGTACTGTAACTAGACACTCTGTATTACAATTCTTTTATAAACATGTGATTGTCAGCCCCAAGTGCAAGGCCGCAATTGTAGTAATAACTCGGTGAAGTTCGAGGTCGATCCACACAGAGTAATTAATCGCAAAACCTGTCCTATTAAAAAACTAATCTAGCCTATCAAAAATCTATATAAATAAATATCTACAAAACTAAAATTAAAATTTAATTACAGATCCAAATTAAAAATTACAATCTCAAATAAAAAAAATCCTAATATAAAAGCTGCAAAAACATAAAGACATCAAACCACCAATTGCATAAAAGTAAATAAATCATGCATTAAAAATAAAAATCCATCAATCATATCATTTAGAAATAAATAAATAAAAAAAGAGGATTCTAAATATTCTTATTATGAAAATCACAACATTATATTGACAAGATTAATAAAAGACTGCAAAAACACCGCACCAAGTGCGTACTGTCACTACCCACAAACACACAATGCCGATCCAAGGCAGGACACCTTGACCTCACTAATTGCGTCTTTTAAATTAAAGTAAACCAATAAACTAGTAATTTCTCAAAATTAATCAAAACTAAAAAAACAAAAAAGAAAAAAATTCCTTACCCTAGATCGAACACATGAAGAAAATAGGACTTACACATAATCCCATCTTCAAGTCTTCAATCCTTCACCAATGGAGAAGTAAATGGCTGGTTGATGCTGGAGCGACGGCAACAACGGCGATGGCGTGACGGCGTAGAAATCCAAGTGGTGGTGTGCCTCAGGGAAGGCCTTGGATGAAATTGTGATGGAAGGATGAGAGATGGAGAAAAATTAATGGAAAATGATGGAATATGGGTTACTGGTCGTCCAAGAGGGATAGGGGATATGGAATGCACGTCCAGCCCTATTTGAAGTCTTTTTATATTTTTTTGGTATCTTGGGTTGCAAGGTTTTTGGTTTGGGTAAGGATTAGTAGTGTATGGTCCAAGTTATATTAGGATTAGGAGAGCTTTTGGGAGAGTTTCAAGAGATTTTCCAGCTCCTTAGGGCCCGTTTGGATGTCTACAGAATAAAATAATTACAGATTTAAATATTGCAAGAATAAAATAGTATAGAATACAATAATGTAATATTATAATAGTATAATATTTTTACTGTTTGGCAATTTTTTAAGAATATTACAAATTTCAAATTGAGCAGTTTGGAAGGTGTTATGATTAAAGTAAATTACATTATAAGAAAAAAAAAATATTTTAATTTATATGTAATTTACCACGTCTAGATAAAAAAGTAATGTAGTAAAGTAAAGTTTAACTTTCATATTTTTACTATAAGTTACTTTCTTTTATCATAAAACCATGGCAAAGTATAGTAAAGTAAAGTCAATAAAAAAAAAAACATTATGATCTTACTTTTAATTTACTTTACCATATGTGTAAACATAAACATTATGATGAATTTGGTGAACTAAAGTCTTTACTTTACTCTACCACTTTGTAATAGTCATTTTAAAAGATTATTATCTTGTAGAAAGTTTTCTACAGGGGGGAGCTGTAGGAGAGAATATTGAGATTTTTGAAAGAAAATAATCTTTTCTTCAAATTTTTCTTGAGTTGCCAAACGCACAAGATTTTCTTCTTTAAAAAATGAAAGATTATATTATATAAAATATTATTTTCTTGTGTTTTCTTGTGCATCCAAACAGGCCCTTATCTTCTTGGATTTCTTAGCACACCATCCTGCTAAAGGTAGGATTCTTTATGTCTCATGCAACTTTCCCACTTGGGCCCACTTTAGATTTAATTCAAAATTTGAAGCAATATGGCCAGCCCCTTTTTGGACGTGTGATAGCTTTTTGGAATGGGTGTTGGACGTGCAACATATTCCCAAGAATCTTGGTTTGCAAGATTCAAATATTTGAGGCCTATCTTTTTGGAGATATCTTTAACAACTTATGCTAGAATCTTGGACTCTTGGATTTGGTTTCCAACTTGATTGCTTAGAAAGATCTTCCCATTTTTTTTAACTCTTCATGGCTGGAAAAGTATCCTTAGATGGGCCCACTTTCTCTCATTGGAATTTATGCCAAACGTAGACGGGTTCCATGGTGCATTTGCTTCATCAATTCTCTTCTGTGGGCCCCAATTTCTGAAATTCCCTACAAAAGTAAAAATAAATGTCAAAGAATAATCTATTCATATAGGGAAGGAATTATGCAAGATGCATGCCCAATTCACACTAAATAGATGCATAAAATGTCACCATTTTATCAAATCTTCAATTAATTCAATGGTGCAAATAACATTCATCATTTTATTTGTGAATAAAAAGTTATGAGAAATTTATGACTTCCAATGCCAAAAATAGAGAAATTTATGATTTTATGTGAAAATGCAATTTTTGGATGAATTTTGACTCGAATTGAAACTTTGATGCTCACTAACATAGAATCATGATTTTTCTACTAAAATGGTCCATGATTTGAAGATTAAGTCCTTAATTAATTATAAAATGATGATGAAATTATGCATTTTTAAGGACTTATGAACATGATTCCATTTGTAAATGTGCTGCTGTTGTCATCTTCTCTTGCAGTTTGAGTGGCAGCCCTACTAGAGATGGACTAAGCATCTCTGAGATGAGGTCGATCGCAGGGATAAGCAAATATTCCGTTCAACAACGTCATTGATATACTATTGGATAATTGAACGCCACAATGTCAATCGGGTATACAAAAAATTTGATCTACTTCAACCCGTTCTGCCACCATTGCACCATGGGAAAGAATCAATAAGCAGGCAAATCAAGAAAGCGTTGACTATGGAATGAGATGGAGGACATTGGTTGATAGATGGGAGGCAAGAAAAGACACGGTTATCAAGGGAGATGTCAATGTTTGTGATGGATGTCATCAAGAAGAATACCTTAATTGGTATCGTCATCCGACGCAAAAGTCATCAGTCACACCTAAAGTTAACTTCAAAACATGAGTTGAAAAAGAACTTTCCAAGATAACATTGTCCTTGAACACTGTTTGATTTTATATGCTGCTTTTTGACAAAGATAAAAATCACTTGACACTCGTACGTTGCTTCGAGGTCGCTTTTTTCCTCCAATATCAAGTTGGATCCATCACCATCATGAATCCAGAGCAAGGTCCCGACGTCCTACGCCGTGACTGCATAAGGATGGGGCGCAAGTTCGAAGACTTTAGAGCGTTTGTCACAACTTTAGAGGGGATAGAAAAATTTGACTTGGAAGCTTGTATAAACAGCGATGTCAGCAGTGTGAGTGCTTATGTAAGTGTCTTGACAGACTAACATTCCACAATAATAGTTATGCCAAGAGGGTGATGTAATGCCTCAATGACACCTTCAACTTATTTGTGATGTCACAGGGCAGCATCAATGACTGATTTGTTGATACACTAATACAGTCCACATTCTCGACCAAAGCTGAAAAGTCGTGTGGGGCAGGCAACCAGAGAAAGCAAAAAAGGACTGCTGCCATGGGTCTACTGCACACACCCCATCAGTTAGGAATCCAAGTAAGATACGCAAAGTGCTCGAGGATCATGTTACACATAGAAGGGCACTGAGACAAAGAAAGGTCACCACTGTTCCACAGTTAGTATCCCGTATCCAAATACGCGGAGCAAGGGGACCTCTTAGCCAACTTCAGAGTATCAACCGACCAACGAAGAGTGCTTGCTGTTGGAGAAATTTTGGAAAGACTACCACACAGCATAGGCCTCCCGATAAAAATCGAGTTGTTTTATGTAGCATATGGCAGTTGGAATATACTAACTGACAATATTTCACGTTCTGATTGTAGTCCTGACGAATTGAGTGGTATGTGCAGCTATATCACCGCCCATGAACTGTATCAGGTCTTATGCAGGCAGTGGATCAATACGACGATAACTTTCTAACAATATCACCGTGAATGCTTAATATGTAGTCGAGACTTAGCCGTCCTTTAAAAAATTGTTATTCATAATCTAGCAGGTTATGGATTACTGGCTGTCAATCAATATCGGGTGTCTGCAGGGTATACATATATTCCCAAGCATTCTAGCGATGCGAACCTGCGCAGTCACCATCGCTCAATAAAATCATTTCGTTCTACGCAACAGTTTTGTAGTGACTATGTATTAGTCACAAAATCAGCAACTGTTTTTGTTAGATACAGCTGACAGTGTATCTATCACAATTCGATGACAGAATTGGCGAGATCGAGGATGGAATCAAGCTTTTTTCCAACGCATTCCTCTTTTGCAAGTCTCACCGGATGAAGGAATATTATGCGTTGATATTCCCGATATGGCAACAATCTCACTTCTGCCTCCTAGTGGCATATCCAGAGTTCTTGAAATGGGATTACTACTAGGGGTGCACAAAAAATCCGTTGATCCGTCAATCCGATCCAATCTGATCCGATCCGAAGGCCAACGGATCGGTGGCGGATTGGAAATTGTGTAATCCGTTATCAACGGACTGGTAGCGGATTTGATCCTTAATCTGCAGATTCAATCCGATCCGATCCGTTGTCATTAAATATTAAAATATATATATAAGGGTAAAAAATCCATGGATCTCTTTTATGGGTTTTTTTTTTTTTTTGTATTTGTCACTCTTGCATCATCATTGCCTTACCATATATCTGGGTCTATGTTGTTACTTGTATATTTGGGTTGCATATTCTGATTGAAATATGGTTATTTTTTTCATTTAGTAAGTTATTTGTGTTCATTTGCTGCATGTCTGATGGGATTTTATTTGACAAGATGTGTTGTTGCTAAGAGAGTAGTTCATGGGTTTTTTTTTTTTCCATGTAATGTACAGGGACGGATTGAACGGATTAATCCGATCCGATCTGGTCATCCACAGATCGGATCGAATCGGATTTTCATAGCCACGGATTGGTGACGGATTTCAAATCCGTCAATCCGTAGGTAACGGATTGGTGATGGATTTGGCCCAATCCGCACCAATCCGATCCATGTACACCCCTAATTACTACAATACTATGGGGTGGAGGAAGAGGCATTGGGAATACACAACCAAATTTGTAAGATCCTGAACTCATCTCTGGATTACTAAAGTTGTTGTGACTACAGTTCTATTCATTCACGCCTAATGTGAAATGATTGCAGAAGGGATTCGTCAGTGTGGAATTTGAAGGAAGAGGCAGGCCCGCGTTAGGGAGATGGGATATGCACAACGTAGCCAGTTGTCCGTAGCAAGATAACAGGTAATTCCGCATTAAAGAGGAATACTATCTTCTCAATTTCATAATCTCATTCCTGAACTGGTAGAAATGCACTCTGACATGCACTGAGTTAATACCATACCAACACTAAAGCATTTTACTATTTTCTACACCCAGTGATGACTGCGGGGTCTTTGTCATGGCTATAGCAAATCACTTGGCAAGGCGTCATGAGCTTAGATTCTCGCAGGCTCACATGTGGCACTTTCGTATGAAGATTGTTCGCGACATATATCAACAGCGGCTGAGAAGGTCCGCAAGTGATGAACCTAGCACGAGCATATCACTGGCTTGAGATCTAACACCTATGGTTGTGCTTGCATCTTCACCGACGGGTCGTTGAAAAGGCACGATATTTGAACCAGTATCGAAGTTTTGCGGCTTTGAAAATAGGACCAATTTTCTGTCTTAATGTGGGGAAGGATTATGTACAGTATGATGTAAGATATGACAAAGATCCAATGTACATTGCTAGGAAAACGAAATTTTCAGTTGTATGTCTGTACCCATATTGTAAAAGAAAAGAAATTGTCCAGCCTTCACCTGCTTAACAAATTCTCTCCACACCCATGGCCCACTTGGGTCTTATTCAATCAGATATAATTCATTGTGAGAATATTTTAGTTTTATATTGCTTGTGGTTACATAAGTTGGCTCACATGTGGCTAATGTCCTCTGTTATTTTATCTTGTTTTATGCCCATGGTTTTATTTTCTTTTGCTTTGACAAATGGAATGGCGGGTTGAGTCTTGAACTTAGGGGTGTATTTCAATCTGTTCCTCTACCTGGACCAACGTGATTATTGAGTTTGTCTGCTTTATCTGTACTGAAATGTGTTCTAGATTTGAGTAACGTCTTTTTAGCAAAATTGATGTATATGTAGGTTGATTTCTAATTTATTTCTATATACGTGGAAGAGTAATGCTAATGACTTATTTTTTGCATTTCATTTTTTTCCTATTTGGGATAATGAGTGATGGTTATGGGGTTCATGGAGATGGGTTTCTTGAAATGGAGATGGGTTTGATGCACCAGCCCATTTGAATTGTATATGCATCAAATATGTATATGTTCAGTTGGCATGTCATGTTTTTATGTTAGGTGCCCAACCATCTCAAACAGTTCATGTTATATACAATTAATAGAACATAATTAATTGAATTTGTTGTTTGTTCGTGCTATCGTTTGCAGTTGAGTTTGTTGAATGTGTTGCTCATTGTTATTTGAGAACCTTTTGGTGCATGAAAACATGTGCCTTGCAATGAAATGTAGAATGATGGAATGATTCTATTTGAGGTGGTTTTTCAACATCACTGGTAATTTTCTTCATATATTTGTCTGGAACTTGCACTTGCCTTGCACATGCACTAGTGCCCTCGGTATTATAATATATCTATATGTCATATATTAAAAATATCATTTTTTGGAGTAATACCATACCATGGGGACTGATCACTTGATTTGGTAAAATGACTACATAGAGAACATGGATCAAAATATTTTTTTTTCTTTGTCTCTCCTCGTATGTCTTAAAAGCCATTATTTCGTCTCAGCATGGGTCATCAAACTCAACGTCATTCTTTTGACTTGCCTTAAAATGTGGATCAGTCGTTCACTGACTTGTTACCCTTTGCTTTCCGTCAAGAGATAATTGTGCAAATATGGTGCAATTGTAAAAGATATATTCACATGAGCAAGTATATTTATATATATATATATATATATATTTGGATACATGGGTCATCACTTGCCTCCCACAGACCTCTTTCACTCAAAACTCTCATCTGCTGCAGCACTCAACCAAATTGTAGCAATTTACAAATAATAAGAGATTGATCACATGCACTGTGGATTTATAAAAATGGATTTCATAGTCCTAATTAGCCCAGCGCGATACAGTAATTAGTAGGAACAACCCCAAAATGGTGTTTGCCCATACATAGTATAAATCTCATAGATGTCCACTACCAGTTGAATAGACGACCTAATCCAACAAAGGTAATGATGGCAATAAACAGAAGCACATGATACATTTTCTGCAATTACCGATCGCGTGCAATCACCAACTTTTTCTTCTCTTTTTTTTTTCTTCTATTTCCACTGAAGTAGTCGTCCATGCGTCTCAATTTCTTTCTTCAAGTCTTCGATCGGCTTTGATATATTTTGTATGTCACGATGGAAGTCGAATCTATCTGATGGTATTAAATTTGATTCAGATGCTGGTTCTCTCGATGCTCTATCTTTGCATATGAATGCATCGCAACCACCTCCATCCTATAAATTGTTTTTTCAGGAAACTCGTTGAGAATCGACTTGAGTAATTACTTTATTTTATTAATACATAGACGAGTTATAATGAAGACTTATATTCCATTTTGGACATCCCCAGAACTTTAGATTTGGATTGGACTTTGTATGCGAGGTGAAGAGTCTCATATCGCCATTCCTGCACCAAAACTTGGGTGGTACTTCAGCACTTGAAGAGAGGGATAGTGACATGTTGGCAGAAGGAAAAAAATAATAAATAAATAAAACAGACTAAGACAACGCTAGAACAGTATGTTATTAAATTTGATGGAGTCCGAGTTATGACCTGCATGTCTAACGATTAGATAAATGGTGCAGCACATAAGTGGGGAGAGATGACAAATGCAGCCCCCTTCCAGTCACAACAACAAATGGGGTGGGGAAGCACCAGACGAAGAAGATAGGGGGGTTTCCTCTATCTGGGCTTCTCCAGAGTGCCAGATAAAGGGAATTTTTTTTTTAATAAGGGGAGATATAGGGTAGACACAGTATTTCGTAGTCCTGAGAAGAACATACCAATTGTTTGCAGTCACTTACATGTGTAGAGGGTGGTGCAGTTGCAGGATTCTAACAAGGAAAGAAGTAGTCTGGGGCCACCAAATATGCTTTCTAAAACAGACAGATACAATTAAAATTTGAGCAGGCTCCGTCTGCTTTGTGATCGTCAGCACAGCCTTGGACAGCTTTTGGCAGGACCCTCTGATTACTGCAATTATTTTTCCTCGGCAGGGAACGAATATCATGTCCTGGGAACAGCCTGTGAGGTAGCCAGCTAGAACTTTTGAATCTCAGGTGTGACCTAACAATTTAAGAACAGATATGGGATGGGAACATGCCTATGGCTGTTTGAGCACACCTTCTTGTAATGAGACAAATTCACAATGGTATCGTCTCGTCGTGGGGCCTGTAAATTCATAATTACAGTACAATACAGTGGAGACATAGTGAACGGCATTGGATTCAAGAAATGTATATAAAAGTTCAGATAGGCATATACGATTAGTCCGCAAATAGCTTGTTACAAAAAAGTTCAGCGGGTGGGAATCATGTCAACACCCATACCAACTACACCTATTCCAATAGTAATGATAAAATTGTCAGTTCATTCAAACACAACCAACACCAACATCAACCACCAAATGTGATATTCCAGTGAACGACTTAATTCGTCATAGACCAGTCTCCTTATGCATTCAATCTAGACGATGGAAAATCCATGCAGATTTGTCCTTCAAATGGAGGAACGCCGTGGAATTATCGGCACTATTGTTCAGCCATTCATGTGCAATGTCTAGATCGGCTGGGGACAGTTTTGGGATCTTCTCCAATTCAGCTCCAATAATTTTTGAAAGTCTTTCGGAAGGATCTAGAATCTTTTTTGCAACCTCTTTGATTCGCCATACTGATCATCACCCCGGATGCTTCTTTGAAGCCCATCATGAACTCCACCATATCAGCAGCCGTTTTCATCCGGTTTTTTTTTTATCCTTTCAAACTCTCATAGCCTTTACTGCCCATACGCAACTCCTCCATGCAGTCCTCTGTCCCAATCTTCGTGTTACCGGAAACCGCATTAGTGTTTATACGCGAAATGGAGTCATTGGTCTGCCTGCATTTTGAGATGATCGGGAGTACTGGTCATTAGCAACGTCACGACCAAAAACAAGCGAGAGCTTGTTGTAATCAATAGTCTTTGACCGCCATGATTGAGCATCTGGGTGTCCTTGCAAAGTTATATTGCGGTTGAAGAAATTAATTTCTATCAATTTCAATCATGGTGATCAGTGGTAGTCAAAATAAATACAATACACTATGTAGATGCACATCTTACCACTATCTAGTCCCTCCAGACTTTGTCACTGGCCACTACGCGTTTCGTCGCATTATCAAAGCCAAAGCCGGAGGTGTTGAGGATTTTCGTGCAAATAGCATACTGCTTTTTAAGATTCTTGCATCTGTTTAGGATCGTCCCTTCAGTAAATATTTTTCCAACCGTACTGGTAGCTGTCATGGCTTTGGCGACAGCCACGTAGGCCCCATCCTTAAATCCCCTGTCTCCATTCTTGCCCATTGCAAAGTACTCTAACATGAGTTCCAATAGGAGTTCATCCAATTTAGCATTAAAGACGTTGTTCTTTCACTGTGATTTCGGAGGAGCTACAAGAGGACATAACAGTTTTGAATAGTTGTATTGAATAAACACAATTAAATGGACATAAACAGTGATGACATGCAGCATAGGCATTCAAGAAGTAGTAAATTTGGTGCTAAATATGTCCACAGTACATGTTGATTAATTGGACATCTAAACAGTATTATATTTTTAGTCTAATACAACGCAGAACAAGTGCCTGCAAATCCAAAACAACACCACTGAGTAGGGGCTCAATCGAATGTACTATCCTAAGTCTGTGTTGACACCAAAAATGTCACTTTGCCTCGTTACACATTCTCAACATCAAAAGGCCACATGGAGCTACATCCTACCACAAACAGGCGAATGCTGCTTCAAGCATCAGATCTTGTCAAAATCAAACAAAAACTGTAAGATCCTTCAAAACAGCGAAAAGGAGGATACACTTGAAGTTTCGGGCCATTCCAGCATCATTTAGTCTAACTTCACTCCTCCGATAACTAAATAGGCGCTCATGGCGGTGACAGTGTTGAAAACATCAAATCTTCGATCAGAGCCTACGGATGGTCTCAAAATACCTCCAAAAGGCTCCATGTCAAATTTCAAGTCATACCGACAACGTTTGACCCTCCATCAACACTCAACAGCAAAATCAAGCATCTTGGCGGTGAGAACTACCGAGGCCATCACTCATTAAACAAAGCATGTTGGTAGCTTCTACATACTTCCAAAAGGTTGCACATCAAATTTCAGGTCATTCTGATGACGTTTTGACTAGACTTTGATGCTTGGGAACAAAATCAAGCCTACCGGCGGCGGAGCTTCCCGGGACCATGACATCCAAACCAAAGCTAATGGATCGTCTCAAAATGACTCCAATAGGCTCCCTGTCAAATTTCAGGACAATTGGACATCGATTAATCGTACATCAAAGTGTGGCATCTTCCTCGCGGCAAAATCAAGTCTAGCAGCGACGGGACCCCAAAAGGCTTCAAAACCCAAACAAAAGCCCATGGTTGGTCCTATCTACTGCTCAGGAGACTTCACCTCAAATTTTAGGTCATTCCGACATCGTTTGACCTAGTTTTGACTCTTGACGGAAAATCGGCTACAAAGTTTTTGGCTTTTCCAAAAAATAGGAAACTTTGTGCTCTGGTTTGCATGACTTCTCATCAGATTTTCTTCGGGAGAATCAAGCCAACAAACGAGGAACAATGTCAAGAAAAACATAGGAGAAAAAAAGAAACAAAAAGATCGAAAAACGGCCGAGAAAACGGCGACAGAATGGGGAAAAATGCCCATGGTCGCCGGCGACCATAGCCCATGGTCGCCGGTGACCTTGCACCATGTTCGTCGGCGACCCTGGATGCATGGCGCCGGCGACCCTAGAAATCCAGGTCTCTGGATTTCCGCTGGGTGCCCCGTTTTTCAACAATTTTTGCATGTCGGGAATTCCAGCCCCTATGATTTTCCGAAAATCTAATTCTTGATGCTTGAAATCGACTGATCTTCGTCAACATTTCAGATATGCCGTCAAGAGCATGAAATCATCATTGATCGCTCCAAGATCGCCAACCGGCTGACCAAGAAAGTACAATTTCTGTCCGACCGATCGAGAAATCGATAGGACAGATGTTATTGGCCCACTGATATTAATCAATGTCTGAAGTTGCATCGCCATCCAACATCAAACAACATGTGTATCCATCGACGACCATCGCAAGAAGAATTCCAAAAGACGCGGCACGGCCCGCGACTCTATAAATGCCCTAAAGACCACTTAATGCTGTTAATTGACCCGTTTCATGACAACTTAATACGGTCATTAACTCATTACTTTGGACGGCCCAATTAGATTCAAGAAAAAAAGGAGTTACAAGCCCAAGTAATTATGGCAATAAATCATGAAACTCCCTTCATCATGGAAATTAAAACTGATTAAATGCCCATCATTTTTCATCGGCCAATCACAAGCCAAGAAAAAAGAGTTACAAAATCAAGAAATAAAAAACTTGTGACTCCTCTCATCATGGAGCATCAATGCCATCATTTCTCTCATCATGGGTCATCAATGCCATAAATCACCCCATGGCTACCAAGAGCCTATAAAAGGGGGTCATTCCAAAGAAACAGACACACACAGACAGAGGGATAGAGAGAGACGGATCCATACACACATACACACAAGCAAGGGACAAATTCTGAAGAAGTCTTGCTACTCTATTGCAGCAAACACCACAAGGTGATCAAAGCCCTTGGGGGGCCACCCCCCCAAGGCAAGGCCCTCTCCCTTTCTATCCAACATGGCTTAGACGTAGCTCTTCAGCCCGTCTACTCGGTATTTTATTGGATATAGGACCTCCCTTTGGTCTTTATCCTCTAAAAATCTGAGGTTAGAGCCAAGCCAAAAGAATCAAAGCATCATATGATCTCATCTGAAGGACGATGGCGAAGCCCATACACGACTTGGACCGTCGATCTGAACGTGTCCTCACAATCTCCTGAGAAGTTAAATTCCTTTTCTTACTTTTCTATTGTATTTTATATTTTTTTAAATAGACAAAAAAAATCACAATTCTTGTCTTTCATTATTGATGAGATTTGTAAATCACCTTTCACGGCACAAAAATTGTCTTTCATGGCAAACAAAAACAAAAACCGTCTTTCATGGCAAACAAACAAAAAATCGCCTTTCACGGCAAACAAAATGAAATCGACTCTCACGACATTTAAAAATTTTTGTCTCTTTCTTAAAAATATATGTGCAATGGAAAGTTAGAAAAAAGAGTTGATTTCCTTTCTACTTGTGAAGGTGAATCTCCGGATCACCACTTCAGATTCCAAGTAGAATAGAAAATCTGGCATACCCGTACAAAAAAATATTGATACCCGCTTTCCTCCTCCGCCTGACCCCGGCAGCCCTGGGGCGGAAGGAGAGGACGAGAGCCGGGTCCATCAAGTTGGCACACCCGGTGGGACGCTTTCATTTGAGAACGTGATCCCTAGATTATTTGGCTCCTTTCTAATTGGTGGCCTATGTTGGATCTTGCATCTAAAAATGAGATGGTTTTTTTTTGGAAATTTCTATTTTGAGTTTATTTCCACTCTTTCTCATTTCGCCAAAAAAAAAAAAAAAAGAAATCTGATTTCTCTTTCTTGGATTCAATTTTGAGAAACTTTGATCCTTTCCTCTTCGAACTTGATATCTCATATAAATGTTTGTAGCTATTGTTCGTATTGGGGAATGGGCCATCTTTTCTCTTTGATGAGTCCGATAGGAATTTTCAAAGAACAAAAAAAAAAATCTCATTTCAAATTCTTTAAAAAAAAAATCAATTTTCTCTCTTTTGGATTCAAATTTGAAAAACTTTGGTTTCTTCCTTTTCGGACAATGGCTCGCGGAAATCGTTTGTAGCCAGTGTTTGGATTTGAAGGGGCCATTCGCTCTCTTTGATGAGTCCATTACAAGTCTTTCAAAAAAAAAAAAAAAAAAAAAAAAAAAAAAAAAAACACTAAGGTTGCGCCAGTTACGTTCTTTGACCAAAGTAAATCTAAGAAAAGCCTTGTCCAAAGTGTAGAGACAACTAGACTGTTCGAGGTAAGGGTCCTCCAAACGGGGTCATTAAGTAATCCTACCCTTACCTGGGGGCTGATCTATCTACCAAGGTTTCATAAGACCGAATTGGAAACCTATGTGTACCCTTAAAAAAAATCTCTTCAAAAAAAAAAGACTTCCGTCATTTTTGAGTTCAGATTTGAGAAATCTTGGTTCATTCATTTTCGGATTTAGTGCTCGCAGAAATGTTTGAGTCTATATTCAGATTGGAACACCGTTTGCTCTCTTTGATGAATTCGATCTTGACCTTTCAAGAAAAAAAAAAAAAAAACTTCCGTCACTTTTGGGTTCAGATTCGAGAAATTCTGGTTCCTTCCCTTTCGGACTCAGTGCTCAAAGAAATGTTTGAGCTTGTGTTCGGATTGGAATACCATTTGCTCTCCTTTATGAATCCAATCTTGACCTTTCAAAAAGAAAATCTCATCTCCTGTCCTTTTCAAGGATGCGATTTACAACATTTGGGCCTAGCGATGCTAGTACGCCCTTTCGGGTCTATTGTACTCGCAACCGACACATTTGTATCTCCAACCTTATATCATCTTACCTCGAGTGAGCCTTGCTTCTCGGTAATTTGAATTAAGGTCTACAATTGCTTTTAGCAGTCACTGGAACGCTCACCCTGAGCCTACCATACTTGCATTTAGAACAATTGTACCCTCTATGACTTTTTGTCTTCTTCATCTTGCTTGGGCTGGGCCATGTCCTTGTGAGCGATTTGAAAAGATAAAACCATAGTTATTTTCCATTTATGATCACCATATTCTTGTGATTACTAGTGGATGTAGTCTTATTTCACAAGTTTTCCAAACTAACAATGACAGCTTCATTGACCATCACTTTCGATGAGAACAAGTACCAACTTCTACTTCAAGAGAAGCAAAACAAGCGCACTCACAAGCGCACTGGCAGCTACCGAAGCGTCATCTCCCTCGGCAACTCCCAAAATACCGGGTCGACCTCTACTCCCCGTACCATCATCTTCGGGTCGTTGGGACCATTCCCACTCCCCGCAGAAGAAACTGTACCCGCCAAGAAACAAAAGATCGCCCCGCAACGTGTCGTTGCAATGACACCAAGGGCGAACACCAAGAAGCCTGAAGCCCGTGGCACTCCCATGAAGCCTCAACCTACAAGAAACCAGGTCTGCCCCAAGACCTGGTCCCCGAGACCTTCACCAAAGCAAAGGAGGTCCCGAACATCTACAAAGCCAGCATACCTGGCCCCTATCAAGAAGAACCGGTTCTACCCTCTCTCTTACATGAAAGAGGAGAAACCTACCCTCTGCCAAACAAACAAATCAACTCAGCATGAGCCGGCTTGCTCCTACAAGCCCAAAATCAAGTCATGCATCACCAGGCCTCTACAAGAACCTACTAAGGCCTACACTCCTGCGAGTCGACCCTTCATCTCAACAGGGGCCGAACTTGCAAAATTTAAAGCCTCACTGCTACAGGCAAAGGACTGCGTCCGGATCCTGTCCATGCCTAGCTTCAAAGAAGACAAGCTCGGCTGCTGCACACGGGGGACTACATCCTTCATCGCCAAAGCCCAGCCAGAATCGACTAAAGCTCAAATTGCTCGTCGTATACGTCGCCGCGCGGCATATCGACAAAAGAGACTAGAAAAGCAAAGAATCTAGCATTCTACCCTTCAGGTCTCTAAAAAATGGGTCGAAAAAGAAAGACCCGACCAAGTTGTTGCTGTCCATATGGTTGGCAAAACCAGAAGACGCCAGAAGTCAGCAACCGAAAATCATGTCCGGCGACCGGTGACTCGCAGCGTGTCACAACCCCGCCCAACTCAGCATGAAATTGTCCGCTTTGACCCACGTGCACGCGCGAGGACTTCCCAGGAGGTCACCCATCCTAGTACTGCTCCTGCCCAAACATGCTTAACTTCAGAGTTCTTACGGTTTCCGGGGCCGCACGATTTTAAAAGGCCTCATGCTAAGTTAATACGGGGTTTGACTTATAAGCTCAAGGTCAGGACTTGGATATTTCCGATGCGGGCTAACGGAGACTCACCGTTTGAAGCTCATGGTTGACACGCTACGCCCCGTGGTTAAGGGTGCCTCCCGGATCAAGTTCTCACACAGCGTCTCCCGAACACGAAGACATCTGGAAGAATCTTCTACTCCTTCGAGTAATCCTTCCTCAAGCTCTTCAAGAAAGAGCCTCAGCTCAGTGTCCCGGACTATTTCTTCATTTGAATCCCGAAGAATGAATGTCCTCGCTACAAACTCTGAGCCACCACACAACCCATCTCCTAATGAAACGACCATGGGCATCCAACAATTGGAGCAAGGTCAGCAGAGGATTGAGACTCTAATGGAAAACCTTCTTCTCGCTTTTCAGCGTCAAGAAAATAATTAACCTCCTCTGAATCATCAAGATGACGAGGTTGATGGGGAAAACAATGAGTCACGCTCCCTTACCAAAAAGGACGTTGACGATATCCTCGCCAAAGACAAAGAAGAGGATACACTGAAAGAACATGGGATCAAGCCACCATATCCCTTATAGATGGACTCGGTTCCGTTCCTTGCAAAATTCAAACAACCTACTCTCCAGACATATACGGGGAAAGGTTCAGCCAGACAGCATGTCATCCACTTCAAGATCTTGATGGGAGCTATCGCGGATCAAGATGTCATCAAGATCTGTCTCTTTGCAAGTACCCTAAAAGGTACGGCCTTTGATTGGTACTCCACTCTGCCGGAAGACTCCATCCAAAACTGGGCCATGTTGGAGACACGCTTCCTAACCCACTTCAAAGTTGAAGATCATCCTGTTACTATGGCACAACTCTGTAGCCTAAAACAGGGAGAGAATGAGTCAACATATGACTTCATTCACAAGTGGAATGTGATGGCGTACAAGTGCTCAGATGTACTGCCATAATCATCGTTTATCGACATCTGCCGTAATAACATGAGAGCAAGGATCCACTCCATGATCATCGGCAATAAATAAAAAAACCTGGGAGAACTCCTAGAAGCAACTATGGAGGCTGAAATGGTGATCAAAGACCTCAACAGTCAGAAATCGTCAAAGAAAGAGCCGACTGCCATTACGACCTCAAAACCAAAGAAAAAGGATGTTCTTAATGTACAAACCAAGTTAGCTCCCTAGTAACCAAAGAAAGCTGAAAATAAAGCTGCAGGTAAAAGACTTGAACTCTCTAATGCCTTCAAAGAGTGAGTAGAAAAGAAATACCCATTCGATGAAGATGTTGAAGAAATCCTTAAGGCTCTTTTAGTAAATGACGAACTCACTTTACCTGAACCCAAAGACCAGGAGATGTTGGCAAAACCAACGATCCCCGATATTGTCCATACCACCAGATGATCTCGCATCCTCTCAATCAATGCTTCGTTGTGAGAGAAAAGATCAACGAGATGTGGAAAAACGGAGTCATTACCTTTGACAAAAACTACGTGTCTGCCTCCGTCAACATGGTGTCGTATGGACAAACTTCGAAATCACCAAAGGAGAAGATCACTACTTCCTTCAAGGTGATAAAAATGACTCAAACGTCCTAGGAACTGGTCCCGTACCCAACACCAGACGGACAACCCTTATGGGTGGATCCTGATCCCCTAGAAGATGAAAATTGGGAGGTCGTCAAAACAAAGCCCACCGCTCAACAGCGAAGGCAAGCCAAGAAACAACTCCGCAAGCTCAAGCTGCATGAAAAGACTCAATCAAAGCAAAAAGTCCCTGAAAAGGCAGAGACCTCTTCCACTGCTTCACGAGGGGCAACGGAAGAATCCCTCCCCAACACTTCACCCATGATGATTTCATGCCAATTCATTACAGAAATGAAACTACGCAGGGGGCATCATACTCTTGCAACTCACTAATTGGGTTCTCCATGGATGGATACGAGTCCAGTGATACTATCAGTGATACCGATGAGTGGGAGGAATCCCTTGAAACATGAGAATACCTCTCCGACGAGAAATGGATGCCGAATCTCATCTTATGCCAGTAATCTGGTATAACCCATTGCAGCCACAAGGATCCTGGTCTAATGATGAAGAAGATCAAGGGGCTTTTCAAGAAAATGTTGTTGATCCAGCACAAGCAAGCGCTCCAGTGGAACCCAACATTGATGAACCACAAGGAGTAGATGACGAATAAGATTTGGCTCATATGCCCGACCTCGAAGAATATGTAAGAATCTTGCAACGCCTTGCCATGGAGCGGGAGCAGGATCGCATTAATGAACTTCGTCATAATCAAAATCTAGAACTGGTTACCTCAAAAAATAAAGAAAACTGCTGGATTGATGATCCTTTTACATCTGAAGATGAGTTTGAATCTCAACAATGCATTCCAGAGGCATCTCCTATCGGAGTTACTTGCAATGCGATAGTTTGGGATGATGGTGCCTCTGAAGCTTCGTCTGCCGAGGCCTCAGATTCTCAGACTACGTCCGGTAGTATATCTTCTGGAGCTACATCTTCTCAGGTGGCTTCCATAGAGATATCATCTTCTCAGCCTTCGTCTCCTGAAACTGTGACATCCGAGTTCAAGCCTCTTCCGACTGATCATCTTGAAGAAGCTCCTGCCAATGAAATCTTCTTCAATAAAAATCCAGTCAACTGTCCCAAGATACCTGACCTCATAGGAGATATCTGGACCGATGAATTACTCAACAAGGAAGAAAAGTTGCTAGATGTTGTTCAGGACTTGTTCCCGGAAAATGCTCCATGCAACGCGATCACTGAAGACGGCGATACTGCTACAGAGTCGTCTTCGGCAAATGACAAGGATCAACCCCTTGATCTCGAGAGTGATCTTCCGAAAGAAGACCCTTCTCTAGAAACTCTTGAAGTTGCTAGAGGTACCCGCTCTGGCCGGGATTACCACAAAAATTACAATCAACCTTCTTCTTCTAATGTAATCCCTCGGGAAAGCAAGTTGTAAACTCCCCAAGTAGCAACAATAATGAAAATGCAGGCCCGATGGAGGCTTTCAAGTACGACCTGATTGAGCACTTCAAGCACATATCTGCACAACTGCACATCCTTGACTTATTACGAATGTCTCCACAAACTCGTAATAGTCTCATTTCAGAACTACAAAGGCTGAATGCGGATGTCGACAAACATGCCCCACAAGTCCTACAAATTGAAATGGACTATACGGTCAAAAAATCAAGTACTTCCTCAAAGGGAGAAAAGAAGAAAATTAAGGGATCAAGCATTGAATGCCTTTAGGTTCAAAAAGTAGCAAGTGCAACAATTGCCATCGATAAGAATGACCTCCTGCTAGGCGAGACAAAGCACAACCGACCCTTGTACTTCACGGGGTACGTTAAAGAGATGCTAGTACACAGAGTCCAGATCAACCCGGGTTCTGCACTCAACCTTATCTTTATTTCGGCACTTGAAGAGCTGGGCATTCCACCTAGCAAGCTGAGTCACACGTCTGTATCCATCTTTGGATATGATAGGAGCTCTTAAAGGCCTATCAGTAAAATTAGGTTCAAGTTGCAAATCGGTGATCTTATCTCTGAACTCACTGTATATGCAATAAGGACCCCTTCATGCTACAACATTATTCTTGGACACCTCTGGATACACGAGAATGGTGTCGTCCATTCAACTTTACATCAATGCATCAAGTTCGTTGGCAACGATGGCTTAATACATCGAGTGTTTGTAGATAAAAAGCCCTTCAAAGGCAAAGACGTCCATTTTGCAGATGCTCAGATGTATAGAGATAAAAAAAAAATGAGGAAGAAATAACACCCTTTGCCAAAAATCTTCAGAAAGATAAGGGCAAGGCTCTTCAGCAATCATCGGAAGAAAATAAACATTCCAGCAAATTCGAAGAGAGCAGTCATTCTCCCTTCGTTGTTTCTCTCAAATCTTTAAAGCCTTTGGTAATCACAACCAAAGCAAAAAAGACAAAACAAAAGGCTGGGGGCAAGTTTGTTGTCTCCCTTGTGTCTATCATACATGACACAGATTCGGATTCAGAGCCAGAAAATGACACATCGTCAAGCCAAGCTGATACTCAGCAAGTTGAGCCTGCTCTCACTCCATTGGAGACACCTGTTGACATTGAAGACCCTATGTCTGCTTTCCTCATTGTTCCGGCAACTATGGCAAAAGAAAAGTCAATCTTCTTCCACAGATCGAAAGCTTCTTCATCAAATTCTCCGCTTGAACCTTTCCAGAACAAAGGTCTTCCTCAGCTATCCCTGTATAATCCAATGGCACAAGCTATGATGAAGAGAATGGGCTATGATACTCAGAATTCAATCGGTTTGAGAGATGGCCGTGGTATTCTCACACCATTGGAACCCACCCTGACCAAAAGTCAACTAAAGGATTGGAAACTCCATCGTCATATAGACAAGTCTTCATATGGGTTGGAGTATGATCCTGACACTCCCATGAGACAGTTGACACAAAGGCTGCAAAGTCGTCCTACCGACCAAGTCTCAACATCTCGTGTCCCTGAAGACATTGATCTCCCTGGATATCTCGTTGAGGAGTCACTCATCAAGGATCTAGGAAGCTCCTCCAATTGGTTTGATTTCTCTAACAATGAAGAGGAATTGTTCGATGACACAGACGCGCGGTTTTCTGAAGAACCATCATCTCCAAAAGAAGTACCCTACTTTGACCCAGTTTCAACAGGTGATTGGGATCATCTCATTGCAAGTCTTGAGAAAAGTACCGATCAAGAAGACCTATGGACAAAATCAAAGCCTTGGTCTGTAAGTGCCTTTGGAACTTCAGAAGGTCTTGTTGAGTTGGAAGCCTTCGAAAGCATTGTGGAGGAACCACTTTCAAACCTTCCAACAGAAGATCCTGTTCAAAAGATAGACTTGGGGACGCCTGATAACCCACGTCCTGTATTCATAAGTAAGAATATAAAGGATGATGAGTTACCCAAGTATATCTCTTTTCTTCGTGAGTTCGTTGATTGTTTTGCATGGTCTTATGCTGAAATGCCTGGCTTAGACCCCAAAATAGCAGTCCACAAACTCAATCTACAAAAAGATATTAAGCCTGTCAAATAAGGCCAAAGAAGATTCCGTCCTGATGTGATGGACAAAATTGAACAAGAAGTTCAGAAACTCAAAAGCGTTGGCTTCATCCGCGAGGAGCAGCAACCTGAATGGTTGGCCAACATCGTCCCCGTGACAAAGAAAAATGGGCAGATAAGGGTCTATATTGACTACAGGGACCAGAATAATGCATTCCCTAAAGATAAATTCCCACTTCCCATACCAGAGGTGATGATTGACAACACCTGTGGGTTTGAGCGAATGACATTCATGGATGGACTCTCTGGCTACAATCAGATAAAGATGCATCCTGAAGAAGAAAGATATACATCATTTCAGACTCATTTGGCGTGTATTGCTATAGTGTCATGCCATTCGGTCTGAAAATGCAAGTGCAACATATCAGAGGGCTATGATGCAAATATTCCAAGATATGTAGCACAAGACTGTCGAATGTTATGTCGACGAGCTCGTCGTCAAAAGCAGAAGAAAAAAAGAACATCTCAAAGATCTTCGAGAACTCTTTCTTCAACTTCGCAAACACAAACTACGAATGAATCCACTAAAATGCTTATTCGGGGTCTCATCGGGTAAGTTCCTCGGATTCATAATTTGGAAAGCCGGAATAGAACTTGACCCCACCAAAGTCAAGGCTATCCTAGAAATGCCATCTCCAAGGACCCTAAGAGAACTAAAAGGGCTTCAAGGAAGGTTGGCATACATCTGACGGTTCATCTCCAATCTCTCAAGGAAGTGCCGTCCATTTTCTCGCGTGATGAAGAAAGGTGTGGACTTTGTTTGGGATCTTGAATGTGAAACTGCATTTCAAGACATCAAGATACCTTACCAAACCTCCAGTGTTGGCTGCCCCCACAACTAGAAGACCATTCATCTTGTACACAAGAGCTCTCGACTATTCTTTGGGTGCTCTACTCACACAAGAAAACGACGAGGAAAAAGAAGCTGCTCTATATTACCTTAGCCGCATGTTAGTAGGTGCAGAGCATCGCTACTCTCCAGTCGAAAAAGAATGCCTTCCAGTGATGTTTGTCGTACAAAAGCTACATCACTACATACTGTCCGACACGGTCTACCTGATTTTGAGGATCAATCTCTTGAAAGTCTTTGTCACAAAAGCAAGCTCTCTCAATGCCCGACTGGCAAAATGGCCCATCCTTCTATCACAGTTTGACATTAGGTATATACCATAAAAAGCAATTAAAGGCCAAGCTCTGGCAGACTTTCTCGTAGAGCATCAATTTCCCAAAGATTCTCCACTCATGGATGATCTCCTAGACGAACTTGTCTACAACGTGGAAACTTCCTTATTGAATGCTTCCTGGGACATGTACTTTGATGGTGCAACCAGGACAAATGCAAAAGGAAAGTAAATATAGGAAAGTAAATATCGAGAATTGGCATTCTCTTTGTTAGTCCCAAAAAATACATGATTCCGCACGCTTTCTCACTACTGGAACCATGCTTAAACAATGCAGCTGAGTACCAAGCCCTGATTGTAGGATTTGAACTTGCCCTCGAATTTGGCGTCACCATGCTGGAAGCTTTTGGGAACTCTCAGTTGATCGTCAACAACATGGATCAGAAATTTGAAGTCAGGAAACCCGATCTCCTGCCTTACTACAACAAGGCATAATCACTTCGGCAAAAGTTTGACATTTGTCACATAAGCCACATCCCCATAGGTGAAAACATCTGTGTAGATGCCCTGGCTGGACTTGCAGCGTCTATGGCAATCTAAGAAGGGGAAACCATGCAAATCACAGTGTGTCAAAGAAGGATTCTCCCTCCTCTTAACACACACCAAGCAGTTGCTGAATGCCACCAAGTGACTCGAAGTCAGATATCCATCCTCAAACATCCGATCGGCGACTGGAGGGATACGTTCATTGATTACATTATTTTCAGAATCCTACCTGAAGATCCAAAAGAGCGGGTAAGCATTCAAAGATGAGCTCCAAACTTTCATTTGGATATTCCTTCAAAAATGCTTTACAGAAAACCCTTCAACGGAGTACTTCTACGCTGCTTGTCATAACAAGAGGCCGAGGAAACTCTCAAAGAAGTACATGCTAGTCTTTGTGGAGCCCATCAGGCCGGTCCTAAGCTCTACAATTAGATAAAAAAGGTTAGGTTATTATTGGCTTACCATGGTGGCTGACACAATGCAATTTGCTAAACACTGCCAACAATGCCAAATTCATGGAGATTATGTCCACATGCCTCCAGTATGGCTACATCCTACAGCGATCTCATAGCCTTTCGAAGCCTGGGGTATGGACATCATAGGTCCTATCTCTCCCCCATCAAGCAAAGGTCATCGTTTCATCTTCGTCGCTACGGATTATTTCTCCAAGTGGTCAAAAGCATTTGCGCTTAGCGAAATGAAGACCTCATCAGTCATTCAATTCTTGCGCATCAACATTATCTATCGCTTCGGCATACCTAAAAGATTCGTCCATGATAACGGACCACAATTCCGGGATCACAAATTGTACAGGTTCTACGACAAGTACAAAATCCAAAGTTGTCCTTCGACTCCATATAATCCAGCACCGAACGGACTAGCAGAAGCTTTCAATAAGAAACTTTGTAAAATTCTCAAGAAAATGGTCTCTAGTCACAAAAGAGACTGGGGCGAAAAACTACCTGAAGCTTTGTGGGCTTATCGAACCACCGTTCGAGGGTCAACCCATAGCACACCATTCTCTTTGGTCTATGGATGCGAAGCTGTTGTCCCTTTTGAAGTACAAATTTCTTCCTTAAGGGTATCTTTGCAAAATGATATGACGCAAAAAAGCAATGTCAAATTGAGACTCCAAGAGCTGGATAATCTCAATGAGAAACAGCTTGAAGCTCTACAAAGCATTGAGCTGTATCAAGCACGCATGGCAGGATCTTTCGACAAGAAGGTCAGGCAACGTGCCTATGAAAAGGGTGACTTGGTTCTTGCAGTTAAAAGGCCAATGGTTTTTACTAACAAATCCAAAGGAAAATTTGAACCAAAATGGGAGGAGCCCTTCGTCATCGATAAAGTCTTCTCCAACAGCGCATACGCTCTTCTAAACATGGAAGGTGACAGATGTATGCTGCCCATCAACGACAAGTTCTTGAAGCGGTACTACCCTTGAAGACTTCCTCCAACGGGTCAAAGCGATGCTTATATGGCCAAAGCCTATTGCTAGGTACTTGCACACCAAACCCATCCCTTTTGGAATTTTCATCCTTATGTTGAGATTTCTAAAAAAAATAAAAAAAACTTTCAAAACAATGCTTAATTTCATAGTTCCATTGTTTAAAAAAAAGTCAAAATCAAATCCAAAAATCCAAGTTCAGGAGCCTCTTCCCGGACTTGACCAATAGTTTCGATCCTTGAAACCAAAATTCATTGTTTGAAACAAAAATCAGGACTTAGGAATTCCCACCCTAGTCCGCCCCGACTTTTACAACCAAATATGGTTTTGAGTCAAAATTTATGATCCTCGTGTCTATAAATAAAAATGTAATTTTAGAAACCGCGGGGAAGCGACGCTCAGTCGATACTCGCAAAACCCAAAAATAGGAAGGATGCGAACCTCATTCGATACTTCCAAAATCTCAAAATCGCTAGGAAGCGACACCTTTTCGATACTTGCAAAAAATCAAAAATCATGGAGATGCAACATTCCAGTTGATATCCACAACCCAAATTTCCAGAAAAAAACAACCCTCAAATTTCAAAAAGTCGTGGGGAAGCGACATTCAGTCGATACTCGCAAAACTAAATTTTTTGAAAAAGCAAGGAAGCGACGTTCAGTCGATACTTGTACCCCAATCTGCGAGGAGGCGATAGTCTATCGATACTCTCAACCGAATAAGCAAGGAGGCGACATTCCATCGATACTTGCAATACCATTCAGCAGGGAGACGACTCTTAGTCGATACTTGCATTTTTTTTTAAACCAAAACCCGGCTCTTATGCCACAAAACCTGGCTATCAACGCCACAAAATCGGCTATAAATGTCAAAAACCCGGCTTTCACGCCAAAAAATCAAAAACCCGGCTTTTATGCCAAAAATAAAAAAAAATCTGGCTTCCATGCTAACAAAACAAAAACTTGGTTTTCAAAAGTTTGGCTTTCACGCCAACAAACAAAATTTTGGCTTTCATGCCACAAAACCTGGCTCTCATGCCATCCCAAAATTTCAGCTTTCACGCCAACAAACAAAATCGGCTCCTATGCCACAAAATTCGGCTTTCATGCCATCTCAAAATTTGGCTTTCATGTCATCTCAAAAAAAAAATCCGGCTTTCATGCCTTCTCAAAATTCAGCTTTCATGCCATTTCAAAAAAAAAATCCGGCTTTCATGCCATCTCAAAATCCAGCTTTTATGCCATCTCAAAAATTCGGCTTTCATGCCCAAAACAACCCTTTGACAAAAGATTTCCACAAAATGACAACATTTTGATCAACATTCTCAAACAAACATTATCATTCAGCTCTTGCTTAAATTTATTTAAGTGAAAGGAGGGAATACAAAAAAATATATAGTACCAAAAATGTTTATACATAGAGGTACAAAAGAAAAAAGAGAAGAAAATGAGTTTGTAACAACTCAGGAGCTCAGTCTAACATGGTCTTCAACCAAAGATTCAACTCCTCAAGCAGACTCGTGGCCTTAGCCTCCAAAGCTTCCAGGTCACGCTTCTTCAAAATCTTTTCATAAAATGCGGTAGAACGTCGTGACCCGTCTTTAGCACGAGGAAGCTCTTCCCAAAGATTTGTCATTGCTCATATTCCTGGGTCTTCCTCCGGAGATTACTGTCAGTCTTTTCAACCTGGCGAATGAGAGTCCCTTTTTTAGCACAAGCTTCCACAATAGTAGCCTATTTGGCAGCAGCTTGTTCTTCCAGTAGCTCAAGACGCCTGGCCTCAATGACCTCCCTATCAAGACGGTGCAGGTCATGTTTTAGCTCAATGATAGCTAGCTTGGTGACATTCCTCTCCCGAACAAACTGCTTCTAAGTCCGCGAGATCTCATCCATTTTGGATTTGACCTCACTGGAAGGCTTCAAAAACATCTCTCTGAAAAAGTCACAATTTGGAAAGCTCTCGGTCTCAGACCACTTGTTGCCCAATAAGATGATATCATCAACAAATGCCCTACACATGCTTTATAATGCTGAAGCCAGCTTCCAAGTGACCTGAAGAGAGAGTCGATCTCGACCCATGAGCTCAAAACGCTCCAGAGAGTCTTCAGTAGGCAGTGGTAAGGCCTTTGATGATTCTCCGCCCTTCTTAACGTTTGGAGGCATGGCGTTTGAGATTTTGATTCAATCGCTCCCCACAGACGACGCCAATTGTAAGTGCCTAAATATTATGGACTTGATTAGATGAATATAACTCTTCTTGTTGAGCTTGTTGGGAAGGATTGGAAGCCTGCCACCTGAAAGAGAAGGAGAAGAGAAGGTCAAAGCCCCTAGCTGCTATCAGCCAAAGACACTCCAACGCCTAAGTTAGTGTAGTCACTGAACGAAGGGTGAGTGAGGAAGAGGAATAGAGTACGAGTGTGTATGTCTCAATGAGAACATACCTGTCTTGGGCTTGCCTCTTGCATATATATAGGCGGAAGTCCCATCAAGCCTTTCCTTAGTGGAGGTAGGTGGAGGTACTGTCCCATCGGACCATACCTTGATCTGTCAGCGTTTGAGTCCCATTGGACCTTACCCTGACATCTTGGAAAGGACGCAGCCACTTGATGATGATAACTGCTTATCTTTATCCGGTGCATGTCCTTATCTCCTGAAACGTTCTGTAACGTGGGACAGCTGTCACTGGTTGAGAATCGGTGCTCGTCTCGGTTAACCGAACTGAGGATGGCACCGAGGTCGAGCACGACCGTAAGATAGACGCCATCTGGTACTGTTACCGAGATGCGTTATGCCAAGCTGGTAATGTTACCAAACTGGAATAATCACATCGAGACCGGATCATACCGAGCTGGTACCTTGACCGAAGCTAGGATGGTCTCAGTACTGTGAGAATATATTCACTGGCACTATTGTCGAGATGTATAAAGCCGAGACCCAGCTGGTACTCTTACCGAAATTAGGGTAATCTCTGTATTATGAAATGTCCCACACAGTTCCAAACCTTTGGGAACAACCATATGCGTCTCCCTTTATTTTGTCTTTTTTTCATAATTAATAAAACTATTGTTATTTTTCAAAAAGAAAGAAATGGAATAGATTTGACAAAGATGTTGAACTCCAAGTCTCCAATTAATTTCAACTTTGGGTTAGCTCCTGCTTGGTTGCATCTATACTTCTGAAAGTGCAAGTGAATGTGAGGTTTCCCCAATTCTTTATACAATGTACAATCTAGTTTGGAAATACATATATCTTTCCAGGTCACTTTTGACAGTATCAAATTTGAGGCAATATCATAAACATCTGGTACAAAGGAGTTTGTTAGACTCCCTGCTTCTTCTCATCTGCTGTATGGAGAAGTAGAATTGAGAGTTGTGGCATCATGCATTGATGCATGCTAGTTGTATCATTCTCTCCTTTTTTATGTATTGCAGTGTTTTCAGTTTTGATAGAGGTAACTTCTAACATTTTAAAATAAACTGGGCCTGTTGGACTTATGTATATTCAACGCTATTAATATAATATAAATTAAAGTATTTAGGTCTTGGTTTGGGTTCGATCCCAAGCCCTTTATTTGGGTCTGGTTCCTAATTTTGTTTAAAATTTTAAATTTTAGTATGGGTACAAGTCATTTTCTTGTTCTAAAGTCAAGTGCGGTCCCATATTAGTAATTCGATTTTGGTTACCCTATGGACTAGACATGTTTTTATGCTTCCATAGTTTGTCCTTACGAACAAAAAAGAAGAAAAGTATATTTTAAACAATGATCATCCCGACATTCATGGTTCAAAATAACGGCCGCTATCGATCGTAGCGGTAGAGGCCACTATGCTATTTTGAAAGTAGATGCGCCGTGGTCTAAACTTAGTAGAGCCAACCAATTTCAATTTCAAACATTGTTTTTCCTATTTTTTCTTCTCAATAGGCTTTCTTAAAGTTTCTCTACCCTTATATGGTTCCAAATCACTCAAAAAAAACTAGATTAACTACTACTTAAGATTCAAAATATTTTGACTACTTAAAAAATTCATACCGCACACCGCTACGTATCGCTGCAACCGTTGGATATTGAGAAGAAAGTAAGAGATTTGAAAAGAGAATGACCGTCTGTTCGTCAATGATTCAGACCCATTCCAACTCATCTTATTATATAGGAATATGGTTTCCCTTAATACAGATTTGAACAGATTTAAGATAGATTTGACAGAATACAAAAATAGTATCTAAGTTAATTTCTCTGTCCCAGGCCAGCTCTTTGTACAACCCGGTTTTCTAATATAGGTGTTATCCAATCAATCATACTCAATCACATAAGATTGTAATGCATGATTCTCTCCATTCTATATATACTGACGTGATGTGCTTATCAGCAATGCTTGCTGACATGGTGTTGAATGAGATGGGCCCTCTGCTACTGCTGACGGTGATGAACCCACTGATGATGAAGTGCCTTGTCCCTCCTTTGACTTATGACTTTCCCTATCACTCTCCCTCAAGCTAGAGGGTAGGTGTGTATGCACTCCAAGCTTATGTCTCAACCTTTGAAAATTTTCCTTGGAAAGAGGTTTAGTGAATATATCTGCAATTTGATTTATAGAATTTACAAATTGGGTTATGAGGGAGCCAAGAGCAACTTTTTCACACACAAAATGATAGTCTATCTCTATGTGCTTCGTGTGAGCATGGAGTACTGGATTGACTATCATAAATAATGCGTTGATGCTGTCACAGAATAAGATAGGAGGCCGAGATAGATACAATCCAATATCTTGTAGTATATAAGATATCCATGTTAACTCTGCAGTTGTTGATGCTAGTGCTCGGTATTCAGCTTCTGCACTGGATCTAGAAACAGTAGTTTGCTTTTTCACTTTCCAAGAAATACAAGTTGAGCCAAGATAGATGCAATAACCTGTAGTAGATCTCCTAGTTTCTAGACAACCAACCCAATCTGCATCACAAAAGCCATAGAGGCTAAAGGAAGATTGAGAAGGTATTCTGACCCCATAGTCAATGGTCCCTTCCAGATATCTAAGAATTCTCTTAACACATTGCCAGTGATTGTGCATCGGTTGCTGCGTGAACTGACATGCCAAATTAACTGCATAGGCCACTTCAGGTCGGGTGAAGGTAATGTACTGAAGGGCACCCACTATGCTTCTATATTCAGATGCATCAACCAGTGTGTCAGAATATGTGTACATATCATGTTTCTGAGGTAAAGGGGTTCCAACAGCTTTGCTGCTCAACATTTTTGTTTTTCGCAGTAGATCTCCGATATACTTAGCTTGAGGGAGAAACAACCCTCCTTGAAATGAAGTAATCTCAATTCCCAAAAAATAATGCAAGCTGCCAAGATCTTTCATTGCAAATTCCAGGCTAAGTTTACTAATCAATCTGAAAGTAGAGCAGTGTTATTACTTGTAACGATGATGTCATCCACATAAAGAAGTAACAATATGGTTCCCATGGAGGAATGAAGCACAAATAAAGATGAATCACCATTACTGCAGAAAAAACCCACATGGAGTAGAAACATACTAAACCGATCAAACCAAGCCCGAGGGGCTTGTTTAAGACCATAGATTGCTTTGTTTAGTTTGCAAACATGCTTTCGGTTGGACGGATTTGTAAATCCTAGGGGTTGTTCCATGTAACTACTTCTCAAAGAAACCCATGGAGAAATGCATTTTTAACGTCAAGCTGACAAATAGGCCAATGATAAACAACAAAAGAGCTGAGGATAATACGAATAGTTGTGGGTTTGACCACTGGACTAAAAGTTTCATCAAAGTCTATTCCTTCTTTTTTATTGTACCCCTTAGCAACCAAACGAGCCTTAAACTGATCAATTGACCCATTAGGTTTTAACTTGGTTTTGAAAACCCACCTTGAACCAACAACATTCATATCAGGTATTCTATGGACCAATTCCCATGTTTCATTTCGGTCCAATGCTTCAAGTTCATCCTTCATGGCTGTCAACCATTCAGGTCGTTTTAATACCTCATCAACATTAGTAGGCTCACTTGGGTCTTGATCTAACTCAGTCATCATTAGAATGTGTTTTGCACCAGATTTAGATCGTGTAACCATGGAGTGAATATTGGTAGTATTCTTCTAATTTCCCTCACGAGTTTTCTTCTGTTGTTCTAGGGGTAGCTCAATAAAAAGTTCACCAGGTAGCCCTATTGAGTCATGTTCGAGATTTCCTTATACACTATTATTCAATGTATCAATGCTATGTAGAGGAATTGAACCCGTCAACTGAGTGGGGCCCTCAATTTGAATTGCATCTGTTTGAATTGAACCTGTCAACTAAGATGGGCCCTCAATCTGAATTGAGTCAGGGCTCTCGGTTTGAATTGGTTCTACTGATGAGTTTGGAATGGAGTATGATGAAGTGCCTTTATTTGAGGTTGAGCTTACCTCATATGATGAAGTGCCTTGTTGATTGTTATGATCCACATCATGACTCTCATTCATATTATGAACCAAAGTGTTAGGAGTTGGCGGTGCACTAACTATATCAACCAATGGCCTTTTTGAATTTTGAACATTCATACCTGTTAACCCATCGTAGCTTGGTTGTACCTCTAGTTCAGTTGGGTGACTCTCAGCTGATGGTTTGGAACCTGCATTTCTTGATTCTGCACTAGGAGAAATCCATGGAATAAAATCTGAAAAGGTAGTAATAGTACTAGGCTCCTGAATAGGGACCAACATACTTTGAGAATTTTTGTATGGAAACACAGATTCATCAAATATAACATGTCTTGAGATGAAAACTTAGCGACTTTGAGGATGGTAACAACGAAACCCTTCGTGCAAAGGACTATATCCTATAAAAACACATGGGTAAGATTTTGGCTCAAATTTGTTTGCCGCACGATCTCGCAAGTAAGGAAAACAACGACACCCAAAAACTCTCAGACTTGAATAATCTGGATGTGGTCCATAAAGTCTAAATATAGGTGTCTCCATTTTGTAATATTGTAGATGGAAGTCGGTTGATTAGAAAGACAGCAGTCATAAAGGCCTCCACCCATAAACTCTTTGGTAAATTTGCATGCAAGAGTAAAGTCAGTCCGGTCTCAACTGCATGTCTATGCTTTCTTTCTGCTATGCCATTTTGTTCTGGAGTGCCAGGACAAGAAATTTGTCTGTGAATTCCACTGTTTTCAAGATGAGCAATAAACTTTTGTGCTTGAAATTCGCCACCCCTATCACATTGGAATATCTTAATCTTAGTAGAAAATTGATTTTCTGCTAATTTTTGAAACTTCAGAAATTGCTCAAAGAAATCAGATTTATTTTTAAGAGGGTAAATCCACGTAAATCTAGTGCAATCATTAATAAAAATCACATAATATTTAATTCCTTGAGATGATGATACAGGGGCGGGTCAGTGGATTTTAACAGAGGAACATTGGCAATGTTATTATTCAATGAAAATGGCAGCTTACAGCTTTTTCCCATTTGACAGCTAATTCAAACAATGGGAGTTTTTGTCCAACTACTAACATCAATAATATTTTGTGATTGTAAGACCTTTAACAATTTATTGTTGGGATGTCCCAATCGCTGGTGCCAGATTTCCTCTGTGGTTTTCCCTTATCTGAGAGCTACTAATGCTGCTACTGCTCCTCCATCTAAAGCATAAAGATTTTCCTTTTTATTGCCCGTTGCCATTACTCTGTCGTGGCTCGTTCCTTTACCAAGAAATTGGATTCATCAAACTCAAACACACAAGAGTTATCTCGAGCAGATTGAGATGCTGAAATAAGGTTTTTTTATTATTATTATTTCAGGAACAACCAGGACATCTTTAGTGTCATTGTGCCAAAATTAGATTTAATAGATGAATCACCAATATGGGAAATATGTAGTTTTGAACCATCCCCTATCATCAATTTATCATTTCCATTATAAGGCCGAGGATGAAGTAATTTACCTGGGTCATTTGTAACTTGAGCATTAGCCCCTGTATCCTCATACAGGTTCGGATCTTGTGGTTCTTACATGGATAGAGCAGTCAAGGCATGGGATAAGTCTTCAGGAGCTTGATATGAGTAGTCCCATCAGTAAAAACACTTCATTGCAGTGTGGTTTCTTCTTCCACATATCTGACATGGGTTTGGGGTACTAACACCATGTTGTCCCGTCGTATTATGCTGTAAGTATGGAGTAAAGGAATTATTTGGATTAGAGAAGGTACTATTACCTTCTTGGTGCTGAACCGGCTGTTGAATCAAGGCAGAGGGAGCAGTATACTACTGCTGGCTGCCATTCCCATTGGGCTGAATAGGGCGGAATCCCTGGTTCTGTCCCACTACAGAAAAACCACGCCCACGAGAACTATGTTGGCTATTATAGACTCCTCTTCCTCGGCCTCCATTGTAGCCTCCTTTTCCTCGACCGCCATTATTACCTCCTTGTTTTTTGTGAAAAAAAAACCATTGACTGATCAATAGGCTTGTTTTCAGGCTCCATACTCTGGAGATGAAGTTCATAATTCTGGACTGGTGTAACAAACTGGGTATAGGTTGGGAATGGAAGCTTGGCTAAAATTAAGGTTATTAGGACACTATATTTTTTTCCTAAACCACAAGACATATAATTGACTTTGACCTCATCTGAAATAGGTTTATGAATTGCTGCAAGTCCCTGTGATCCAACTTCTCAAAAGGAGGTCTTTATCCTTCAATGCCTCATAACTGGGATCTGCTCCTTGATCTTTATTATCAGATCCATCTTTTTCTGGCACCCCTTCAGTTATTAAATCTTTGACCTTCAGACTTTCAATCAGAGGCAAGATTTGCATGTGCCAGACAAGATAGTCGTTCAGATTTAACTTGACTGAAACAATGGTGATGAGATGATGCAGTGTTGTGGCTGAAAGTGTGAGAGAAATGGTTGTTGAAGATGAACTAGCCATCAATAACTTTAAAGGAGTGAAAAACCTTGATAAATTTTTATGAAGACGGTTGTATCAAGAGCTGGTGATGTTCTGGTACCATGAGAAGAAAGAGAGAGATTTGAAAAGAGAATGGCCGTCTTTTCTTCAATGATTCAGACCCATTCCAACTCATCTTCTTATATAGGAATATGGTTTCCCTTAATACAGATTTGAACATATTTAAGACAGATTTGACAGAATACAAAAATAGTATCTAAGTTAATTTCTCTGTCCCAGGCCAGCTCTCTGTACAACCCTGGTTTCTATTATAGGAGTTATCGAATCAATCATAATCACATAAGATTGTAATGCATGTTTCTCTCCATTCTGTATATACTAATGTGATGTGCTTATCTGCAATGCTTGCTGACATGGTGTTGAAGGAGATGGGCCCCCTACTAGTGCTGATGGTGATGAATCCACTGATGATGAAGTGCCTTGTCCCTCCTTTGACTTATGACTTTCCTTATCAGATATCGCCAGCTACGTAGCGTTGTGGCCACAGACCGCTACACCCGCCGCAACTACTATTTTGATTCTTGCCAACGTTTACTGTGGTCAAGAACTCTAGAATATTAGAGCTACTATACTTTATTGTGTTATTATACGACTTCATCAAGAGCAACAAGGTTGTACTTCTTGTTTTTTTTTGTAGTTGTATGTATTAAAGTGGCATGGCCATTTCTTTGAGTTCCACTTTCTAATAAAAATAAGGGACCCAAGTAGTATGCTTTTCTCCAACTCCAACAACCTCACTAAATTGTTCTTTTAGGATGTTCTCCAATCATTATTTGATCAATTTAAACACATTAGTATTTGATTGAGGCCTGTGTCCTTTTTATGTTTGAGAATGTATACTGACGCTAAGCAAAATCGGACTATCTGATGTGACCAAATGGATATCCAAATTAAAGATCAACTTTATCCTGATCTACAACCAATGAAGCGATAGCAAGGAGGAAAGTAGAATATCAACATACTCCAAATCGCTAATCTTAGTTGATTTTCTTCAATCCTTTGGGAGATACTCTTAATCCAACAGAAAAGAGGATAAAGGAGCAACCATGCATCACTTTAATTAAAAGAAATAAATTATCCAAAAATGGGTTGAACGTCCCATACATAATGTATTATAATCTCTCTAGTGAATTAAAAGTCCTAATCTACTTTTTAATATTCGTTAAGTTCTAAACTGCCAAGGAAAAAAATCAATATCAACAATCTTTACTAATTAAATAATTGCTTCATAATCCAAAGATAAGAAAATACAAAGTGCATAAAGTCCCTTATGTATTGGACATTCCCATCCTTGTATGGCACAATGTATCATCTTGTAGATCTTTGCACATGTTCTTTGAGTGGTTTCTTAAGTCATACTCACTCCTTCAAAAGTTCTTAATTTGAGATTAGGGGAGTTCATGGGCCGAGCCGGGCAATATCTAGGTTCGAACCGGATTCTATACAATAGGCCCAAGTCCAGGCCACAAGTGCCTGGCCTGAGCCCAGCACGCCTAGAATAGGATAAGCCCGAACCCGGGTCTATTATATTTTTTAAAGAAAATGGGGAAGGTTCAATGACCCAACTTGTAGCTCACTTGGTCAGGATGTTTGTGAGTGAGAGGATGTATGTTCAACTTCTTCCCTTCACAAATAAAGAAATACCATTCTTTACTTAAAACAGTGCATATCACTCAGGCAGGGCTTTCTACCACGTAATCCGAGCCCATCCCATATATATATTAAATGGGCTAGAGTCTATATCCAGGCCCCGCCCGAGTACTAAAAGTCGGGCTAGCATGATACATGAGCACCCCTATTTGAGATGCTTTCATGGACAAACAATAGGTGTTTTTAGAAAGTTGACAACTGTCTGTGTCACTACTTGCATAAGAAGCTAATGGTGTCCCACACTATGTGGTTTATAGGTCCCATGTTTTGAACATGTAGAGCCAATCGAAGTGGTGTGCACGTGTCAGCCCTACGTGCCCATTGCGGTTCTGATTAAGACTCAATTGGGCTGCATATGCTCTTGCTTCAGATTCCGCTACTTGAAAAAGACTCAACCTCGAGTCTATATACACCATTCGCCGCTTTCATTTTCACTTCCATGTATGCTTCTGCTTTCACTTTTATCTTCTAGCTACACTCGAATAGGTGGAGATCTACCATGACTTGGTTTGAAAAATAGACTGATGTCATTCACCTGGGCCTGCAACTTGCTCCGTGGTAGATTTTGTCGCTCGATTCTTTCCCAAAAAGGATCTAAATAACATGTTGCCAGTACATCAAATACTTGCAAATCATACTTCCTATCATCTTTACAATGTATCATATACGCACCCTTCTTCATCCAACAAATTACGGTAAATCAGATCCTTGTAATCATCATAAAAATTTCACAATGACCATCACATGATTTGTTATCATAATCTAGATAATCATTGTGACCATCTTCAAAATATAGGTCTCAGGGCTTGACTCATACCAATTGTCAAGTCAAAATCCCAATATGTTGTCACAAATCCTTGATCTCAAGGTCACGAGGATCTAATTGGCTTCCTTGCCTATGTGGACAACCTTGTCCCCTTTGTGATGGCATGGTGTTGAGAATGGAAGCAACAATCAATCGATTAGGATCATTCGGCTTCGATACCAATTGATGCAGTCCCTATTAGCAAAATTGGGCTATATAATAATGAGCATTATGGATTTAACTCAATTGAATCGAAAAACCCCAATTAAATCTTAGCTCTACCCGGACTACAACCAATCAGGCGAAGGAAGAAAGTGGAATTTTAGCTTACTCCAAATCGATAATTCTCACTTGCTTGCCTTCAACCGTTTAGGAAACACACTCTCAATCCAATGAAGAAGAGGATAAAGGAGCAACTATATGCATCAGTTTAATTAAAAGAATAAATCATAAAATCATGAGTTTGACATCTCATACATGGTGTGTATATAATATCTCCTATGAATCAGAAGTTCTAATTTACTTTTTAATATTTATAAAATAGTTTTTGTAAACGAGTAAAGAAAGAAAATTAATATTAATAATCCTTACTAATTACATAATTACTTGATAATTAAGATATAAGAAAATAGAAAATGCATAAATTCCCTCATCCATTGGACGTTCCCTTCCTTTTATGACTTCATATATCTTCTTGTAGATATTTACCACATGTTCTTTGCGTCGTTTTCTCAAGTCTTACTCCTTCCTTGGAAAGTTCTTAATTTGAGATGCCTTAATGGACAAACAAGAAGTTGTTTTTAGAAAGCTGCCAATTGTCATTGCTTGCATAAGAAGCTAGTGGGCATCGCACATTATGTGGGTTGTGGGTCCCATGTTTTGAGCATGTAGGGCCAATTAAAGTGGTGTGCACATCGACCAGGCCTACTTGTCCATTTCGGGCTTGAATAGGACTCAATTGAACGTCACACGCTCCTACTTCATAAATCTTCTGATGGTTTTTTATAGCGGTTAGATAATGGTGGAGTTAGTTCTAAGTGTTTGATTTGCCTTTTTGCAAACTCTGTGGTTTTTAGAAGGCAAGTTGAAAGTGTGGAGTGCAAAAATTTCTCTGATAGCAATGTAGAACAAGTGGCAAAATAATTTCTGGAATAAGATCTCATAAAATAATGCTGGAAGGCTTGAACGATACTATAAACTTCATACAGCCACAACTTTTGATCCAGGTGTCATATCGTGATGTACAAGTACTCCTTTTGAAACTATCAATGTTCTCTATACCTTAGACACCGCTACTAGGCAGCCCCATCATCAAAGGCGATATATGGTTGTTTGAAGGTCAAAATGCAATTTTCATGCGAAACTTAACATCTATACCAAGTTTTTTTTTATTTTTTTTCCTTATTTTATGAGTTTTTTAGTTTGTTTGATTATGAACTTCCGTGGAAGGTTTTAGAAAGTAATTTAGAGTTAGTCCAAGGGTGTTGATGTTATTTGGTTTTACCATTTATAGTAATTTTTACTATTTCAGAATAGTAAAGGTTTTGGACTCTATATAAGTCATTGTTAGTATATTCCTTAGTTCTTCCTTGTGGATTCCTGGTTTTGTTATCAGGTTTAGGACACGTATCTTCTTCCTTCACTTTTTTGTGCTTCCACTACATAAAATGGCCAGGAAAGGGGAGTTTTATTTTTCTTCTAAATTCTTGTAATGTTGGCTTCTACATGCACAAATAAATAAAAATCATTCATATAACAATCAACACAATGGCAAGTATAAAAATTGTTACACCCCAACCCAAATTAATCATGCTTAGTCTTAATTGATTGTGAATTATTAAATTTAATTATGAGTAGTTACTAATTAAGCTGGTTTAACGTGAATTAGTCTTATATAGGCCTTTGGGATAGACCATGGGTCCTGGGTAGGTAGTTTGAACCCATTTTGACTCGCTAGGTAAAGCCAACGAACATTTTCGTAATTCTAGATTTTTCAGTTCTGCATCATATTCATGTCAATTAACATCATTGCGTGTATCTCAACAAGCACGTCGATTTTCATATTGGACGCTTCATGATTTGACCTCAATTAAACAAATTAGATGGCAGTTGACTCAAATTGGAAATATGCTAGAAAATTGGAATTTCTTATAAATTGGAAAATTCCTCTTTAAAAACCAACCCTTCCCTTCATCGTTATTTTTCTAGACTTGAGAGAAAACTCTCTATTTCTCTCTTCTCTTTTCTTTCTTCTTTCATTTTTCTCCAAATCCAGCAAGAAAGGAAGCTTGCATGTCCAATTGAAGTTAGATTTGGACTCCTCATCACCTCCTCCATCTTTTCATGGTTTTAGATTGATAAGAACCTCTCCCTACCATTCTCCATTTACTTCCAGAAGGTGAGATCTGAAAGCCTAAACCTTAGAATTTATTGTAATAGGGTCAAATAGATTCCTTCTCCTCACATGCATGCATTTGATCCATGATTTGGCATTGTTTCATGTTAGGGTATGGGAATTTTGGGGGTTTCTTGTCTTTGAACTAAAGGAAAGGAAGAAGGGTTGGAAAGCTCCAATTCGAGGAAAGTATAAGCTATAATTTGTATTGCATGTTATTTTCCATTGATTCATGCTATTCAATTTCATCTTCTATTTATTATTAGCCTCTTGTTTGTGTCTACTTGTGGAATTAGAGATCAATAGATGGTATCTTGGTTTGCAATGAAAGTTAGAACTTTTAATTAATGAATAGATGCATGAAGTGGCTGGTTGGGACAACAAGCAGGCTAATTTTTCTACAAATTTTGAATAACGGAAAACCTAGAATGGAGAATGGAGTTTGGCAATAGGAGTTGGAAAATTTTGGTCAAAGTGGGCAAATTTTGTGTTCTGAACGCAGAAAGTTCGGTTAAGGGTCGGTTCAAGAAACAGAATGAAATGAAAATACAGGAATGTGAGTTCGGTTAACCGAACTTCATGAGTTCGGTTAACCGACAATGTACCGAACATAGCAGAACTACTTTGGTCAGAATAACGGGTAGGCCTTTTCCCCTTGACTAATCGACTTCGGTCAACCATCGGTTAACTGAATTCGGCTAACCAACAGCTAAACGAGGGTTGACCGACAACCCAAAATCCTAGGAATTTAGGCTGGAAGACCTTTTAGGGCCATAGGATGGATCCTATGACCATTACATATGTCCAATGGAAAAGTTCACTGCACAAGGGAGCCCTTAAAGTGAAGGTTTTTTCATGTAGACTATCATATTGGTCTATTACCACACTATGGATGTTGGTTTAGAAATTAATGTACTTACTCATGTATTGAGGCACCAAATAAGGATAGTAGTACATTGACTTTCTAAATCTATATCGGATTGGATGAGAGAGACGATGGATAAATACATTAGGATGGGCTAGTAATTCACCTTGATTCCTTAAATCAATTATATTTCATATTGAGATGGGTTCATTATTAACCTCAAATTCTAATTGAATAATCAACTACATAAACAACATTATTTATAATTCGACAGTTCAATCCAGATTCGATATCATAGTTAGTATATAATGTTTACAGTATTTTGATCGAGACTCCAATAGAGTGATTATGTATGTGAGTAATTATGATTCAATTCGATTAGAGATAAAATAAGTGAAAACCTTATTCATATTCGAGTATTATTCGATTCGGTTGGTCTGGCATAACTTAGCTTCTACCTTGTGATACCCGACGGGGTTAAACTCGATTTAGTTATTCGAGACTATTGCAGTAAGTTGTCTGGAGTACCAGAACTCTAGAATCGGGTAGCTAGGAGAACCTTTGGCCGGATTACTGTTGACATCCCAACATGATTCACTCTCTATCGGAGAGGATGAGCATAATTAGTAGCCAATTAGTAAAGTTAATTCCTGATTTGATTCATAAAGCATAAATTACTCGTTGATGCACAATCACTCAGTTCATCATAACATTGATCTCTCTTTTTTTATCATTTTTCATTAATTCAAATTTGATATAACATTGATTTGACTCGTAAAGAACTATTATTGCCTATACTTGTTCAATCATCGTATTCATGATACTATCACTTGGTGTCATAGATGCGGGTGAAGTTCCCGGTCATGAGGAGACCCAGGAGAGAGAGGAAGAGACCGAGGAGGTTTCTCCCGGATTAGAAGAATGGGCAGCTGAAGGCCTTATCTAGTCCTCTTCCTAGCGGAGAGCGTTGGTTGTGCTACATTTGGGGTCATTTTGAAGTGGAGTAGATGATATTATAGTGGTGTGACTACCTTTTTGAGGGATATACTTGTTATACTTTTGGATTATACTTTTGTTAAGCTATGTAGGGTGTGTTTTTGTAATCCCTACTTTTGAAGTTAATTGTAAATAGTTTTGTGTAAATCTGAAAGGTTAATGGACCGATCATGATATGATACGAACTATGGGGATATTTAAGATGCTTCCGCTATTAATTGTGAATTGACAGGTGTTGGTGAGCAAGTCTCACATGTGGAAAGTGAGATTTTATCCTTCGTGATTTCGTACTTGACCCGAGACAGGTGCGATTTCACGGGAGTACGCGTGTCAAACCTCGGGGATTACCCTTGGCCAAGTTTGGGACCGGGATGTGACATACGTATAATATGGTATCAGAGTATGAAAAGTCTTGCTTAAAGACTTAGAAATCATTAGAATCGTGGTGAGGATACGCAAGACTCGATTAAGAACATAGTTATGTTAAAACCTTAGTTTATTGTTTAGCAAGGGTTATAGTTGTTATTTCTAAGTCAATGCTAAAATTCTTTTACATATAAATGTCGTCTAGCTCAGGAAGTGGGAACAACGAGTCCAACAATGATAATCCAGACTTCGTCATCATAAAAAATAATCCTCCCCCACCCATGGATGCTAGGTTTATGATGTTGATAAAGCAGATAGCAAAGAACAATGAACGTTAGGAAACTATGTAAGCTCAGATAGAAACCCTATTAACTAGGCAAGTTCCAATTCATAATCTAGGACAAATATCACGAAATACGGGGACTCAAATAGTTTTCCAATCAAGGGAGAAGGATCTGAATGCTTTATATGAAAGTTTAGGAAAGTAGGAGCTACGGAGTTTCATAGTAAAGAAGATGCGATGCAAGCATATGAATGGTTGGAACATATTGAAGATGTATTCGAGATAGTGGTATGCACCAAGAAGCAATGTGTGGTACTTACTGCCTCAATGTTACGAAGAGTTACAAATGTATGGTGGAAAAAAGTGCGAGGGAATCTTACAACAAAATGCCCAATGAAACCATGTGGGAAACTTTCAAGAACCAATTCCGTAAGAAGTTTATACCGGATCATGTGCACAGAAAGAAAGAAGAAGAATTCTTAGCCTTAAAGCATAATCAAATGTTAATAGCCGCGCATGTGCACGCTTTTCTCCAACTGTCGAAGTTCATTGAAGATATGGTAGATACAAAAGAGAAGAAAGTGAAGAGGTTTGTTGGCGGTCTTCACCCGTTGTATGAGGAACACGTGGTGGCATGAAAAAGACCTGAAACCTTTGATGATGAGGTTGATAGGCTTACACCGCTAAAGAACTAGCTATCAAGAAAAAGGCCATAGACCTTAAGAGGAGTTCATCTCATTTCAGTAAAGGCTATCAGCAGAAAAGACAGAAGGGTGTGGTGATTAGTTCTGGTGTACCAAAATGTGACACATGTGGCAAAGGACACCGAATTGAGAAGTGTTGGAGGAACGCAGGGGCGTGTGTTGTTTGAGGATTTATAGAGCATCTCTCGACTGTGTGCCCGAGAGACAGATGGGGTAAAAGGGCCCCTCAACAACCACCTCATCAGTAAGCTAGGGCAGCACTTCCAGCCCCACCACAGTGATAATCACTATAAGCACCACCTGTCAGACAATGACAACCACAATGAAGGCAAGGACGACAGTGCCAACGGGCCAGGCAGCGACTATAGCAAGCAAGGAGAATCTATGTAGTGAACCATAGCAAGCAGAGACTGCCGACAATTTTATTAAAGGTACTATTCTGATATGTGATAGAAGTGTTAGGACCTTGTTTGACTAGGGGTCTATACATTTATTTGTAGCACCTCATTATGCATGCGAACTTCAACAACCACCTAAGTTACTACCCTATATATTGATGGTGACTACTCCTGTGGGCAAGAGAGTGGTTTACGAGAACTACTACCCTAAGTGTAGTGTTCAGATTAGCGAATTGCAGCTGCCAGCGGATTTAATAATCCTAGGGATGCACTACTTCAATGTCATCCTTGGGATGGATTGGCTTGCAAAATATAGGGCTTACATGGATTGTTTTCACATGACCATCACCTTTAAGGTAGAGGAGTCTGATTCGAATGTGATATTCGAGGGTGTACGAGGGAAGAAGTCCAACACCAGATTAATTTGGCACTAGATGCTAGGTTACTAGAGAATGGTTACAAAGGTTACTTTGCCTTTATCACCGAGAAGAAACCACCTAAAACGTTAGAAGAAATCTCAGTGGTGCGTGAATTTCCAAATCTATTTCCGGATGACAGGGTTACCTCCATCTAGGAAAGTAGATTTTCCCATTGATCCAGTGCCAGGTACCGCTTCAATATCCAAGGCACCGTATAGAATGGCCTCATCAAAACTCTAAGAATTGAAGAAACATCTATAACAATTGTTAGACAAAGGGTTTATATGACCTAGTGTATCACCGTAAGGAGCTCCAATACTGTTTGTAAGGAAGAAAGATGGCACCCTTCGAATATGCATAGATTACCGGCAGATCAATCAGGTGGCAATAAAAAATAGATATCCACTTGCGTGTATAAATGAATTATTTGATCAGCTTCAGGGTGCAGTGTACTTTTCCAAGATTAACATTAGATCTAGATATCATCAGTTGAGAGTCTGAGAGCAAGACATTCGAAAAACAGCTTTCCGAACAAGGTATGGCCATTATTAATTTCTTGTGATGCCCTTTGGCCTAACTTATGTACATGTTGTATTTATGGCTTTGATGAATAGAATATTTGCTCCCTAATTGGATGAATTCATTGTGGTTTTCATAGATGACATCTTCGTTTATTCTAAGTCCATAGATGTCAAACCCCAACTCAGGATTAACTTGATAGTGTTTTCTTAGTGTGTATTTAGTCCTAAGTGGGTTTAGTTACCGTGGGTTAGAGTATGATTAGTCTTAGTCCTTAATATAGCTTTGGAGGAATTTTGAGAACGTTTAATGTTAGTTAGACACACTCAGGAAGGCCTGGGTGTACGTGCAAGCATGGGAAGATCGTGTTGAGTTTTGTGTTGATCGTGATTTTTATTTCATTTGAATGGGTTTATGATTATTTACAACTTTTATATTTAGCCCATCTGCGTTTGAAGCCCGGAAACTCAAGTTTTTGGCCAAAGGGTAAAATTGTCTTTTCACACCCAAATCTGGACACACTTTTCGAAATCTCAAAACCGTGTCAAAAATATACTTTTCAAAAACTAGTTATTTCAAGAATCATTTTATCCTTCTTCGTCAACTCCATTCGAGGCCCGCAAGATCATGTTTTCACACATGCAAGAATTAGCACTAATGGGGTCCCACTTGCAAAGTACTTAAGCCACTTTTCCCCTTTTTTCCCTTTCCATTACCAAATCTCTGCAATTTTCAAGACCTAGGGTTGAAAAACCCTTTTTCCTCTTCACATTCTCCTCTTGAATGCATGAGCTAGAGACCTCTAAAAGAAATTCTATGACTACCATCTTCTTCCTCTCATCCAAAGCTTTCTATTGATGCTATTTTCCTTGAATTTCTAGTTGGGGAAGCTCTCCATTTCCTTCCTTGCTTCTTGTTTGGGCACCTCTAGGTAAGAGCTCCAACCTATCTCTTCAATGGAGTTCTTTTGACTCTTAAGGATCTTGTTTTTCTAACTTTCAACACCCATTTCGAAATGGGTTTCTTGTTTGCATTTTTGGGTGAGTTTTGAATGGATTTCTTGGGGTTTTTGCAGTTCTTGGCTTAGCTCTTGAGTAGAAGTGCTTAAAGGAGATCTTGTTAGCATTTGGGCAAAGGCAAGTAATCTCTATAGGTTGATTGTGCATGTGTGTTTATGGATTTCATTATTTATCTTGAAGTTTGCATATGATTTGTTATTGGGTACTAATGTCATGTTTTTGTTAGACTCCTATTTTATGATTTCTACTCAAGTATATGTATTGATATTAAGTAACCTTCCAAACTTTCAGATTCTCTATTTGTACGAAAGCATTACTCCTTTAGAAATTTGGGCTTGTTTTGATAAGAAGTGGGATTTGAATGTTTAAGATTATATAATGAATGGTATTAGAATGTAAATTTGACCCCTTGGAGAGCATGGAGGCTCATGGGATTTCAGGTGGTCTAAGTGTGAGATGGAGGGAAGAAATGGCTTGGGAACCACTATGAGAAGTGCAATTTCTACACTTAGTGAGCAAAGGCAGAAGCTTGTTCGCTAGAGCGACCCCTGGGTTCGCTCGAGCAACTAGACCACTATCTGGTCCGAGTGCAGACAGAGGGTTGTCCGCTCGAGCGAACTATCCACTGTCTGGCCAGTTTCTAGACAGAACCTTGGTCGCCCGAGCGACCTGATGTTTCGCTCGCTCGAGCGAACTGTCCAGACCTCTCGAGCAACCTGTCAAATCCCAGTTTCGAAATTTTATCCCATTTGTATACTTTTAAAGATTGAAAACTAGACTATGTTAAGGACTTTAATTTGACATTGTGTAAATGGAACTCTAAGATACGATTCAACTTCGGGGATACCAATTCTTTTATTTTAACAACGGAGTCTCAATTACACAAAGGTCAATAAATGGCCTTAGCATATACTTGATGAAATTTTCGTGTTTGAACTTCGGTTTACTACAACAAGTAATATCGTGTATCCGCTTGAATTCAAGTTTTAAGCTCGTTCGAAGATTTGTTTCAAGTACCTAATAGGGATCACTTCTTAAGTTGTGTACATACATATTATGCATTTTGCTAGCCATGCCTTGTCTTGCTTTGCTAAGTGATTTTCCCCTTTATTCCGACGTGTTTAGACCATGTTTCGCGTGTTTTGTGCATTCATGAATTCAAGTGAATACCACAAAGCTTGGACTGCTCCTTCAGTCTAATCCACTGTCTGGGGGTCCTTAAACATGTGGACTATCTTCAGATTAGTCGTGTATTTTATTACACATCGTGCGTGTCAGGTACAGCGGCCTGAATCCTGTATTTATGAGAATCGTGTCTTGTTATATTATGTATATCGTGCTCGTTGTGTGTACTTACTCTTTTCATTATATATGATAGAGAAAGGATGTGCTCTTTGTGGAATTACGATTTATGATATATTATGTATTCATGCTAGTTTGTATCTAATTTTGAAATGTATTTCAGTCAAGTATTTATTTTAAGTTCAGTAAATTATTTTTATTTGTTTTCGATTAAATATTATTATTCCATGCTCATGCCTAAATTGATTACTTGCCAAACCGTTGTGTTTGATGCTTGTTATTTTGGTGCCCAGGTGCAGGCGGCTTTGCTTTTGAGGAGGAGTGCCCGGAGAAGGCTGTTAAGCCCACCCCAGCTCGTGAGTGGCAACCCGACGACATCATCTAGACATTGGGACGCATCATGAGTTCGATTTATCATGTTTTGGGTTTTTTATACTTTTGGGTATTGTATTGGCCTCTGTTGGCCTCTTATTTTGGGATGTAACAAATTAACACACCTTGATTAATCTTGTAACTTGAACTACGATGGGAATGTCAAGTTATAATTCCTTTTCTGATATTTTAGTCTTGATGATGTATATGTTCTTATATTGTTATGATGTGATTTGCTACACGCTTCCGCCTATTTGATCGTGTGAGCTAGATATCCGTGTCCTCGGAATCCTCACCGCGGAAACCTGTGGGAAATTAATTATCTTATCTCATCAATCATCGTCGCGGGGCCCGGGCCTTGGTCCGGGGTCGTGACAATAGAAGAGCATGCAGATCATCTCAGAACATCACTTTAGCTTTTGAAAACTCATCAATTGTACACCAAGTTAGAGAAGTGTGAATTTTGACCAAAGTAGGTGGCGTTCTTAGGACACATTATTACCCGTGATGGTTTGGCAGTTGACCCAACGAATGTAGAAGTGGTTACAAATTGGCAGCGTCCTAAGACAGTGTTAGAGCCATGGAGTTTTCTAGGATTTATAGGATACTGCCGTCGCTTTGTAAAGGACTTTTAAAAAATCTCAACTCCGTTGACAAAACTCGGAAAGAAGTGTCATTCGTATGTAATAATGAATGTGAAGCAAACTTTTAGACCCTAAAGGAGAAGTTGACCACCGCCCTGATATTGTCCTTGCATGAAGGTAGTGGAGATTTTGTAACATACTCCGATGCATCTAGAGTTGGCTTGGGGTGTCTACTTATGTAGAATGGTAAGGTGATTGTTTGTGGTTTTCGTCAGTTGAAGGATCACGAAAGGAACTATTTGCTTTGAAATTGTGGAGACATTATCTTTCTAGAGAGCAATTTGAGGTACATTCTAATCATCGTAGTCTTTAGTACTTATTCTCATAGCAATATATTAATATTAGGCAGCGTCGGTGGTTAGAATTCATTATGGACTATGATCTCCAGATTAAGTACATGCGTGAAAAAGGAAATGTAGTGGCTAATGCATTAAGCAAAAAAAAAAAATGATCTAACCTAGCAGCTATAAGTGGTAAGTGGTTTTTACTACAAGAATTCAAGGACTTAGATGTGACAGTAAAGCTTATCAGCGACGAGGCAGTTACAGCTATGTCAGTTTTTGAACCAACTCTAATCCAGCAGATCAAAGATGAACAATTTACTAATCCAGAATTAGTAAGAATTTGAGATCACATTGCAGATAAACCCAACTTTCGTTTGGTGGATGGAATTTTGTACTTCCAGGATAGGTTGTGTTCTCCTACAATAAATAATATGGCGGTAGCAATCATGACCGATGCTTATGATGCAAGATATGCTATGCATCCAAGGAGTACCCAAGTGTACAGAAATCCTAAGGGTAGGTTTTGGTGGAATAACATGAACAGAGATTGTAGAATATGTGTCTAAATGGTATACATGCAAGCATGTGAAGTTTGAACATAGGAAGCCTCCGGGTTTATTACATCCTTTGAATATCCCTAAATGAAAATGAGAACACATCTCTATGGATTTTGTTTCAGGATTACCGGTGATAAGCAAGAAGAACAATGCAATCTGGGTGATAGTTGATCTAGGTGTTCGTTTGATGAAGTTAGCTCATTTCATTCTATTCAAGAAGGGTATTAAGTTCAATGAAATGGTTAAGATTTTTGCGAAGGAAATAACGAGATTGCTTGGTACACCAGTTTCTATAGTCTCGGATCAATATACTAGATATGTCACTTCATTTTGAAAGTCATTTCAACAGTCAATGGTACTAAACTCAGTTTCATCACCGCTTGTGATCCGCAGACTGAAAGACAGTCCGAATGCACCATTCAAACCTTATAAGACATGCTTCGTGCCAGCGTTCTCGATTTTTGTGGAGAGTGGGATGAACATCTAGCATCATGCGAGTTTGCGTATGACAATAGCTATCATTTAGTGATTGGGATGCCGGCATTTGAAGCGCTTTATGGTCTTAGTTGCAGGACGCTTGTGTGTTAGGAAGAAGTCGGCACAAGAACCTTCCATGGATCCACCATCATTGCAGACATAGCTGAGAAGGTTCAGAAGGTCAGGGAAAGACTAAACATTGCTCAGTCAAGACAAAAAGTTATGTGTTCGCAGATCGTTTCGGGACTACCAAGGTTAACAGATGTGAGAATCCATGGGGTCCAATGCTTTCGTGACCAGAGACGAGCAAACAACCTCGTTTTCTTTTGTATACGGGATGTCAATTTTCTAATCTACTTGAAAACAACAAGTGGTGATCATTAGATCAACCTTTTCATGCAGAAAAGAAAATAAGCTTTTTTCTAACTCTTATTGTATGTGTTAAAAAAGAGATAGACTTTAAATTTTGGATGCCATGAAAGGTGAATTTCAGTTTATTGTCGTGAAAGGCGGTGTTTTTGTCGTGACAAACGATTTTGTGTTTGCTGTGATAGGCGGTTTTTTGGTGCCGTGAAAGGCGATTTACAATTCTCATAAAAAAAAAAGATAAGACTTGTGATTTTTTGTCTCTTTAAAAATACAGATATAATAAGGAGAAAGAGAATGAGATATGACTTCTCGGGGAGATTGTGAAGACTCGTTTAGATTGCCGGTCGTAAGTCATGTTTGGATTTCACCGTGGAGAATAAATTTGTGACGAGATAAAAAATCAAGTCCCCTCATTGTTGAAGACATATGTCACTATTGAAGTTATTGATATATCCAATTATATAATAGGTTCATCCCCTGAAAGAATTGCCTCTCCCATGAATTTGGTAAAAAAAAGAAAAAAGATCTACTAGGTCTTAACTTTTAGAGAAAACTACCGGAAAAATCCCCTAAGGACCCCCCACGCTGTGAGGAGGCACATTTTCACCTTCCACACGGGAGGGGTCCTATAGGGGCTTCATATATATTTTTTTTGTCTTCTTGTGACATGGTCGATATCAACCAATATTGGATATCACTTCCATCTTTTACACGATGCTATATCAAGTCGAACTCGACGGGGCAACCACTACCTACGATCTTCCCTTTCAGCAAGCACTAAGAGTCCATGAGAAACTCGGTTTCCCTCCATTAACAGGTTGGTACACATATTAAACACCTTCGTTTACTGAATGATCCCCCTGAAAATTCATAATCTATCTTTTTTTTTTTCGGTTTCTAATTTGAGAAACCCTAGAAAATCGAAATACAGTCCCTTTTTTTGCCTTAGGAAGATGTAACAGTTGGAAAATTTGGTATGCATTCTGTCTACAAGTCCCCTTTTAAGCGACATGATTATGGTCCCCAAGACATCATGGAATAAATTAGTAATGGTCATTGGTTTTGTGTGTAGTCTCTTAAAAAGGCTTTTTTTTTTTCTATATTCTGCAATTTATAAGTGTCACATTAAACGTTTGTTACAAAATATAGCTATTCTGATGAAACATGTCATAAGGAAAGTTTGCTACAAAAAAGCAGTCCATATTCATTCATTACAGTCGATGGATTCCAAAATATAGCTATTCTTCTCCATCTAAGGAAGCTTAGATCCTATTTTGTTTCTCATTCCTATAAGTGGTATAGAAACAAAGACTGTAATTTTAATCTTTCATTATTTGCACCACTATATCACATTGTTATCTAGGTTTTTATCTTAATTTAAGCACATCTTCCTCGTGACCTAAAATGTTTTTTTTTTTTTTTTTTGACATTTAGTGATAAGATGTCAGATAGTGAGGTGTTGTTCATATTCCACTATGATGGCAACTTCGAATTCGATATAATTCATCCGGTGTACAATGGAGGAAAGCAGAAGATGAGATATTTACCGATGGACATAACATACGCGTCACTGGTTAATGAAGCAAATGAAGCAGCCAATTGTGGGCTATCAATCCAGAATTTAAACTTATAGTACCTCCATCACAACGGACGGGCATTTTCATTGGCCAACATCGACGCTGATAACGATGTAAGGAGAATGTTGAAAGCATCAGGGAATGATTTAAATGGCATATATCTATACGTGTTCAACTTCCAGAATGATGGGTAACATAAAGGAGGCGAACAACGAAGGTACGTGTATTGATTCTACCACTACGCTTGTTAGTTAACAAATACTACTTTGTTCCCACTCTTGCTTATATTTTCAATTACTTGTTGTAGGTTTCAAAGGATTGATAAAGATCGCACTTGTCTGAAAAAAACGAGGAACGTGTCAAGAGTTTTAAAAGGAAAAAGGGTCATGGAGCCATTGCAATCTGATGAACTGCCTAAAGTTGATCTGGATGAGGATGAAGACATGCATTTTCAAACTATATATAATGAATTGAGTGCACATCAGCCGGTCGGACAAGATGAATTTGTTGATGAGATGGACGACATGTGTTTTGAAACTGCACCTAACGATTTGAGTACACATCAGTCTGTCGGACAAGAAGAAACCGTTGAAAGTAAAGACGTTGGTGTAGATTATTATGGTAATATAAAAATAGAGAAACAGAGCCCCAACAAACACATCCGTGGGATGCCAAAGTTCAAGGGCGAAGTCAACACTGACACAGCGAATCAATCCAAAACGGCAAATGCCTCCAATGAAGCCCTACATTTATATCTAGATGACAATATGGTGCCTGAGGAGGTGAACACACATATCGGTTCCAACTCGGCAAGGGAAATGTGGCTTGGTCGCGAATTTCCCAATCGACAGAACTTTCGAAACACTCTTGCTAAGTTTGCGATTTACGGGAACTTCACACTCAAGCACCTGAAGACCAACTTGACCAAGGTCACGGCACGTTGCAAAGATCAGGAATGTCCTTGGCGAATTCATGCTTCTATCGTCGAGTCGGGGCCGCAGTTCAAGGTCCGGACGTACAATCCAATCCATCGATGCTCGAAACCAATGATGGGTATTGCGCATCGACAGGCAACGTCAGCACTCATTACAGAATTCATCATGGAGAGAGTCAAGCAAAATCCAGATTTAAAACCCAAGGATATAATGAACGACTACCAGATGGAATTTGGGTCAACCATTAGCTACAGAAAGGCACTTATTGCAAAGGAAATGGCACTGCGTGTAGTCCGGGGGTCGTACGAAGATTCATTTAAGATATTGCCTCTCTATTGTATTGAATTGCAAATGGCTAACCCTGGGACCGTAACAAACATAGACACAGTGCATGACCGTTTTAAAAGATTTTTTTGGGCATTTGGACCATGTTTAAGTTCGTTCACGTGCTCCTTGAGGCGAGTGATTGCTGTTGACGGGACACATCTCCGAGGCAAGTATCCAGGTGTTTTGCTTCTAGCCGTGACACACGATGCCAACCACAAGCTCCTCCCCATTGCGTTTGCCTTTGCGGAAGCGGAACGTCGTGACAGTTGGGAATGGTTCCTCGCAAACTTATTCATTTCATTGGGAGAGCCCTCCAATCTGACTATTTTTTCGGACTGTCAAAAGGGTCTTGTCCCAACGCTCAAAAACACCATACCTGCCGCAATGCATTGTTATTGTTGCCGCCACATTGCAGAAAACATAAAGGTAGCTTTCAGTGATGGGGCTATTGTGCTTAAATTTTGGCATGCGGTAAAGTCATATAGGCCATGTGAGTACGAGGCTTACATGATGGATATACGTGCAGTCAGCCAAGACGAGTTCAACTACATCGACGCGATTGGCCGGGAACACTGGGCGAACGCATACGTACAAGGCCGTCGATATGAAATGCTAACTAGCAATGCCGCTGAGTGCACTAATAGTCTATTAAGAGACATAAGAGTCCTGCCTATCACTAAACAGGTAGAAGAGATTCGTGCCAAGTTAATGGAGTTCTTTCAAAAGCGTCAGCTATTGTCCCAAGCGGTGACCACTCGTCTTACTCCGTATGCAGAGAAGAGGCTGAGCCAAGAAATGGAGGAAGCTCGCCGAGTTCATGTTCGGGTGGCTGGCATTGTTGAATTTCAGGTTCAATCTGCGGAATACGTCGACGTGGTAGATCTCGAACGAAGAACCTGCACATGTCGGAAATGGGAGGTATTGGGCATCCCTTGCTGTCATGCACTGGCATCAATGAAAGTCAGAAATTATGATCCGTATGATTTTTGCGAGCATTGGTATCTGTCATCAGTGTATCGTTCCACGTACAGTGAATTTATACATGCCACTAGAGACAGCAAGCAGTGGGAGCATACATCAGATACGAGGGTCCTTCCACCTATAGCTACCAAACAGCCAGGACGTCCTCGTAAGAAGAGGCTTCGAACCGAAGACAGTTTCCGTCAGCGGAAGGTTGTAACGTGCTCGAACTGTAGAGGAAGGGGACATAACCGTGGAAGCTGTCGCAATCATCCATCCCTGACTTGAATGTTGGGTGAAGGAGCCCTTCGTTTCTTTTGATTTCATTTTGAGGCTTTCATATTTGTATATGTGTTGGTGATGTATATATATATATAGTTTCTTTTTGGATGTAGTATTATAAAGTTACGCTTGTAGACCAATTTGTAACACGGTCAACTATATTTTTGTCTATTCGGTGTCAGCTTGTACTGGTTGAACAAGGATGCCACATGGTCATAATGGAGTTAAACTTTTTGCTGTTATATGTTATTATTGAAATGAAATGAAACATGATTTTCTCTTAATCCCTTTCTCTGTCAAAGTAAGCTATTTGTTGATATTCATTGTAAGCTAACAACAACCCTGTATGGTCGAAATCGAAGCTAACAACAACCTTGCATGGTCGATATCGACAACTTAACTAGAAGCTAAAAATACCCAGCATAGCCGATATCGACCATTTAACTGAAAGTTACAAAACGCTACATAGTCAAACTCCAAGATAAAAAACCTTGTATAGCCGATATCGACAATTTAACTGGAAGCTAAAAATACCCTGCATAGCCGATATCGACCATTTAACTGGAACTAGAAAACCCTGCATAGTGCGCGCTGCAAGATAAAAAACGTTGTATAGTCGATATCGACCATTTAACTGGACGGTAAAAATACCCTACATAGCCGATGTCGACCATTTAACTAGAAGTTACAAAACCCTGCATAGACAAACTCCAAGATAAAAACTCTGTATAGCCGATATCGACCATTTAACTGGAATTTAAAAAATACCCTGCATAACCGATATCGACCATTTAACTGGAAGTCCTTAAACCCTGCATAGTCAAACTCCAAGATAAAAAAAAACCCTGTATAGTCGATATCGACTATTTAACTGGAAGGTAAAATACCATGCATAACTGATATCGACCATTTAACTGGAAGTTACAAAAACCCTGTGCCAAGCTAAAAAACCCTGTATAGTCGATATCGACCATTTAATTGGAAGGTAAAAATACCTGCATAACCGATATCGACCATTTAACTGGAAGTTACAAAAACCCTGAGCCAATCTAAAAACCCTGTATAGTCGATATCGACCATTTTAACTAGAAGGTAAAAATACCCTGCATAACCGATATCGACCATTTTAAGTGGAAGTTACAAAACCCTGTATAGTCGATATTGACTATTTAACTGGAAGCTTTACAAAAAAAACCCTGCACAGTCAAACTGGAAGCTAAAAAAACTGTATAGTCGATATTTTAAAAAGACCTTTGTGTTGGATACAGGACACTCATCAACATTCATTCGGGAGCAAACAAGTAAATAGCTGCATGCATCAATTAACACTAGTAAATTATTTACATTCATCCCGGTTCAAATATGTACATCATCCAGATTGCTAAAATCAGTTAGTTTACTTCCTAAAAAATGAGTAAAAATATTTGAGATGCTATCTATCAAACTTCACACACCCACAATCCACTTCTGTCATGGGTAGTCCGTCAAGTCAGTTAGACCCAGCCTGTTAGCATTTAGTTGCCAACTCCTCTTGAATAACTCCACGACAATCTTGCTGCGGAAGTACGGGATATGGGACTACGTAAAGCTGATCGGGAGGCAGTGCACACAGTGTGTAGCGAATGCTAATGCAAACACTCCACAGTCGTTGGCATTATGCTGATGCGGTATGTCCGTCTTCTCCTCCCATGACCACAGGTATGGGTCAGACCAGTCAAAATGGCTGTAACCTTCGTCTAGCCATCCCACCTGCAGGGCACATTAGTAAAAGGTCCTTCGATTCTCGATTAAAAATGATGTGATCCAAATACAACAGTTTACCACATATGCAAGATGTTTTTAAATGTGTTTGTGCCAAAAAAGTCAGAAACTTTGTGGAACGTAACATAATAAATTGGCTGCCATAAACTGCAATGGTTGTTCAAATCTTCTATCATGGAAAGTTTCTCACATGTAGTTAACCATTTAAGCAGTTATACATTGAAAAGTCCACCTGTTCCATACCATAGTGTAATAGATGCATGACTTTAGCATGGCACTTCTGATTCATTGTGAGTAAGAAAGGTTGTGTAGAATAAAACGGCCACTTTATGGATGTGATATAGGACATAAACCGGACAATTAATCCGTATTGAGAATTTTACTTGCATATCTCACACCCTTATTTTCATTTGATCTGCACTTGTCTTCGCCAGTGGCTGAATTCATTTTTGTGATCTCTATTTGGTGAAAAGTTCATCACAAGTGCAGATCACTTGTTCACCAGCAACACCTTAATCAATCTTATTTAATTAAATAAAGTGGCAAACCATCAGTTCCCAACCCAAATGTAATTTACTGTAATGAACCCTTCTTCCCTCACCTTCTTGCCATGAGGAAGAAGTTAGGGGCATACTTGCTCTCAATAAGAGTACTTTCAATGAAGAAAAGACTCATTGTCTTGGTCCCTTGTACATGTTCTGTTGTTGGGGAGGGGGGGGGGGGGTGTTAGGAATAACTTTCCATCTAAAAGATGGCTCTCCAACCATGTATCACTTTATTTGTTCAATTCAACTTAATGGGAAACAGATAAAAATTCCCCAAAGATTTAATTGCCAAATGTTGTTGAAGCATTAGAAATGTTGGGACTTATTCGTGTTTGTTGTTTAGTTGTTATTCACTCTGTTAATAATGTCCTAGTTTGTAGGATAATCTGTTTTGTTTGAATTGGTCTTAGACTCACTTACACATTCTTAGGAGTTGTGAAC
>QPKB01000004.1:37687774-37892774 GCA_003546025.1 Camphora micrantha | reverse complement strand
TGTCCTACTTTTGGGGTTAATGATAATCCATTTTCTACCCATCAAAATGAATTTAAAACATGGTCGATATCCATTGTGGGGCATGGAAGGGATGCCTCTGCAACAGATGGGTTCACAAAGAACCTGCAACTGTTTAGTTTCGGTGTCAACATATGGTTTCTATTGAAGAACCCAAGCAAAACATGCCGTAGCCACGGAAAGGGGTTTGATCTATTACCATGATGAAGGATGCTTCCGTGAATGCAGTGCCCTCCTTTTTTCAAAAACCCAACGAAATCAATTGTTAATTAGGGCAAAAGCAAAAGAAACAGTAAAAAAACGCACCTCCATGTGAAGATCACGATTTGAAATGGAAAAGGAGGGAAGGCGCCAAAAGCTTCTTGGGACCACTGGCTGGGACAAGCACTACAGGGGAAAAATGTCGATTGCGACAGACGAAGGGAAAAGGGAAAGAGAGCGACTGCGGAATGAGGGAGAAATGGGGTTGTTTTACGTTATAAAATTGCCTAAATGGTCGATATCGACCATTTCATTCAGCAAATAAAAAAAAATATAATGGGCCCAAGGGACCTCTCCGGTCTCCATAATTATACCGAGTCATCAGCCATCCATAGGGGTCCTTAGAGGCTTTTTCCCGTAGTTTTCTCTAACTTGTAATTAAGAAATGTAGAATTTGTGTCCCAAAAGTTTATTGTTGTAGACACGGAATTAATAAAATTAGACACACTTACTTGTGCGACACTCACACAATAAAGATGTTTGTCACACAAGTAGCCTAACTCACTCAAACTCGAGACACTCAAGCCAAGCTTCACATTAATACTCTTATCACTCAATTCTTGGGATAGTTACGAGCTAGGGAGGCCACTTCTATTTATATATAGTAGAGGTCCCATATAAAAGAGTGGTTAGGAATTCACATGTCACCCTTCTAGTGTTCTAACTAGCTGGGTTAGTGAATAGTGAACACCGGGGTCTTGGGACTTGGAGTTAAGAAAAGTATGCGACTTGTAGCTTGGGGCAAATCTGGCGAATCTTAGCCCATCTGAGGTTCCAGGCCCACTGCATCGATCGGCCCAAACGGTGCTCCTCTCTCTATGGTCTCTCTATGGTCTCTACCATACTCCAGTTTCCACCTCTAAACCTAAAAACTGATTGAAAGCCGACGGCTGAAACTCACTGCTTGTCATCGCAGGAAGAAGCAGCTTCAGACCCCGACGTTTCGTGATCGATTTCACTTCACTTTCTAGCATCACCAAAGCAAAAGCAAACGAGGAATGGAAGACATCGAAGACGTTGTAAGTGCGAGCGGAGCTCCACCTGGCTTTCGCCTTCCCTTATCAGCCGTTGGAATGAAGCCCAAGAAGCCAAAAGCCCGCATCATCAACGCCGCTCTCACTGCTAATCGAAACATCCCAGGCACCCAGGTCCATTTTCCTCTCGATTTGTCTGTGTGGAAGCATTCCCATGGATTTCGATTCCATCACCATTTCAATTCCCCTCAATTCCTCCCTATGAGAAACGGCTACTAGGGGTTGTAATTATATGTGGGTATTTCTCTCTCTTTGAGATAGAAACGGTTGGATGTGTGTCAAAAGCAGTTCAAGGGGTAACTTGGGGCTTTAAAGTATTTGCATCCTACTCTTTAGATTATGAACTTGGTGCCAAAATTGGCATGATCAAATGAAGATCTATACAACTTGAATGAGTGCTGCTTCTTGTTTTTGGGTGTGTTTGGGGGATTGTCATGTCTATGTCTATAGCATGTGTTGGGAATGATATGGAATGGAAATGAAAGTACAATTACAAGATCTCTCACTGTGCACATCTCCTTAAATTAAGCTTCTCTGTTTTGCAGACCATATATGTGAAGACTTTCGGGTGCTCTCATAACCAGGCAGGCTTCTCTCTTTTTCTCTATTATCAATTTTTAAATAACCAGTATGTCATTATGGTGACTTCTAATAATATGCATATGTGACCCTAGAGTTGACATGTTGCATAGGTGTGTCTGGACATTAGGTTGTAAGTTAACCAGCACAAACGACCAATTCTACAACAATGGCAAGGGTGAGAAGCAAAGGTGAAAGGGGCTCTACTTCTCTTTAGCCTTGAGAAGTATTGAAATTACTGACCAATTGCTATTTAGCTAATATGAATGGGACACCATGACACCAATTTTAAATATCCTCAAGTACGTGACAAGTATGATGTTCCTTTGATCCCAGATTCTGAGAACTAAATCCAACATCTTTGATGGCGGTATAATATAGATGAGTTTTTTATCCAATCCATTAAAAAAAGGAATCCGTTTTTAGCTGTTTAACTCATATGATAGTGTTTTCTTGATGGATGTGGAGAAGTCAATCAATAAGACACAAAATCCAAACAAGCATCACGCCATATAGACAATATTAATGTAGTTTGCGTTTAATGTCTACATCAATGGGTGAAGATAGTGATGACTTTCCAATAGAATCAATTCAAAACAAGATTCAGTGCATCAAAGAGAAAATAAAAAATGACAATTATGTGCTTTGCACATTCCATACTCATGAATTTTGTATTTATAGGAAACCTGATGCAGCCCCAGATCCACGATCGTCGAATAGATCAATCTCTCGAAGGATTGATCGAATCTATGGATGGATTCAGCTACTAGGGCACATTCATGATAAGGAGAAACACATAACTAAAGAGAAAACTCTCATTACTCAAATGATATTGACAATAAGCATTCCCTTACAACAATCATCCTTACATAGAATAGGTTATAACTTGGACACCAAGACTTTCCTAAACAATAAAGGAAACTAAACCACTAAACTTGCTTAACAGTCCAACTAAAATAAAAATCCTAATTTAAATACTTCTAAATAAATAAAAAATACTTAATTAAGACTCCTAAACAAGTTAAACTTCTAATTAAATGGATGTCCCGTTGGACTATGGACCGGGCCCAATGGGTTGGCCGACCCATGGTCTGGCCTGCATCAAAACCTCTCAAATTGTATCACATGATCATCTTTTTTTCAGAGAGAAAACCATGTCTTAATGACTCTTACTCTCGATTCCCTCTCAAAAAACCTTTCAAGAACGGCCTTCCTCTTCCATGCAGTTGATGACATGGACATAATCTTTTAGCTAGATAAATTCTTTCCAAAAATAAAACAGACCAATGATCATAAGAGAGTTTCAATTAAAAGGAAATTCACAATAGAAAGCTAATCTGCATTGCATTGGAATCATTCCTTGGAAAGATCCAAGGCATATGTCCACCAATCTCTACCTTTTTTATTTTTGGTATTCCAGCTAAGGGGTTGGGTCCCTGAGAGACTTGCACATGCGAGGTAATAGGAACTCGCACATGCGAAGGGCGGACAACTGACACATGCGAGGTAATTGGATCTCACATGCAAGGACTAACCGACTAATGTGAGATAATACGGACTCGCACATGTAGGCGTCGGGTGGGGGGGTGTGGTTCTAAACCTGGTCACCTTGATGAGAATTGCGGCGTCTTACCACTAGGGTAAGATGCCGTTCCAAGTGGTAAGACGCCGTTCCACCAATCTCTACCTTGGTGTAGTAAAATATAAATACATTTGAGATGGTAATTAAAAAATTTTCATCATCGCCATCATCAAAGCCTTGCCCCAACTATGTTGGGGTCGGCAACACGTATTCTGTTTCTCCATTCCGATCTATCTTGAGCCAAATTCTCCGATAAGTCACACTTCTTCATATCCATTTTTACCACCTCCATCCACATTCTCTTTGGACTACCCTTTCTCCTTGGCGGGCCATCAATCTTCATGGCCAAACTTTTCTTTACCGGCGCCGTTACCGGCCTACGTTGAACATGCCCAAATAATATCAAATTGGTTTCTTTTATCCCCTATTGTTGTTACCCATAAATGCTTTCGAAAGCGCTCATTTTTAATTTTATCTTTCCTAGTTTTACCACAGGTCCACCTCAACATTCTCATCTCTGATACATCCATTTTGTGCACATTTTGTTTCTTAATTGCTCAACATTCTGCTCCATAGGTCATAGCTGGTCTAATTACTGTCTTGTAAAACTTTCCCTTCAATCTTGTAGGCATTCGTCGGTCATAGAGCACTCCAAAAGCAAGTCTCCACTTCAACCATCCTGCTTTTATCCTATGTTCGACGTCTTCATCAACCTCCCAATCCTTACTAATTATAGTGCCAATGTAGCGGAAAGAATCGATTTGTGGTATCTCATGGTCTTCAATTCTCATAGTAGTTTCAGCTCTTTCTGTATACCCACTGAAGTTGTTTTTTTTTTTTTTTTTGAAATGGTAACTTGAGCTTTTCAGTATAAAAGGGCTATATTGAGAAGCGGCTGGGGTGGACCTCAGAAAAACAGCCACCACCCAAAAAAGAGGACCTATACAAAAAGGCAAAAGGCCTCATACCAAGGAAAAAAGCCAAATCAAGGCAAAATGACTTCCCTCCAGTTGAAACAAAGGGCATCAAGGGATAAGTCTTGAAAGTCAGGGAGAATAGAGACCCAAGAGGCAACAGTGAATTTCATTTTGATGATTAGGTCTTCTTGGGAGGATGAGGTTCCTTCAAAACATCTGCTATTTCTTTCTTTCCAAATTGTCTAAATGAAGGCAAGAAAAGGCAGGCATCATATGATCTTCCCTTTGGAGGAGGTAATCGGACAAGCCCACTAATGGAACATCTCTGGGAAGGATTCAGGAATAACCCAGCTGCAATTAAACTCCTTAAGGATTGCTAACCAGAGAGCTTTTGTCTGCTTGCAATGAAGGAATAAGTGGTCAACCGATTCCTCATCAGCTAAGCGAAGGGGGCAAGCGTTGACGATAAGCATTTTCCGGCGGCGGAGATTATCCATTATCAGAATTTTATTCTGGAGAGCAAGCCAGGCAAAAGCGAGGACTCTGGGAGGGGCCTTAATTTCCCAGAGGGATGGCCAACCTCGTTGTGAAGTCAGGGGCCCAACATGAAGGGCGGAGAAGGAGGAAACTGAGAAAGATCCGCTGCTGGAAGGTGCCCAACATCTAATGTCTTGCACTTCACCGTTGATGTCCAATCCACTTAGAACCTCAAAAAGATTGAAAAGATTTGCTTCCTCTGCCCAAGAAAGATTCCTTCTGAAAATGGGGCCCTACAGTTGCTGGCTGCCATTCATGTCAAGATAGTCTCTGACCATAGCTTTGCGGTTTCTGGCACATCTGTATAGATCGGGGAATTGAATCGCTAAGGGGTTGTTGCCGACCCAAATGTCATGCCAAAAGGATATGTTCTCTCCATTGCCAACTCGGTAGTGGATGAATTGAGCAAAAGAGGCTTTGGAAGAGCAAATCCCTTTCCAGAAATTAGAGCACCTTTGGGGAGGAGGATAGATGTCTCAACCGTTTCTCCTAATTTTGTATTTGGCTAGAAGGATATTTCTCCACAGACCTTCATATTCGTCCACCAGCCTCCAAAGCCATTTGCCCAGTAATGCTTGATTCATACTCCTTAAGGGTCTTATACCTAGACAGCTTGACTTTTTTGGGTGACAGACTGAATTCCAATTCACCAAGTGGATCTTTTTAGACTCCTCACTTCCCTGCCATAGGAAGTCATGTTGAAGCTTCTCAATTCGGTTGATGATAGCAACCTGGCATTTAAGAATAGACATGTAATAACTTGGAAGGTTGGCAAGAGCGGATTGGATCAACGTTTATTCTGCCTCCTAGGGATAAGTATCTTGCTTACCAAGAAGAAAGTTTTTTCTCGATTCTCTCAATAATTGGGTTCCAGACGGATCTTGGCTCTCTACGTAGACAAAGAGGAAGCCCAAGGTAGGTGGAAGGGAAATGGCCGACTCTGCATCCCGAGATAGTTGCAAAGAGACGAAGAGAGTCTTCTTTAGTAGAGATGCCTAGGATGACGCTCTTAGAGAAATTAATCTTGAGACCCGAAACAGCTTCGAAGCATTTGAGAATGGCAACCAAGTTTTGAATTTGATCCACTTTAGCATCGCAAAAAAGAAGAGTGTCATCCGCATAAAGGAGATGGGAGATAGATGGAGCATTCTGGGCGGGATTGAAATCGCGAATCAAGTTGCAATCTTCTGCTTTAGAAAGCATCCTACTGAGTGCCTCTCCAATAATGACAAAAAGGAACGGAGATAAAGGGTCTCCTTGATGCAGGCCCCTCTCTGCTGAGAAGAATCCTTTCGGGGAGCCATTAACAAGGATTGAGTGGGTAGCCTATGATGCACATATACGGCATGGATACGGCAAGGGCACGCTATAGACACGGCAACGACACGGATTTTACACATTAAAAGTGAAGTATTGGATACGATACGACACGATATGTTGCCCATTTTGAAGTATTCGTGCATTATAGTGGGTAGCAGATGAGATGCATTCTCGAATCCAATCCCTCCATTTATCTCCAAATCCCATCCTGCGCAGTAAATAAAGAAGTCCCAGTCTACCATATCGAAGGCTTTTTCCAAGTCTAGCTTGCAGATTAGACCTGGAGACTTGTCTTTGTATCTGGAATGAATGCATTCATTTGCAACGAGAACCCCATCTAAGATCTGTCTTCCTTTGACGAAGGCACTTTGAGAGGGAGAGATGATGGAAGGAAGGATCCTTTGCAATCTGGTTGTAAGCACTTTAGCCAATATTTTGTAAGTGCTGCCTAGGAGACTTATGGGTCTGAAGTCTTTTATGCAATCCGCACCGGGCTTCTTTGGGACAATAGCAATGAAAGATGCACCAATGGTTTTGGAGAGTCTGCCTATGGAGTGGAATTCCTTCATGAAGGCCATAAAGTCTGTCCTTAGGAGGTCCCAATGAGTTTGGAAGAAGGAGATTGGAAAGCCATCTGGGCCTGGAGCTTTAACGCTTGCAAGGCGGAATATTGCTGCTTTTACTTCTTCCTCTTGGAACTCTTCTTCCAGCCAGTTCGCGTTTTCCACGCTAATAATGGGGAACTGCAGGTTATTTAAAGAAGGCCTACTTCTTTCATCCTTGCTGAATCGATTGCTAAAGTAGCTGATGATGTGATTTGTTATCCCTTCTCTATCCTCTTCTCTGTTTCCATTGACCATCAAGTGATCAATCATGTTGCCCCTCATTCTAGTCGAAGCCAAACTGTGGAAAAACTTGGTATTTTTGTCCCCCTCTTTTAGCCATCTACACCTCGATCTCTGTTTCCATTTGATTTCTTCTTCCTTGACTTTACGTTCAAAGAGGTCTTTAAGATCAAGTCTCTTTGCCAAATCCTCTTTAGATAAATACCTTTGAGTTTCTTCCTTTCTGTCAATAGACTGCAATTCTTCTAGAATTTTTGCCTTGAGAGGTCCGACAGGCTCTAAATTGTACTTGGTCCATTCTTTAATCTTGTTTTTCAGCATCTTCAGCTTTGAGGTAAATCGAAAACCCGCCCACCCTCTGACATCAATACTATTCCACCACTCCTTAATTGAGTCTCTGAAATGCTTATCCTCTAGCCACAGAAGCTAAAAACGGAATGGGGAGGGACCCCATTTTAAAATTTTGGAATCGAGTAAGATGGGACAGTGATCAGAGGTGGGCTTGGGGAAAGCAATTTGGCAGACTTCTGGGTATAAATCTATCCAATCGCCAGTGACCAGGAATCTGTCAAGACGCGACATTGTCGAAGGACTCTGATGGTTGGACCATGTGAAATTTGCACCCCCTAGATGAAAGTTTATTAGGAAGTGGGAGTTGATCCAGTCTGAGAAGCATTGCATGTCTATTGTTATATTCCCACCTCTAGACTTTTCTGAGGGGAATCTAGTGATGTTCCAGTCTCCTCCTATGCACCACGGCCCTTCCCACTGAAGTTGTAATCTATATATTTTGTCTTTGTACTGCTTATTTTAAAGCCTCCTGCCATCTCTCGAGTTTTGCATTCACACCATCTTTTGATTCATATACCAATACAATATCATCTGCAAATAACATGCACCAAGGTACCTCTTATTGAATATGAACAGTTAACTCATCCATAATCAGTGCAAAGAGATAGGGACTTAGGGCTGACCCCCGATGCAAACCTATGGTAACTGGGAACTCCCCTATCTCTCCACAAGTAGTTCTCACACTCGTTACTGCTCCTTCATAAATGTCTTTAATAATGTCAATATAACCTTGTGGAACATTCCTTTTATTTAAAACCCACCAAATTAATTTCTCTAGGTACACCCTATCGTGGGCCTTTTTTAGATCGATGAAGACCATATGCAGATTTTTCCTCTTTGCTTGATATTTTTTCATTAATTGCCTAAGTGAGAAGATAGCTTGGCTTCCATTGTTGACCTCCCTTGCATAAAACCAAATTGATTTTCAGAGATCTTAGTCTTCTGTCTAAGTTTTTGCTCCATTACTCTCTCCCATAGTTTCATAGTATGACTCATAAGTTTAATCCCACGATAGTTGGTACAGTTTTGTATATCTCCCTTGTTCTTATATATAGGTACTCCAACACTACTTCTTCATTTATCCGACATTTTCATTGTCATTAATATCTTATTGAAAAGTCTAGTTAGCCGAATCTCCTCAACTTCTCCTAAGCATTTCTAAGCCTCAATCGGGATGTCATCTGGGCCCGTATAGCCTTTCCTGTCTTCATTTTTTTAATTAGTTTCCTCACTTTTGCCGCCCTAATTCTATGAAAAAAAGTATGCTTTGCTACGAAAGGGTCCTCTTTTATTCTTATATCTCCTATATAGTCTTCATTTAAAAGTATGCTAAAATATTAGCTCCACCTTTCTTTGATATCGTTGTGCTTCACTAGAACCTTTTGGTCATTGCTCGGTAATTAAAAAAATTTATTAAATAAAAATCCAGAACACTGCTACTATAGCAATTGAGCAGTACTAAGGGACTCATCCGAAACTATAGCATGAATGTCCCCAAGTAATGTTCTTGAATTATTTTCTCAACCTGATGATAATAATCTATCTTTTATTCAAGTTAACACGGGCATCATCTTTCTGACGATAAACTCTACATGAGTAATCCCACATATCCTATAAGGTTAAAGAGTTAGAGTGGGGTTCAATATAAATCAAAATCCAACTTTTGACACGTCAATTTTACTCTCTCCTTGGTGGATTCTGTGGACATTTTTTCATTGCTTTGTTCCAATCCTTCCGGTCATAACCTACTTCTCCTTTCGTTGAGCACAAGTAATTTTTAACATCACATTTGACTGGAAAATGTCAGTTTTACCACCATAATGTTTAGAAGAGATTCCTGATCGAGAGTACTATACTGCACCCTGCTTCCAGAAGATTAGACCATGAATCACCAGTGAATATCATTCAGCAGAATATAATATCAATCACCAAAAATGACTGAAGATCCAACAGTTACCTGAAGAGGTCTCAGCAAGCCAGAACATGCCCAAACAGAAGATCTGGTCAAGGTCCATACCAAAGTAGAATCAAGGCTAAAAAGTTCAGACAGTGCATCCTCGTAGTTCTTTTTTGAATGGTTGTGCATCCTTGTATGGTGACACCAGAACACTCGAAACTGCAATTGAACAAACTGTTTTCTCAGATCAGATTTTTGTATTTAATTGTTTAAAAAAAAGCAACCCCTTGAGAATTTTCATCAGTTATGCAATTATTATTAAGCTTTGGCTAACCATTTGTTTTCATTGACATTTTGACTTATTATGATTTTATCATTGCTTTTTTAAGGCAAAATTTTTTATCCCTAGGGAATTCTGATTCTTTGTGTGTAATTGTTTTTCAGAGTGATAGTGAATATATGGCTGGTCAGCTTTCAGCATTTGGATATGCATTGACTGATGATCCTGAGGGAGCAGACTTATGGCTGATTAATACGTATTGATGTTCTTTCCTTACCCCCTCTTTTTCATACATATGTGGAACAAACTCCCTACATGCTTCCATGTTTTTCGCATTGTAGTAGAAAAATAAGAATGCCTTTTGAAGGTGAATTCCTTATGCTTCAGAACTTGTCTGATCAGAAATTTAAAACATGGGAAGTGCATGGGAAGTTGCACTTCTTTTCTTTTCTTTTTTTTTTTTTTTTGAATGGTGAAGTTGCTCTTGTTCATACATATATAGGGACCCCCTTTTTTTTCTTTTTTGAATGATTATATTAGGGACTTATTTGTAATTAAAATCCAAGGACCGTTTCTACTTTCTGGAAACATAAGGGGTTTTTCTGTGAATTGTAAGGATTTCATTAATATAAAAGTAAGGGACTTGGCACCTGGTCCGAATGCAGCAGGTCTTCATAAGTTCCGCTAAAAGCTCTCTTCTTCCTGTCCTTTTTCTCCCTTCTTTTTCTCTTTTCTCATATATCTTGCATCTGTTGGACATATTGTGCATATTTTATGCAATTTAGAATACATCAACTGGGATACGAGATCATCATCAAAGGTAGATGACTCGTCAAGGAGTAGAGATGTAGTGTTTTTTCCCCTCTATTGAGAAACAACTAGGGAATTACATGTAAGTTTCTAGTAATTGTGGACTAAGTTGTGATTATGAAAACTATGGTGAAAAGGAATTATTTTTTTTAATATTTGACATTGTAACTATTTATAATAAAGTGTTATGGCTGGTCATAATTAAGTTAGGGTGACCAGTCCTCATGGTTCTCCCCAAATTGTTTCTCCTTTAAAACCATGATATCCTGTACTTCTTTATCTTTTATGTTTTTATTTAATCTTCTTGTTGATTAAAAGTTTCAGCATGCATAGTTTTCAAAATCAGAATCGTATCGCCAATTGTTTCATACCCATGAATCGAATTGATTGAATCGAATCGCGGATCGTAGGATTTTTTATTTTTCTAATATAAATAAAAAGTAATTAAAAAATAAAAGAAAAAGAAAAAAGTAATTATTCATAACCATCCATTTTCCCATTTATTGTAGTATAAATAGAATAACAAGAAAGTCTATCATACACTCATATCAAGAACATCATGACACACATATATATATATGAAATAAATGATGTGTAAATAGTTAAATAAGTTTAAAGTATCAATATATATATATATATTTTATTATCTTTAAATCAAAATATAAAAATAAAATAAAATCCAAACCATCAATCTTACACATGAGGATATCTCTTAAAGTTAAGAAAGTGTTTATAAAGAATAAAACCCAAAATAGATTAAAAAAAGAAGAAGATATAGACAAGAGCCATACGTACAATCGAATGCTTTAGTTAGCTGCACGTTCTTTATTCATCTTTAAAACTTTATTAAAACCGCAAAATTTTTTTTGCAAGGTTTTGTTAGCTACTAAATAATCTTTTAAAAATACAAGCGATAAAAGAAAGAGAGAATAAAGAAAGAAAAAAGAAAATACAATCGAGTTCTTTCCATGTCTGGGAGAATGATGCAAATGGACTTCAAGCCACATGTGTAGGGCCCAAATAGATTTAGGATTTTTTTTTTCACTAATTAGTTTCTAATTTTATTTAAAGAGTTGTAATTAGGATGGATTCTAGTTTGATGAGTTTCCTAAGTTAGTTAGGTTTCTTAGGCTCTAAGTTATGCTTCCTTACTTATATGACATTGTAGAGAAGAATTTCTCAGAGAGTTGATTAATTAAATTTGGGTTTTCCTAATGAGGTGCGTCCTCATTATCGTCTCTGCGGAGACTTTTGAAGTGTCTTTGGACATGTGCTTCGGCACTTCCCCGCGAGCCCTAACCCTAGAGCCTGCATTAGCCCCCTGGATTATTCTTAAACAACAGGAATGAAAGGTTTGTTGTTTGAAAAGGCATTGTATGGTCTTAATCAGTAACATAGAGCTTGATTTGATAGCTTAGTGAAGCTATATGCTAAAATATGGATATAAAAGGCGCCAAGTATATTGCGGTTTATTTGTAGAAAGAGATAATGGAAAGGTGACTATTCTTATAGTGTATGTGGATGATATTATTGTAACGACAATGATGAGGTGGAGATTAAGTTCTGGGAAAATAATTTTTTGTTAAAGGTTTTGGAAGTATCAAAATATTTTTTGGAAATTGAGGTATCAAGATCAAAGAAAGTGATTGCCATTTCTTAGCGGAAGTATAAAATTGCCTTCAATTGATATTGGCTTTGGACATATTCTGAGGGTCACTTATAATGTGGCCACCAATTTGGTTCGAGAAGCAGCAGCTTGCCAGATAACATTTTGTTTTTTGCAATTCCTTCCCTCTTATTGTAATTTTTATTTGCATATTATTTTTATAGAACTTCAATAACCTTGTTCCCAGATACAGCCATGTGGTTGTGTATAGTTGTAAACGTTTGATGTAGTGAAAATGTGCTGATTCCACACCCCAAACCACACCCCCCCCACCCCCCCGCCCCGCCCCGCCCCGGTTCTTTTCTCGCAGTTTTTAATAATTTGAAAGGAACTTATAAAAAAGGTGGATCATAAATATGATTACCTTACCGAATTTTGAGCGGATATAAACTTGGGTTCTTATCAAATCTCAGTTGTTTTTGGGTATTTAGCCCTTCAACCTGTTTGTTACTTATATTGTCAATTTTATTAAAAGTCCTTTTCTTTAAACCAGATGTACAGTGAAATCTCCTAGTCAATCTGCTATGGAGACTCTTATATCAAAATGTAAAAGTGCTAGAAAACCACTGGTGGTGGCTGGATGTGTTCCTCAAGGAAGTCGAGATTTGAAGCAGCTAGAAGGGGTTAGTATAATAGGAGTGCAACAAATAGACCGTGTGGTTGAAGTAGTAGAAGAGACTTTAAAGGGTCATGAGGTGCGGCTTTTAAATCGCAAGTCGCTACCTGCACTTGATCTTCCAAAGGTACACATTCTACTTTTGCCAGCAATCATCATCTGTAAATGCAGTTTTCAACTAAGAGCCATTTCCAGCTAATTGTGCGCCTTTTAGTCTTAATAATAATAATAATAATATCATCATCATCATTGTTATTATTGTTGTTGCTGTCAATGTTGTAATTAACAGCTTTGTTATTCTCTCATATCAACAGGTGAGGAAGAACAAATTTATTGAGATTCTTCCAATTAATGTTGGTTGTCTAGGTGCTTGCACTTATTGCAAGACGAAGCATGCTCGAGGGCATCTAGGGAGCTACACTGTAAACAGTCTTGTAAGTACATGTTAATCATGATGTATTGTTTAAATATGGTAAAGTATAAGAACTGGTTCACCGAACGATATTCTACTGCGCTCCTACGTTTTGCACTCCAACGCTTTGCACTCCATTCAAATCAGTGCCAGACGTCACGGCGGGTCCTGTGAAATTGAAGAGAGGATAGTGGAGAAAAGGAGAGTTTGGTTGGGGGCTGGGGGGTGTTCCTGCCATTACGGACAGTCCGAATGAGCGTTGTGCGCAGGAGAAAATTTTCACTGGTTCTCCATCTTTAACCAAGTATAACTTCAAACCATCTTGCAGGTTGAACGTGTTAGAACTGTTATATCCCAAGGGGTTAAAGAAATATGGTTAAGCAGTGAAGATACAGGAGCCTATGGTAAATTATATGATGAGATTTCTGCATTTGTCTTTTTCATACTGCAGTTATTGACTTGTATAATTCTAGTTTCTCTGAAATTTCCTAGAGGATAACTAATGGAAAATATCTTATTGGATAATGAACAAATAATAAAGTTATGGGGCTGCTTGCCTGCGTAAAAACAAAAAAAAAAAAAAAAAAAAAAAAAAAAAAAAAAAAAAATCTCAGATTCTCATAAATCTTACAGGTGCAACTTTTGGGTCACCGCAAATTTGACATTTGGTTGGCCTTGGGTCTAGAAGGTGCTAAAACAAATTGAATTTGGATAGGGCTTAGGTTGAGGCCTTGGCCAACCAGGTCCAACATGAATTATCAAATTTGAAATTATTGCTTTCCTTTTTTTTCCCCACTGGTGTGAGTTTTAGTCTTCAATGTGAGACTTGTCAAGATACCGAGCACATTAGATCCACATATCTTTGAGCATAATAAAAAGTCAAATGAGCCTTTCTATTCGATCATTCTAATATGTGAGGGGTCCCTTTAAATTCCAGAGTGCATTAGGCTTTCAATATTTGTCTTATTGATGCTTGTACTAGATTTACCCGGATATATTTTATGAAGTTTTCTCTATTTTTAAGATTTTTTTGTAGGATGGTTTTTGATGCAGTATGGACCAAAACTTGGCCCAAGAAGATAACTCGGCCAACCTGTTGACCATTGGTCAACCCGGTGGATTGGGTTCGACCCATAGGTCTAATTGTGACCAAGAGCTACTATGGGAGACTAAATTTATCCCTACTTCTATTTTCATTCGGTTAGAGACTTTCTAATTTTTATTCATAGTTTAAATTGGATTAGCTAGTTTCCTATTTTTAATTAGAAAGTCTTGTTTGCTATGGAATGATTCACTCCTATAAATCTTGTAATTGCTTATGCTATTTTCAATTAATCAAAGATTTATTTGAGTTTTCTTCAATGATGGCGTTTTATGATTTTGAGTGTGCCCTAGTGTTGGAACCCATCTTTGGATTCGATGAATCCCATTGGAGATTGATCTATTTTTCGATTGAGGATGTGGGGCTGTGCCAATTTGGTATTAGAGCCGAATTTCGATTGCTGGAAGAACGACTGTCCCTTCCAGATTCCATTCCTTCTCCCTTCTCCTATTCCGTAACCCAATTCAAGAAATCCCTACCCTCAACCGAAAACCCTCTAAACCCCATTGATACCATCTAACTGAAACCCAGATCCCAAACAAAACCCATCCCTTTTGCCAAATCCTGAACCCCATCCCCATCGTCACCATCTAACCACACAACACCCCCCTCCCCCCTCCCCCCTCCCTCCCTCCCTCTTCTCCATCACAAGACTCACCCTCGTTTCCAACGAAAACACCATCACCACCCAATTCCTTTCCGAAACCCTAAACCCCCAATTACCCCTAACCTAAGCTCAAATCCTAACCCACTCCCATATCACCAACCGTTCCGATAGAGTCCCGACATCCAAACCCTTCCACCAAGACCACAACCCACCGGAACCCACTTTGACTTCGGAACCCTCTATCCTGGCCCAACAAAAAAGAAGAGGGAGAAGAGAGAAGAAGAAACAGAAAGAAGAAGACAAGGTTGAGTCAAGAAGAGTACCTGGTACCACAAGATCAGCACACCTCCATAGCTCCAACGTCTCAGTCAATAGTTGAATCACGTCATTGGAGCCCTTCATCCTATTATCATCACCTTTGCCAGAGCTTGTCGAGACCCTGTCATTGCAGCACCTGCCATCATCGCGGACCAGTAGTAGCATCGAGCCCCTTCAATCTCCTCTTCCTATGTGGAAAGTTCAAATAACAAGTAAGAAAGACCCTTTCTTTCTTTTATTCTTCTCTGCGCATTGTTCGAGGCAAAACCAAACAAAGAGACCCGACCCGCTACACGTGCTCATCTCAGTGATTGGGCCCGAGTTTAGGTTTAGGATAAAACTAAACCCGGACCACTAGGAAAAGGAAAAGCTGCTCACCCATGGCTACCCACACTGGTCAAAAATACCGCGGTGGACTCACCGATAGTCAGCGTGACAATTGCATGGGTGCATGCCTTAGAAACCACAGTTGATAAGCCCAGTAAGGCTTCTACCAACCTTCACTGTGAATCTTCTAGCGCTATTGTCCCACAATATCGGAGACTTTAGTTGGATACTGGTCTCTGTGACTCAATACAATAGTTGCTTCAACGTCTCTTTGATGAAAGGGATGTTAATGATGTACCACATGCCCCATGCCAAGATGACCTCACCAAGAAAGTCAAATTAGAGGTTGCTGATTTTTTTGATTAATTTGATTCTCGGGCATTGATTTTTTTTGGTTAATTTGATTTTCGAACATGTAACCTTTGTCAGGATGAAGTTGAAAGGTCCTATTAGAATTTGGTGGAAAAATATTGATGACCACAATGAAAATATGGGCCGCCCTCTTGTCACCCAATTGGAAGTTATGAAAGAAAGATTGGAGGACAAATATCTGCCATCTGATAACCTTTATTTCAAAGAGAGCTCATCAATTTGCAGCAAGCTTCCATGCCCATAGATGAATACGCTTATAAATTCCATGAGCTTTGTATCCAATGCAAAGCTAATGAATCAGACTGCTTAATGGTCATCCGTTATTAGGAAAGATTGCGCCCAGACATAAAGCGTGAGATGGTAATGTCTGACTTTGCAAACATTGATGAAATCTCTTGTGAGGCTCGACAGTTGAGCAAGAGTTGCGTCAACAGACTGAATGATGCTTTTGTTCCCAAGTTGGGGAGTCTATATATAAAAAGGGTTCAAGTTCTAATTTCAATGAGACCCCGCAGCAAGGGTTCTGACCACCTTAGGCCGACCGCAGAATCAAATTCAAAGGCATCAACAGTCTCCACCACAGAGTCAGCAAAACCCTCAGTAAAATCCGAGATGACAAGCAAACGAGAATAATGCTAAAGGATATGAAAGAACAGATCAGCGAGATATTGTATGCCATTCTTGCAAGCAACGAGACCATTATGCCAAGGAATGTCCACACAGGAATCTGCATTGTGAAGGTGAGCCGGATGATGATGAACACTATGATGAGTGTATAGATATGGAGAAACTTGACATAGAACTACAATCTGAGGCAGAATTACCACTTGAGGTTACAGCCATTGATGACGAAAGCCCATTGCTTATTCTTCACAGACGCCTTTTAGTCGTAGATGGTATAGAGGAAGATAAATGATTCGGACAAGAGTAAGTTGCAAAGTGATGCAACGTAGACCCCGTGGCCACATGTGTAGGGCCCATATAGATTTAGGATTTATTTTTATGTCAAGTGTTTTTTTAAATATTGTTATTAGGATTAGGTTTCCTATATTATTTAGTTTCCTAGTTTTATTAGGTTTCTTAAGGCTTAAGTTTACTTTTACTATTTATATGGCATTGTAGAGAATTATTTATTAGAGTTGTTGATTAATGAAATTGGGTTTTCCCATTGAGGTGCGTCATCGTTTATTATCTTTGCGGTGATTTATTGTGTCTTCGGACACGTGCTTCGGCACCCATTGTGCTTTTAGCACTTTCCCCGCAAGCCCTAACCCTGGGCCTGCATCAATTGGTATCAGAGACGGCCGATCCCTCGATCGTCAGCGTGTTACCCCTATCCCCACCACTATCCATCGTCCTTCCAAAAAAAAAAAAAAAAAAAAGAGGGAGATACTTCATATTTGCCTTGCAGAACAGTATGAGGGAGTGCAGTCAACCACCGTCCGATTGAACAAGCCGACTGCACCCGTTTGTGATTCGCCAAAATATTATAGTCACAACCTCCGTCACCACCTGCTGAAAGGCAAAGAGAAGCAGCAGAGGAAGGGGGGCCGGTCTTTTGGTTGAAAGGGAAAACGAAAAAGGTAAAGAGAAGGAAAAGTAGGAGAGAGAACGGAAGCAATATCTTTTCCAGCCACGTTTTATTGCTGTACACCTGTTGGGAGTCATCTCAAACTTTTGGTGTCTTGCATCACCAAAGATTTCAGTGGTCTTTAGAATCACCAACGATTACTGTGGTCTTTAGAAAATTTCTGGTCAGCATTAAATTCAGTTCTTGCCAACGTCTGTTTTGAAGAAAAGATAAGTTGTGCTGACATCATCACTGCATCAGCACATCTGATCAACAGGAGACTTGACCAAGATCAGCGGTTAAGATTTCTTCTGACGATATCGGGCTCCTCTAGCGTCAGATTTTCGATCCGTTTTTGCCAGCGTGATCGTGAAGAGCAGATTTACACATCTGGTCAGTTTGATTTTAATTTTTAGATCATTAAAATTTTCAGTCTTTGCATCAAGTTCATATGGAATTGTCAGACAAGAGGGCATTGCAACTTTTTGAAATCAATAGAAGGCTTACAGAAATCAACAACGAGCTTAAAGAAATCAACAACAGGGTTACAAGGATGACATATGCAATCAAATATGGGAAAAGATATTATGCGAATAAAGATTGCTTTGAGCAGTATATTACTTTGACACAAGGAAAATTATCTGTCGAGGAATATGCTTATGAATTTGAAAAGCTACATTATTTATGTGAATTGGGAGATACACTTGATTTCAATCACTTTCTCAAAGGTTTGAGACCAAGTATATTGAAGAATGTGGCGAAGGAATGTAACGATATGTATGAAGCATTTTGGGAAGCAATTCTTGTGGAGCGGATGTTTAAAAAGTCTTATCTAATGGAAGTTACTCCTCAAGAAGAAAAATCGTCTTACGTAACAAACTGTGTTGAGGCATCAGTGCCAGCGGATATGCAGACCGATCCGCCAGAGTTGGACAAAGAAGATTCCATATCTACAGTTGGCCTTGAAATTTCTCCTATGAGTACTAATAATTCCGAAGTGCAAATACCAAGTGATGAAGCAAAAGTTATTGCTATTCCCCACATTAATTCTCCCATTGATTTTGTCTTTCGGGATCAACTAGGCCAACTGAGAGATGACCAGCGGATAGTCAGAGCTTTTGATTTGATGGTGCATGTTCTACAAGTAAAGCACATCAACGCATATTTCAACCATCAAAAGCAATTATGCATGGAGCTGTTCCAAGAAGTTATAGACCGATCACCAAATCTAAAGTTCGTCAGATTGATCTTTGATCCGGGTGGCCATTTTCCGAACTCGAGGTCGAGTTCTTTTTCAAGTGGGGGAGAATGATGCAACGTAGACCTCGTGGCCATGTGTAGGGCCCATATAGATTTAGGATTTATTTTTATGTCAAGTGTTTTTTTAAATATTGTTATTAGGATTAGGTTTCCTATATTATTTAGTTTCCTAGTTTTATTAGGTTTCTTAAGGCTTAAGTTTACTTTTACTATTTATATGGCATTGTAGAGAATTATTTATTAGAGTTGTTGATTAATGAAATTGGGTTTTCCCATTGAGGTGCGTCCTCGTTTATTATCTTTGCGGAGATTTATTGTGTCTTAAGACACGTGCTTCGGCACCCATTGTGTTTTTAGCACTTTCCCCGCAAGCCCTAACCCTGGGCCTGCATCACAAAGGTTAAGTGTTGCAATGTAATTATTGATGGTGTTAGTGCTTTGAATGTATATCCAAAGAAGCAATTTACGAACTTCAGTTGCCAACTGTGAAGCACCCATATAGCCTTAGAGAGTTGCATGGGTAGATGATTATTCTATTCCTTTTAACCGATTTTGCATTGTTCCTTTAAAACTTGGCTCATATGAAGACAATGTTAAATGTGATGTTATTCTGAAGAATGTCTCCCATTTCTTATTTGGTCGGCTTTAGCTCCAACGCCTTAAGGTCATCACCAACCATATGGATAACACATACACTTTTAAATGGAATGGATGGTGAATTCAATTGAAACCCCTGGAGACTCCACCTTCATCGCCACAAGCTACTACTCCCGCTTCTCCTCACTATGCGCAAATTTGAAGAGGAAAGTAACGACCAAGGCGTAGTGGATGTTTTGGTTACCAAGCAGGTGACTGAGTCAAAAGAAGACTCATAGCCATCTATTCCCCAAGAAGTGAAGCCATTACTCAATGATTTCTTTGATTTAATTCCCAATGAACTTTCAAATGAATTGCCACCAATGCGAGTCATACAGCATGCCCTAGATTTACTTCTAGGAGCATCTCTCCCTAATCTTCGTGCTTACCAGACAAGTCCATTAGAACATGTTGAACTGAAGAAACAGGTTGGTGATCTTTTGCAAAAAGAATATATCCGGGAAAGCCTTTAGTCCATTGCGGTACCCGCTCTCCTCACTCCAAAGAAGGATAGAAGTTGGTGTGTGCGTGGATAGTTGTGCAATAAATAAAATCACTGTAAAGTATCGCCTCCCTATTCCTAGACTTGATGACATGCTTGATCTTAAGAGTTATGACTAGCGCTTCTATATTTTCCAAGATTGATCTTCGCAGTGGCTATCATCAAATCAAAATTAGACCAGATGATGAATGCAAAGTGACTTTCAAAATTAAACATGGTCTTTATGAATGGTTAGTTATGCCTTTTTGTCTCGCTAATGCTCCCAGTACATTCATGGGTGTTATGAATCAATTGTTGACACCATGGTTCAAAATAGCATAGCGGCCAGTGCTACAACCTAAAAAGTCAAGTAGTTTTAATTTATAATACCGTTTTTCCCATTTCTTCTCCTCAATAGCCTTTCCCATGGTTGTCTCTAACCTTATATGATTCCAAAACACTAAAAAAACACAAGATTGGTTGTTACACGAGATTCAAAAAACTTTAATACTTAAAAAATTTACATAGCTACACAACTACGTATTGCCCCAACTCTTGAGTATTGCCCGCTATGTAGCATTTTGGTCACTGGCCGCTACGCCAGCCGAAACTGCTATTTTTATTCTTGGTTGAAACCTTTTATTGGGAAGGTCATCATTGTCTATTTCGATGATATTTTGATTTACTTCAAATCAAGAAAGAAGCATCTTGAATTCTTGATCACTTGAAGAGCATCTATTAACTTCTTCGCCGGAAATGCTTTTATGTTAATCTGAAGAAGTGCACTTTTACTTTGTGTTTTTTCTTGGCTTTGTTGTATCTTCAAAGGGCATAGAGATGAATCTGTCCAAAGTTCAAGCTATTCTTGATTGGCCTATTCCAACTACTCTCACTTTGGAGGTTTTAAGGACTTGCTACGTTCTATAAGAGGTTCATTTGAGATTTTAACAGTATTATGGCTCCCATCACTGATGTATGAATAAGGGAGAATTTTAGTGGACATGCGCAGTAACTCAGGCCTTCTAAAGAATTAAGCACAAGATGACAAAAACCCTTGCATTGTGACTTCCAGATTTTGATATAGTCTTTGAAGTTGCTTGTGATGCTTCCAATGTTGGCATTGGAGGAGTTCTTGGCCAAGGTCATCCGGTTGCATTTGTCGGTGAGAAGTTCTCCGATGCCAAACGTAAATACTCTCCTTATGATCTAGAATCCTACACCTTTGTGCAAGCATTGCGACATTGGCTACAATATCTGGTTGGCAAAAATTTCTTATATTTTGATCATGAGGCATTAAAACCTCTTTAATCTCAACAGCATATTGGTGATCGTCGGGTAAGTGGAGTGTGCCTTCCTTCAAGAGTTTACTTTCAGTATCCGACATAAAGTAGGCAAAGACAGTATGGTGGCTGATGCATTAAATCATCGCAAACATCTCCTCACCATTATGATAGTTAATGTATTAGGTTTTGATTTTGAACAAATCAAGCACGAGTATGTATACGACAAAGATTTTGTCACTGTATCTATTAAGATCTTTTTAATGGTGACCGGGACAAGCACACACATTACAACATACATGATGGTTTTTTATTCGAAGGTACCATACTTTGCTTGCCTGCAATTTCTATTCGAGATTATTTTGTTCGACAATTACATTGAGGCTGTAGTGGTCGCTTGGGATGTGACAAGACTCTTGCTCTTGTGGATGATCGATTTTATTGGCCGCTTATGAAGATTAATGTTATCAACATTTGTGAAAGTTGTCGCACTTGTCAATTGGGAAAAAGGGCCGAACATAATACAGAGTTATATGAACCATTGCCAATTCCTCATGAACCATGGGAAGATATCAGTATGGACCTTTTGTGTTAGGCCTGCAGAAGAAAACTAGAAAAGTTGATTCCATCTTCGTTGTTATTGATCATTTCTCCAAGATGGCTCATATTTTTCCATGTACCAACACTGCTGATGCTTACACGGTCGCTCAATTGTTCTTCAAGGAAGTTGTCTGTCTTCATGGACTTCCAAGACCGTTGTTTCCAATCGTGATATCAAGTTTATGAGTTACTTTTGGTAGACTTTGTGGATGACAACAAAGATAGCTTCATTTTTCAACTTCTTGTCACTTGCAAATTGATGGCCAAACAGAGGTAGTTAATCGAAGTCTTGGACAGCTGTTATGGTGTCTTGTTCATGACCCCATATCACAACATGGGATCAAGTTTTACCCATGACTGAATTTGCCTACAACAATTCAGTCAATTGCTCCACTAGCATCTCACCATTTGAAGCAGTCACAGGTGTTCTTCTGTGCTTGCCTATTGATCTAGTTTCGTTACCTATCGAAGCGCGACCTAGTGCTGAAGTAGATAATTTCATTAGTTACATGGTAAAGTTCGACGCCAAATTGCTGCTAGCAATGACAATTACAGCACTCATGCAGACAAGCGTGATCATTTCATCGAGTTTTCTAAAAGGAGATATGGTTATGGTACACATCCATCTAGAATGGTTACCACCAGGAGGTAATAAGAAGTTACATCCACATATGGCGAGTCCATCAAAGTTTTAAAGAAGATTAGCTCTAATGCCTATACTTTGGAATTACCATCAGATCTCGGCATAAGACAAACTTTTAATATTGCAGATTTCACACTCTAACGTGGGCATGACAATGACGAAGAACAGACCATTGCCTTACCAGCTGCTCCTCCATCTGTAGATAAAATCATTGATTTCCTGGATGATCAATTTGTTTCTACTTGTCAATGAGGATTCTAGATGTTCCTTATCTGTTGGTTGAACCACCTGATTTCCGATGCTACATGGATTACTGCTATCGACTTCCAGTGCCTGAATGCGGATCTCTATGAATATTATTAAGCTATTAACTCGCCAGAGTCGAGCTTTTCCAAGCCGAGGAGAGTTGATGCAGTACGGACCAATACTAGGACCAAGAAGACAACTGGACCAACCCATTGTCCATAGGTCAACCCAGTCAATTGGGACCGAGAGCTACTATGGGAGATTAAAGTTATACCTATTTCTATTTTCATCTAGTTATAGACTATTTCTAGTTTTTATTCATTGTTTGAATAGGATTAGCTAGTTTCCTATTTTAATTAGAAAGTCTTGTTTGCTAAGGAATGATTCACTAATATGTATATATATATATATATATATATATTTATGGGAGATGCTCCTATGAGACATATCTCTCACTTTATATGAGAGATAGGGGTGGGGGCCCTCCTATTTAAGTTGTTGGCATTGGATATGGATGTGAGGGCCACCACCAAATCTCTCATAGTAAGGTGAGAGATGCTCCTATGAGAGAACACCATCACAACTATCGTCAGCCGGTCCCTCATCATGAATTGGATCATCTTCGTCACCTGACTCATCAAAAGGCTGATCATGAGGTTTGATCCGTTCCTATCTAAGTCAAATCCTGAACTTGTCTTTGCAAGTCCTGGATTTTTAGATCTCTAGGGTTTTGTAGGTTTTCTCCCTTAATATCATCATTACTATGAGGTGGCGTAATGATAACCGAGAATGCAACTATCACAAACTATTAGGAACTTTGGCTCTACTACCAAATCTTATGCAGCCAAAGGTGGACACAGTTGATTGGAATCCCACAATTTCAACCCAAAAAACAATGCAGAAAATGAGGGAGCTAAGCAAAAATGACTCACCCAAATCGCTGAATAATCTGCTTAGTCTTCAATCCAAAGGAGATTAAATCAATCCAAGAGAGGAGGAAAAAAAAAAAATTATATTCAAAGTTTCTGCATGTACTTGCTCGTCGACCTCTTTGTTTAAATACATCTTTAAACATTTAAAAAACCTAAATGAATCTCCACCATTCATCTAATCATTATAATAAAGAAAACTCTAGCTTTAAGTCTCCCTACATGATTAAGCAAGAAAAAAAAAATTCAAATCTGAAAATGCGCAGAAACTGAATACAGCATCAGTTCTGTTTAGGGCTGTGTAGCCCCACGGGGCCCACCGTCCACCTGCTGGTCCTGTTGAGCCTGCCTCAAATATAGAGAAGATCTGGGTGACTTCTTAAATGGATTGGTTTGCTTGATTTGGGCAAGCTTTTGATAAGGTCTCTGGACTGAGCATGGTTGTCTTCAGGTCAGGTCAGAACCTGTCCTGTGACTTGCAACCTGCTGTTATTTGCAGGAAGCTGCCTATTACCGCCAATTTTACCAAACCAGTCTCTTCTTGTTAAATTATTAAATATGGTAATCATTTTGGGGCCCATTTAATTCTAGGACCTCTTAGACATGCATATGGGTCTCGCAGGCTTGATCACAAGTGTCTAAAAGATTTAATGCTTGATCCTTCATATATGGATGTCGTGGGCTGATCTTCATCAATTATAAGGAGGCTGAGCTCAAGCTTGGCCTGGGATCAGTTTGTCTTCCTCGTACATGCGTTTTGTGTACATTAATGAGTCTAGCTTGGGCTTGGGTTCATATATAATGTCAACATATTCAAGCCGAGCTCAAGCTTGAGCTCAGGCAAAGCCAAGCCCTTAAAGTAGTTGAGTTTGAGCCGAGCGATCTGAACATGCCCCAGCTTGAGCTCGGCTTATGAGCTAATGTACTGAAGCTTGGGCTTGGCTCATGAGTTCACAAGCTGAGCTCGAGCCTGAACCAAACTGAGCCATCTCAAGCTCCCTCGACTCACTGATAGCCCTAAACAGAAGGCTGCATCAACCACCAAAAAGAAAAAAGAAAAGAAAAAAAGAGGCAGTATTTATGATATACATGTTGAATCTGTCAATATTTATATCTGTAGATGTCTTCTTCTGCATATACCTAAACACCCTTTAAGCCCATTTAGGCTTTACCTATCATGGTAGTAGCTGTAAAGTTATTGACATGTCTGTAAAGTTATTGACATGTCTGCTATTTCTCATATATCCAACCAGATTAGATAGAAATTGCTATATAACTTACTGCACCATTAGCAATGCTAGTGAAGAAAATTTCTTGTTATCAGTCCAAAAGGCATGACTATGATGAGATCTAGGGGTGTACACGGATCGGATTGGTGCGGATTGGGCCAAATCCGTCACCAATCCGTTACCTACAGATTGATGGATTTGGAATCCGTCACCAATCCATGGCTGTTAAAAACTAATCAGATCTGATCCGTGGATCGGATTAATCCGTTCAATCTAATGTTAAAAGAAAGATATCAAACATGTAAAAAATTTCATATTTGACCCCTTAATTTTTTTTTTTATTTATATTTAATGTCAACGGATCGGATCAGATTGAATCCGCATATTGAGGGTGAAATCCGTCACCGATCCGTTGCTAATGGATTATAAGATTTTCAATCCGTCACCAATCTGTTTACCTTCGGATCGGTTAAAAATCCGCGGATCGGATCGGTTTGTTTTTACGGATTGACGGATTTTTTGTGCACCCCTACCATGATTGAGATCAGTTTACTTTTTTTTTTTTTTTTTTTAATAGGTAATGAGTTGTTAAAGCTCCATCAGGTTATGACAAATTTGTAATCACTAATGAGAAATATCCTGGTATTTTTTTTTCTTGTTTCAGTTTTAATAATGTAAGGTAAGAGAATTGTCAACAATATCATAGTTTCACATTTTCCATCCAGAAGTTTTGGATAATATCTATTATATCTGGAGTTAATTTTGCAATTTAACAATATTGCAGGTCGAGATATTGGAGTTAATCTTCCAATATTGCTGAACGCTATTGTTGCGGAGCTTCCTTCAGATAGAAGCACTATGCTTCGTGTCGGAATGACTAATCCTCCTTTTATTCTTGAGTACCTAAAAGAGATAGCTGAAGTTTTATGCCACCCATGTGTGTATTCATTTCTTCATGTACCCATCCAATCTGGAAGTGACTCTGTTTTGAGTGTAAGTGGAAAGACATTTAATAGGATAATCTTTATTTCTTTCAAGGTATCTACCCAATTAGTGGATATGAATCAGTAAATGTTTTCTTGGTCCTAATTATATAGAAGTTATATTTGGGATGGCCTAACATATGTTTGCTTTGATTATTTCAGGCAATGAATCGGGAGTACACTGTGAATGAGTTCAGAACCGTTGTAGATACTTTGAATCGATTTGTACCTGGGATGCAGATTGCAACCGATATAATATGTGGATTCCCTGGTAAGATTTAGCTAAAATCTAAGTGTTCAGTTGTTCACATACAACATCAAGTTCAAGAAAGGTTGCAACTAGGCTGTGATGGAAGGTTCAAGGCTTATACAACCCAACCTGTTTATGACCCATAATCTATTCATTAAAAGAATATTGAGTGCTCATGGGTAATAATCAAGTTCTTGTAAAGTGTGTGGCTCTGAAAATAATATTTATTTTAGGTCATATCCAAGTACTAGGACTGTGCATGTCCCAATTGACCAGGCCACAAGTGGGTCAGCTTGGCTGGATTCATCCATAGCATGAAGGATGTGCTTTCCTATCCCAGTTGTAGCCTACTTGAAGAATTCTTTTACCTTTTTTTTACTAATAATATAAAGGAGACACTATTTATGTCTTGTACTAGTAAGCAAATGTTTTAAGAGGTTGACTACACTGCTTGTTACACCATACAAAAGCCTTCATGGGCACGTGCTTTGCCTAGTTTCTCATACTTCTAAGTTTTGTGAAGAAAAGCTGACTGGAGAAACAACTCTTAAATTGTCTTCTCAGGTGAAACTGATGAAGATTTTTCTCAAACTATCAACTTGATCAAGGAGTATAAGTTTCCTCATGTACATATTTCACAGTTCTATCCTAGACCAGGTGAGTTTGAAGAGTTTTGTTAAACAGATAACTCTTATATTTCTCCAAATTCATGCCCTTGAAGACCATGTTATATATATATATATATATATGTAAGGCCCTTACATCCATATCCAATGCCAACAACTTAAACATGAGGGCCTCCACCCTAGCTCTCATGATAAGGTGAGAGATGCTCTCACTCATGATAAGGTGAGAGATGCTCTCACATGTGAGAGCATCTCTCACCTTATCATGAGAGCTAGGGTGAGGGCCTTAAATCCAAATCTAATGCCAACAACTTAAATGTGAGGGCCCTCGCCCTATCTCTCATAGTAAGGTGAGAGATGCTCTCATAGGAGCATCTCCATATATATATATATATATATATATGAGCAAGGCTCTCCTAAGTTCGAGCTTAGGAGAAAATTTCGTAAGCTCATGCTTGTGGGGCCCACCTTTAGTCCATCTCCATGACCCCCCTAAATTGCATATGTCCACCAATTTGATCCAAATTTACTGGACCGTTGGATCGACTATATATTGATCCGAGTGGACGGTTAACCATTAAACTTTTAGGCCTATATGGAGATGATAGAAATCATGGTTGGAGCTGATTTTTTGCAGAGATGAGGATCCCATTGAGTCCCATTCCCATGTGGGTCCCCATGTGGTCTCCACCACATTTTTGAGCTTACCTTATCCTAAGCTTGAGCTTAGGAGAGCTAAGCCCTATATGTGTGTGTGTGTATATGTATATATGTGTATATATATGGGAGATGCTCCTATGAGAGATATCTCTCACCTTAAATGAGAGATTGTGTGAGGGCCCTCACATCCATATCCAATGCCAACAACTTAAATGTGAGGGCCCCCACCCATATCTCTCATATAAGGTGAGCGATATCTCTCATAGGAGCATCTCCCATATACACCTTACTATGAGAGATAAGGTGGGGGCCCTCACATTTAAGTTGTTGGTATTGGATATGGATGTGAAGGCCCCCACCTTATCTCTTATAGTAAGGTGAGAGATGCTCTCACAAGAGCATCTATATATATATATATATTCTTTTTTCCTTTTCAATACATGTCATCGTTTTAATTCTGAGACAATCTTCATTATTCGAAACTAGAAGGTAAAAAGGACTACATAAGTTTCGAGGTAATTGATGTGTGCTTATGCATCACTTAACATCATTAAAAAAAAAAAAAAAATAGAAACTAGTAATTTGATGCTTAGAGTACGTTCCAAAAACAGAGTTGATGCTTTTAGATGACTGTATCTGTTAGACAATTTCTTTGATTAACAAGATATCCTGAGTGCCAAATGAAGCCTAAATTCAACTTGGAACCATGGTTTACAAATCACTGAATTGAAAAATGGAATTGCTTGAGGATGGAGTTATGGATCAGGTGCGTTATTGGAAAAGACAAGTATGAAACTGTAGGTTAAAGTATGAAATGAAATTGAATAAAAGGAAGGGATATATAGAAAAGTGTTATTGTATAAAACTCTTATTTATTGAACCCTCTACATGAAAAGGTTTCGTGGATTTGATCTACCATAGTATGAAAGATTTCATATCTAGTAGTAATTGTAGAACAAGATAAAGGGAATATGATTTGCATTAGGTGGACAAAGTGGAGACAGGGCAGTGGAGTGCTTTGGGCTTGTCTTGATTGTTGCTTCAAATAAAGGAGCATTTTTTAAAGATGGTAGTTAGACCTATATTGTTATATGGAACGAAATTTTAGCAAAGAAAAGAGATAAGAAGTTGAAGTGCATGTGCATCTCAGTTGTGCAGATTTATAAAGAAGTACAAATGAGGAAGGATATGGGTATATGCTATTGAAATATAAATTAACATGATATGGTGGTTTTAGCACATTCATAAAAGGCTAGAAACAACCCCTAGAGAACTAGGAATTGGGGCCCATACATCAGTCAAGTTAATGTGAAGTATTAAATGTAATCTTTACTTAAAACAGTTTGTGGAAGCAAAAGGTCAAGCTGGCCATCTTGGAACAATCAGTGATCATGAAGATTTGAAGCCCAAACCAGAATGGACTTGGTATAATTCAAAAGCGTTACATGGATTTCAAATCATGTTGATCCAGGTATAGAGTTCTCATGACTACACTTTACAGCTGACTCTGAATTGTGTAGCAATCTGTAAACGTTAAATTATGAGACTAATAAGGTGACATTGTTCCATATGACAGAAATTTTAAAATACGAACAGGAGGATAAATCAGTTCAAGAATATTACAATTTGTTTTAAGGCATGATGGATTTACAAAGATTCTCTGCTTCAGTTCATATGAATCTTTGCCGGAATTGTAGACTGCATATCTATCTTTCATGAACTGTCAGACTTCTATGGATGAAAAGTTGCCTCGAGAATTATATGGTGCAACTGCCTTTCAATTTTTGTAAGCTTATGATCGAGCCTGTGGACCCCTACATGTTTCTAAAAGACCATGGAATTATAGGACCCCCAAAACTGTTCCATTTATTAAATAATTTGACTTACAGTTAAAGAACAGGGGATTTTCTGCAAGTTTCAGCACATTTAGAGGTCATAACCTGACCTGAACCATCCTGGTCTTACCCAGAAGAGGACCTAGCCTCATCATAGACGGTCCATACAGCACAATGGTGGCTCACTGGCCTAAGTCCTTGCTGATTGTGCACTTTTTCCTAGGATTTGGATTACTACGGTGATGGCTGGTTATTCATTTCCATCTTTCCTTAATTCAATTTCCATTAAAGAGGAGGTTATTGATGGTTCTTTTTGTATATACACCTTTGATTCTTCATTTTTAGTCGCTTATAGAAATACAATCCTATGAATTCAATTACATGAAACAGAAAGGCCTTTTGAGTAAATGACCATCGAAAAAAAAGAAAGAAAAGGCCTTTTTAAGTATATTTCACTCTGTACACTCATTTGGACAAATACCTGTCAGTTACTATTTTACACCATGACTGCAGTGAATACCACCAGCAAAATGCATCTGCTTACTACTGTTAAGGCCGTTGCATTGTTCGCAGCTATGTGACCTTTGGGTCTACTTGAGCCTGAGTTATTACAGTTTACTGTTAGAGCCTTATATACGATATCCCTGTGGCATACTCATTTGTTGTGTATGTTAATGTGTGTCTCCACTTAAAGAATGCCCTAATTGCATCTTGTCCTGATTGGCATTTTAATGGTGTTGATGATATTTTTTCGTGCTTATTTGTTTGCATTTTCCATGACTTCGGCAGTTAATTTTCACTGTGTCTTGTGCATTCAGGAACACCTGCTGCAAGAATGAAGAAAGTCCCTAGCACAGTAGTGAAGAAGCGAAGTCGTGAATTGACTTCTGTTTTTGAGTCATTTGCACCATATCAAGGAACGGAAGGCCAGATAGAGAGAATATGGATAACTGAAATGGCCACTGATGGTGTTCACTTGGTAAGACAAGCCATCATATGTTTCCTTTCCTGTTTCGTGTTTGCTGGGGGTTAAGAATGTCAACTTGTCACATTTCATTAAAAAAAGAATGTCAACTTATCTGGCAGCCGTTTTACAGGTCTGGATTATTATTCCTGATGGTTTTAGTTAATTTGAATAGTTCAGCCATGATTAATAGTTTGCCTAGGCTTGGACGAAGGCCATCGGTCATGCCTAGTTGCCTACCTGGAACAAGTCTGGGACATTGTACCAACAGTATATTTTATGACACATGTACATATACAAAATTATCCTATGCACGTTATTCCATGCGCACCTCACTATAGGGCCACATGGGGATTGGGGGTGCCAGGATTCAAAGATCTGGGTGGGTCCTACTCGTTTACGGTGATGGGGACTCACATGATCATCCTAACCCCTTGATCAATGGCCCACCACAGTCGATAGCGGTGCAGTACATTTGGATGGATGTAAAAGAGGTGTAATTTGGGAGGGGGGGTTGTGTCCCGTGTGTATGATCCATTCAGATGGGTGATCAGGTGGGCCCCACTACGAGGTGCGCATCGAATTCCAGAGTCTAAGATTTCATAATCAACTGAGCCTAGCTTATTGATACGTTCTAGAAAAATCCACTCGATAATTCATCAACACTTTGGAGTTTAATCGTATCTTGTAATATTCTCTAATATGATATCTTGTTTACAATCCAAGGTGGGACATACCAAGGGATATGTGCAGGTGCTTGTAGTGGCTCCGGAAAGCATGCTAGGAACTTCAACATATGTGAAAATAACATCTGTTGGTAGGTGGTCGGTCTTCGGCGAAGTGATTGAAACTCCCCCTCATCTGAAAGAAGACATATCTCAAGGACTGCTCATTTCTAAAGAAACCAAATCTCTTTCTGATTTGAATGGTAACTGTGCCTGCTCAAGAGAGTTGGAAACTTGTGCTAGTGATTTGAAGAGCTGTGTAGGACAAACATCATGTTCCTGTTGTCCTGAAGTTCTAGATGTTTCAGAAACAGTCCAAAGCAATGCCACCGTGGGTAACACTCGTACAAGAGATCGAGACAATGGAAAATTCTTTGGATCATTGTTATCGTTGCTATTGAGGAAGGGAAAGATCCATGGAGCAGATCAGGAAGAAACAATGCATATTATAGAATCCAAAGAAAACGGAGGAAAAGCCACAGGTGGTGTTAAATTTACCATTGTCGATTGGGGTCTATTAGGGGGAATGCTTGTGAGCTTTTTAATGATTATCGCTGTTCTGTTTTTCTCTAAATGAAGCATGCATGAGCTTTTAACTTCTCTAATTGGAATGTGAGATAGTTGAAATATTTTTTAATATTAATTTTACGTAATTTTAATTGTGTTTTGGCCAATCCATCTGAAGGACCTTGAGAAGTACCAATTTTCTTAGAACTTGGTCAGCATCACACCTGATAATTAGTACATTCTGCATTTGGTCTGCAGCCATCTTCACAAGGGTGTTTTGTTGTACCTTTACTGTTGTAATTGTTACAAATGCTTCCCTTACCTTTTCATGGAACCAGTCAAACTTAGTGATGTGAATGAGCTCAGCCAAACCAAGCCAAGCTTTGCCCAACTTAAGTGTGGCTTGAACACGAATTGAGGCGAGGTAAACCATGCTTAAGATTGGTTGACTCTCAAGGTCATATATTTTACATGATATAGAACCTTGTGATCTCAGCGGTGCGGACTTGCCGTTTGGGTGGAAAGATGTCATTGCAGCCTAGGGGTGCGCATATCCTAACCGATGATGCGTGGTCCTCAAGTTCAATGGTTTTTAAGGCAGTTTTCAGGTTTTGAGTCTAATGGCAACTGTTGGATGACTGCCAAATTTGGGCTTGTAGCATTTCACCATGCATAGGGGGTTCGGGTAACTTGATCCGAGGTCGCCAGGCGGTTCAGAAATTAGCATGGACCATATTAACAATCATACAGACTGTTCGAGTGATAGGTATCCGCACTATTTATTTTGTGAACTTAATGCCTCACCTTCCCACCTTCGGATGCATCTAAATGGTTGGTATCTTTTCCAGTAACGAAAATTAACCCCCGCTTTTCGGAGTTTAAGAGGCCTTTTGGAAAAGTAAAAGCATTTCAGTCCCTTTTGGAGTAAGCAGCCTAAGAGCAACTTCACAATGAGGACGGGCTTCATCACTTTTGTTGGCAGCTATTGTTGTGGTAGGGTAAGCTTTGCGGGAAACATAAATTTGGCGGGTACAGCAAGCCCTTTTCCCTTTTTTTCATTTTCCCACCTTTTCCTGTGTCTTTTATCATAAAATAAAGATCGGAACTCCTTTTCCATTCTACAAATTGCTCTCATAGATTCCTGCAAGTCTGTAACATCAAAAGGTACTCTTTTTCCTTATGCTATTCCACACTTATGATGTCAATCTAGTTGTGGGTTTCTTGAATGAATGAACTATTTCTTTTTCTTATTTTCTAATCTAGGTGTTCTTCTCTTTTGATTATGATAATTTCTTGTTGATGTAACTGTGACTCTGAAATCTTCTGATGAAGGAAAGACTTTTTTTGAGGGTTTGTTTGATTGAGGTGAAACTGTTGTGTTAGGAAGCAAAATCTAGACATTAATTTCATCAGAAATGTTCGAGGTTATGACTTAATACAAGCCATGATCAACAAGCAATCATAATCATTTGTAATACGAAGGAGAGAAGCCAATCCATCCCTCCAAGCCATTATTCTACGATGGAGAGAAGTCAATCCATCCCTCTTTCCAATGCGGAAAGGACATCCTGTACATCCCGCATGATCATCTAACTTGATAAACATATAACCTGTAGGATACATGCCACACATCCGCTGGGAGTTACTTTGAAATTGTAAATACAATAATACCAAGACATCAATGCTTTATTTGTTATTCAAATGCTAATAGTACTGCAACAGAAGTTTAAAGCATAGCCCCGAGGGGTAGTTCAGTCTGCCATGGACCATAGTTTGCTCTTGGAGGTTGAGGGTTTTAAAAAAAAAAAAAAAAAAACAAAAAAGAACAAGAAGTTTAAAGCATAATGTGTTACTAGATCAAATTATTATAAATTTGGATCTCAGCCGAAGAAATGTGCAAGCCAGCATTAACTAAAAATGATAAAGATGATACGTCTAAGCTTATACCATAAGCTCATCAATAAGTTAGAGCTATTTAAAAAATCAAGGAGTATATTTCTACCTTAGGGCCTGTTTGGATCCACAACAAAACACAAGGAAATAATATTTTATAGAATATAATCTTTCGTTTTTTAAAGAACAAAATCTTGTGCGCTTGGTAATTCTAGAGAAACTTGAAGAAAATATTCTTTTCTTTCAAAAAAATCAATATTCCCTCCTACAGCTTCCTCCTATAGAAAACTTTCTACAAGATAAAAATCTTTTAAAATGACGATTATAAAGTGGTAGAGTAAAGTAAAGACTTTAGTTTACCAAATCCATCATAATGTGTATGTTTACATATATGGTTAAGTAAAGAAAAAGTAAAGCTCACAAGATGGTAAAGGTATGGTAAAATAAATGTGAGATAAAGTACATCGTGAAGTAAAGTGGGAAGGAAGTAGTTTCTTTTTTTTACTTTACTTTATCACATTTTATCGTAGTTTTATATGGTGAATAAAAAGTGACTTGTTTACGGGTGTGGTAAAGTAAAATAAAGATTGATGTAATATCATGGTAAAATGTGTGGTAAACTAAGGTCAGATGAAGTATGTAATAAAGCAAAGTGAGAGAGAGTTATAAAGTAGTTTTTTCATTGACTTTACTTTACTATACTTTACCATGATTTTATGTGATAAAATAAAAGTACCTTATGGTAAAAACAAGAAAGTTAAATTTCACTTTACCACATTATAATGTGATTTACTTTAATCATAACACATTTCAAATTGCTTAATTTAAAATCTGTAATATTCTTCAAAAATTGCCAAACGATAATAATATTATACTATTATAATATTACATTATTGTATTCTATACTATTTTATTCTTACAATATTTAAATTTATAAATATTTTATCTGTATACATCCAAACGGGCCCTTAGCATCTCCTCTTTTTCTTTGCTATGAACAGACACAAGAAACAATATCTTAAACCAGAACCAATAATGAGATCACAGTAAAAATTGTTGTCCAAATGTCATTAAGGATGTCCCAGAAAAGGGGAAGTCTCCAAGTTGAATGAATGGTTAGGGGCAGTGCCTTCAGGCAAGGCCTTAGGCATGTGGCCTCGGGCATGTGTGAAATAAATGGCGGTTGGAGTTGAAGCCAAAGTTAAGGAAAAGAATGATCAGTCATGGAGACTTGTACATGGGCCCTGATCATGTCGACTATTGAAGGATTCAGACTGAATGCGTCAAATGTATCAGTGTCTACTTCAACTTCACATTAAAGTATCTTTATTATCAAAACAAATCCATTTGTTTGGCTCTTACGTGGCAATCTATTTTGTATGTCTTCATCAAAAAAATAAAAGGAAAATTTTTATCATTGAGCATGAGTTCCACGTCATGGCCTATTTGAACCAAGCTTACTGACATTGAAGAAAACAACACATTTACACTAGGTCAGACCATCAGCAAATTACAATAAGATGGTCTGGCTGTTGTTCAGCTGGTTAGGGACATAAGTTTGTCAAATTGCATAAGTTTGAGTCCCCAATGTAGCAAAAAACAAAAAATTATGATAGGATGGGGCAAAGTTTCTTAGTCTGCCCACTAAATAACGAGGTGTCATTAAAAAATTGATTGACAATCTAGGAAAGGCATGAGGCGAATATGGATGTATGTTGGGATTTCAAAAACCATGGTTGCAGTGCATGGTTTGTCTGATCAACAAGGCCCTTTTTCAGTTATTGATGAAGTGCTTGGTTATGGGCTGGATTAAGTATCCTGCTTATATCACTCAAAACTGAATTCTAATGCAATATTTTTGTTATTAAGTTAGGAGTCTTGATTTTCTTTGGTACATTTTAAAGATTGTACTTTCTAAACTATCTTTAATTACCATGGCAAGTTAAACTATCCCAACTTCTCTTTTCTTTCATATAAACAATGGTGTCATTCTTCCATTTGTCAAAAAATTAGATGTTTTCAGTTATTAGATCAAACAAAAGACTGAGTGAACCATTACTAAATAGCAAAAAGCCAACAACGAGCATCACTGGAAGAAAAATCTTTAGGGAATGCCATAGTGAAGCCAAAATTTAAGTAGTTAGTGCCATTTAGAATCCAAAAGTTTGGTTGAAACACTTGAACGGTAGTGTTGGTTTCAACTTTCAAGCAGTTATCCAAGAACATTATCATTTCAGAGTCACGTTTGTTTAGAGGAAGCATGAAGACAAGGAATAGGTGTCTCTTTGACAAAAAAAAGCACAAAAATCAATGAAGGGAAGCACAGAAAGTACTCTTCTAGTTAATGAAGTAATAAGATTGATATAGTAGTAGATCCAAGTTATAGCTTGTTTCATTTTTATTTCTGATGTTAGTAGTTTGGAACCTACAGACTAGTAGGGTTCCATGTTTAAATTATACCCGTGTTGATATGCGAACAAAGTTCCTATAAGATTTATCAACAGTGTAAGGCAGCTCTGAATTGCTAAGATTCTCTGTTTCTGAATTTGTTCATTTCTAACCTGTTAATTCAAGTATCACTAGTGGTCATTTGGGATTCAAATATGAAACATCTAGATTTTCTTTTAAATATATGTATCAGGGCTGAAGATACACTTTCACGACACATACTGGCAGTGACATCTAGGGAATTAATCTGAAGGGAATGTGCAGACAATGTGTTATAAAACAATTAGAAACAAATGAAAAGTGGCCCACGACAACCATTGTTTATTTTATGATGGAAAAAGTATAATGTTTGATTACTTGCGAAGATATAAAGGAATGATAGTCTATGGCTAGAAAACTTTATCTTTAAGCATTGTCAGAGGTTATTGAAGCGTTTTAGAAGGCATCTATGAGGACATGAAAGGGTATTAAGGGGTTTTCTTTCTCTTTTTTTTGGCAGAGTGAAATAAAAGGATCAATGAAGGGGCAATGGTTTTTTTTTTTTTTTGGTAAATAAAGGAAGTATTGATTTCTTTTTTGTGATTGTTGGCACAGATAAGGGCCTTTTACATATAGGAAAACATTAATTTGCTGAAGAATTTTATTTGGAAGGAAGTGACAAGTCTCAATACAAACCTAGGGCTAAGAATACAAAGAGGGCTCTCTTTATCTCCCTACATATACTTTTTTTCTTTTAATTTCTTGACTTGCGTTCAGTCCCTTTTTACTCAAATCCCCTATGCGTCTGGTTTCTATTTGGTGGGGCTTGGTTGGAGTGATAAAAATTGACCCAACTTCCGAACCCGATCTACATAATTAACTGGGTTCAATATGCATGCCTAGGGTTGGTTTGAATGTGTTTGTGAAAGAGCCATTAACTAAGACCCCATAATGGACTGCTGTCACACAATTCATGAGGTGGTCAATTATATCATTGGAGAAACCATAAGCTAGGAGACATCTACAAAGGAAAGTCCAATCCTGTAAATCATAGGCCTTCTACGTGTCAACCTTCATAGTTGCAATCAGTATTTCCGCTTCGTATCATATGAACTGTAAAATTTACAAAAAATACCTTGGACAAAACTATAAGGGGTGTGTGTGTGTGTGTGTGGGTTGGGGTTGGGGTGCGCGGTGGGTGGTTTGGTGTTGTGGGGTGCAAAAGTGTATGATAGAATGGGGGGGGGGCGGCGGGCGAGCTGCGCGGTGGGTGGGGGGCGCTTTGGTGTTGTGGGGTGCAAAAGTGTATGATAGAATGTGGAATGGGACTTTCTACAACTAGTCCTAGAGGCTGAGGAATGGGACTTTCTACAAATAGTCCTAGAGGCTGATTCCATAACGACTATATTAAAAATTATTCAAGAACGCACCTCTTCGGTCTCCTTTTCTATTTTACTTAATGAGTCTCTTTTTGGATCCGTAACCCCATTGAGAGGACTAAGACAAGGAGACCCTCTCTCCCCTTATTTGTGCGTTTGTGCCGACATCCTTTTCCGAATGCTAATGAAAGAGGAACAGAAAATAACCATTCATGAAGCTAAAGTCTCTAGGTCTGTACCTAGCATCTCCCACCTCCTCATAGTCTCCTCTTTTGAGAGGCTAAAGTAAATGAGGTCAAAGGCATAAAAGATACTCTTGATAATTATTGCTTTCTTTCTGAAAGCTTCAGTTTTGATAAGTCTACGGCTTACTTTAGCAAGGGGACTTGCAATATGAGGAAAACAGAGCTTTCCAAGATCCTAGGTGTTAGGCTCATGACCGAAAATGAGAGATACGTAGAAAACCCCTCATCATAAATAAAAGCAAAAATATTAGCTTCCAATCCCTAGTCGGGAAAAATTAAAAATAGAATTATGTCTTGGCAAACCCCCCTTCTTTCCCAAGCAGGAAGAAGTACCTTCATAAAATCAATTCCCTCTGCTATCCCTATATACAATATGTCAATACTCCAACTTCCATAAAAAATCATTAACACAGTGGATAAAATGCTTAGAAGTTTCTTTTGGGGTGATTCCCTTAATAAAAAGAATATACACACTATTAAATGGAAAGAGATTTGCAAGCCTATTCAAGATGGAGGGCTAGGAATCCGAGATACCAAAGAAAACAATCTTGCTCTATTAGCTAAAACCTGTTGGAGGTGTCTTTCTAATGAAAACATGTTAAGTTCTAAGGTTTTAAAGGCAAAATATTGCCCTAACAAACCTCTGTGGGAGGCTAACTTTAAAAAGGGCAACTCATGCTTTTCGAAGCGATTTGTAGAAGCAACTAGTTTTTATCAATAATAAGGTGGAGTGGATCATTGGGAATGGAGATCAAATTTCTGTTTAGAAATGCAATTGGGTCCCCTCAGAAGGAGGTCTTAGGAAACCTATTTCTAATATGGTTAACCAAGATCTCAGGGTTAAAGACCTTTAGAAGCCGGACAAAAGCTAGGATGAGTAGTTAATTAGAAATATTTTTTTATAAACCTTCTGATGTTGAGAGTATTATGAAAATCTACATTCCCCGTAGTAGCAATAATGATAGGAGAATATGGCCCTCCTCTAAAGGAGGTGAATTATCCTCAAGTTTTGCTTCATGAAGAAGATAGAATTACATCCAACTCCCCCGTTAATTGGAAGTCGTCGTGGCATATCAACTTACCTCAAAGAACTTTTTTCTTTGGGTGGGAATGTCTTAATAATGCTATTCAGGTACGTAAAATACTCCATAACAAAGATATTTTTGAAGATGTCATGTGTCCCATCTGCTTAACCTAAGAAGAATCAATTTAGCATGTGCTCTTTTTATGTGATCATGCAATAGTCACTTAGTTTGGGTCCAACATAGGAATGTTATCACATGCCATTACCCATTTAAGGATCAGGGAGTGGTGGAACTCCTTCATAGAACTGTGAAACAACAAGATCACCAATTCACCCACAAGCTAAAGCTTGGGCTCTCGCTCTCTGGTTGCCCTATGGAAAAACAGAAATGATTTTATATTTAAACGCATACGAATAAAACCTCTGAGCACAATTAATTGTGCTAGAAAAATGATTATTGAATCTATTGCCAAGCCTAAACAGATCAACTAAGGACCTTTATCCCCTAACTAGGAAGTCAGCCTGAGGAGCCATAGAGGTATGGCTCAAGTTTTCTCAGATGCCTCCTTTAGAGCCGTGGATGGAAAAACAGGTTTTGGCTTTGCTATTTGAGTTGATGGTGTTTGGGTGCATGCATGATCGCGTGAAGGACCAAAGGTTTCTTCTCTAAAAGAAGCAGAGGCAAGGGCTATCTTATGTGCGCTGAAGGAGGAGGGTATACGGGGTTTCCGTAAGATTCACCTTTTGTCGGATGCCCTCGAGTTGATTCAAGCGCCCTCGAGGTGATTCAAGCCATTAATGAGTCTATGGATTGGTTCATCCATCCTATTTGGTTGGACATTAGAGAACTGCGGTCTACCTTTGAAGCTATTTCCGTCTCCCATGTTCCCAGAAGATTTAATAGTTTTGTTCATGAGCTTGCCAAAAAAATCTTATGGGTTGGGTGCCTTTGCATGTCGAAAAGTGGGGATGGGATGAGTTCCTATGTAATGTGGGTAGCTCTTTTTTTATTCTAGTTGTTCTTTGATGTTACTTGGTTGTTTTCAGTCACTTTTAATGAATTATCATTTCTAAAAAACAAAAAGTAAGTTAGTGAACTGATTTTAATGGAAAGTGTGTGGAGGTTCTCATTTGGGATTTGTAAGTGCAATTTGTTTTTGGAGAAGTGTTGGACAAAAGGTTTTATTTCGGTAGGGAGGACAAAGATTTTGAGGCTGAATAAGCTATTTGAATGGGTCCTTTGCGATAGGAGTCCATAAATAGCAATGATAGTATCAGACTGTTATGTGTACACTGCTTCTTTTACCCTATTTTCTTAAGGAGAAAAACAAAACTTGTAGGTTCACTTAGAGGGGAACCTTGGCCCTCCAAAAGCTTAACAAAAAGTTGCTAAAAGATAGTATGGCTTTTTCATTAATCTATGCCATTTTAAATACAAGATACATGCACTTATAACTGCCACAATTTGACCCACTCTTCTATAACTAATACCACAACTTACCACTACTTCATCTACTACTTACACTGCTACAAATAACTGTACCCACTACTCACACTCCTACAAATATGAAAACTACTGCTACTCATAGGCAAACCAACTAACTCCCCATAACTCGCTACTTTCCCCGTGACTAATGCATGAACAACTACCTACACCTCATGGGTTACTCCTCATAACTCTCCTAGTGCCATATGGACCCCACATAGGAATGATGATAAACACGCATGATCATTCCTATGTGGCCATCATATGGCAGTAGGAAAGTTATGAGGAGTAATCCATAAGGTGTGGGTAGTTCTTCTTGCGTGAGTCATGGGAAAAGTAGTGAGTCATGGGGAGTTAGTTGGTTTGCCTATGAGTAGCAGTAATTTTTTTATATTTGTAGGAGTGTAAGTAGTGGGTGCAGTTATTTGTAAGAGTGTTAGTAGTGGATGAAGTTGTGGTATTAGTTATCGAAAGTGGGTCAAATTGTGGCAGTTGTAAGTGCATGTATATATCTTGTATTTTAAAGATGGCATAAATTAATGAAAGAGATATCATATCTTCTAGCTATTGGAGGGCCAAGGTTCCCGTCAAGGTAAACCTATAGATTTTCTTTTACTCTTAAAGAAAATTGAGGGAAAGAAGAAGTGTGCAAATAACATTTGGTATCAGAGCCAAGCATGGCAGAACTACGACTTGAGTGAATATAGATTGATGGAGATAATCTCTTTGGCTGAAAGTCAAGAACGGATACTTAAAGAATTGCTGGAGACGTTAGCTGAAATAAACACTAAGCTCGATAGCTTGTCGGCAAGCAAAACTTTGGAACACAGAGAAAACTCTTTTGACCAATATAAAAATGATGGAGGACTAAGCAATAACTGCTCCGGGAAAGAACATTCTGGTATGTATCAACGCAAGTTTATTAAGCAAGATTTTTCCCCGTTTCAATGTAGAGGAGGATCCAATGAGCCGGGTTTGTCATGGGCGCCAATTCTTTGACTTCAATCAAACCCCGGATGGAGAACCCATTCCATTAGCCTCCTTCCATTTGGAGGGTGATGTTCAACTATGACATTTAGTTTTAAAGAAAAATGGTGATGACTTGGTTACTTTAACTCCAAAGAAGATTCTCAATCGTAAGATGGTTAAACAAAAAAAATAGATGGTGGAAGTTCTCGTACAATGGCAATGAAAAGATCCATAAGATACCATGTGGGTTCCATTTTGGGCTTTTGAGGAATGTTGCCCAGATTTCAATCTTGAGGACAAGGTTGGTCCAAGGGGGGAGGAATGATGTGACCATACATTACACAGGCATGATCATTCCTATGTGGGGGCTATGAGGAGTAACCCACGAGGTGTGGGAAGTTGTTCTTGCATGAGTCATGGGGAATGTAGTGAGTCATAGCGAGTTAGTTGGTTTGCCTATGAATAGTAGTAATTTTTATTTTTATAAGAGTGTAAGTAGTGGGTGCAGTTATTTATAAGAGTGTAAGCAGTGGATGAAGTTGTGGTAAGCTGTTGTATTAGTATTCGAGTGTGGTTCAAATTATGGCAGTTATAAGTGTATGTATTTTGTATTTAAAGATGACATAGATTAATCAAAAGAAATATCCTATCTTCTACCAATTTCTTTCTAAGCTATTGGAGGACAAAGGTTCCCCTCAAAGTGAACCTACAGATTTTCTTTTACTCTTTAAGAAAAGAGGGTGAAAGAAGAAGTGTGCACATAACACGAACATTAACGGTTTTCCCATTTTACTATTTAGGTATTTGTAGTAGATCTTTTTTTTTTTCTGACAAAAATGTCTTTTTTATTTCTTCTTACAAAAAAAATTTAGTATTGAGTTTGTTAAACTCTTTTCACGAAGGAGGGCGGATTTCGTTATGACAGGAATCCGAATCTCCATTTTTTAAAGATCCTTTGGTGCCAGACCGAAGCTATTTGTTTGGACAAATTCATGGCCTTTCGTGGAGAGATTAGAATAAAAAATATCCTTTTTTTGTAAGGATTCAAATCTTCATTTTATTGATCGGAAGGAATACACCTTGAATAAGGGTCTGAATCTCCATTTGGGGAAGGCATATGGGGAAGATAAGATGGAGATGATGGAATAGTTGGAGGGCAGAGTCCCTCTAAATAGGGCTCTGAATCTCCAAAATAGTGAGGTAAAGAAGTTGAAATGGTGAAAATGAGTGGAGCGGGTGAGATGATGATAGAATGGAGAAGGTGAAGATAACATGGAGATTGGAGGGTGGATTGCTGGAATCCATTGATCTGGTGATCCATATGATCACAGATTGGAGGGTTCCACTACTACTTATGAGTGCAATAAAGGGAGCCTCAACATTTTGTTTCCAACATTTCATGTTTTAAGATATCGGTTATTTCTCTACTGTTAAAGCTTTCATTACTTGATGGAAGAAACGAATAAAAGAATGGCTTACAAAAGGAAAAGTGTATGGATAACTTTCGATACCAAAACCATTGTAAAGATATCCATCGCTAAGATTTGCAAAAAAGGAAGGTGAACGAAAGTTGTAATCCCCTCCAAGGAAAAATATTAGAAAGGGAAGAAAACGAAAGAAAGCTATGGACTCAGGTAAGTCTTCATATTGGATTCAATTATTGGTTTTGTATTATTCAGATTCAATCCCTTAATCCTGAAATTTGGAAAAGTCTAACAATTGGTATTAGAGCTTCATGCCATCTGGATTTTAGTCTAGATAATCTATTAGTTGATTGTTTTTAGATATCTTTTCTTGTTGGTCTTTGGGTATATCCTTATGTTTTCTGGGATTAACCAAAAACCCCAATCTATGTTTCCAATTTCTTTTGCATTGTTTAGCATTTTCTGGGTTTTGGTCAGATTTTGTGCAGATTTAAGTTTTATTTAATAAGGCATATCTCCGCTATGCATGAACGCATTTTCATGAAAGATGAAAGAGGAAAGAAAGGGTTGCATATAAAAACAATGCAAACCAGATATAAAAAAAGAGCACGAAAGTGCTGCACGCAGAGGTTCTGCGCACAACAGAATCCATTGTTCTGTCGTGCGCAGAACCTAATCTCTCCTCTTTCTACCTCGATTACCTGGGCCTGGGTTGTTGAGTTGAGCCGAGCCAGCTTGGAAGGTTTGGTCCAGGCTTAGCCTGCTCTTTTTACTAGTGGGACCACTTCCATGCATTATTTACTAGTGGGCCCATTTTTCTGTTAGTGGCCATCTTGGGTCCTTTTTTAGGTAAAATTCTCAAAAATATATCATCTTTCTATTTCTTTTTAGCAATTTTTTTATATCAACAAAAGTTTATAGCCTATCTGAAGTAAGCTTATAGCCTAAAGTGTTATGCATATAAAGCCATGTGGATCCATTTCATTGCTAATTTAGAGTTGATCAAAGTTAGTGGTCTAATGCAATTGTTTATGGAACACGAAGTGGTCAATGTGCAAGTAAGAATCTAAAAGTTTATTTTCTAATAAGCAATGGAGAGGAAATTACTTTCTGGAATAGTAAATGAACCCTTATAAAAATGGATTAAAAAGGCCCTTTTCTAATTTTAGCTCATCCAACTCTCACCATTAGTGATTTGTGGGACAGATAAAAAGTGGGATGTTAACCTCATTAAAAATCACTTTGATAACCCTATGGATGTGGAGGATAGATGTAAAGTCTTTGTCCCTAGAAATCCTCAAGAAAACAAAAGAATTTGGCCTTTCCGTGAAAATGACCAACTTACTACTATATCATCTTACAAAGAAATTGCTAAAGTAACAGAGATAATCCAATCCTACTCCTTCTATAAAATGGAAATCTTTTTGGAAATCCCTTGTCCCTAAAGGACTCCTTTTGTTAGGATGGGAGTGCTTTAAAAATATTATCCTGGTAAGAGCCTCCATTAACTCTAACATAAATCCAGTTGATCCCTAGTGTCCTATTTGTTGAAGGGTAGATAGAGGTAGAGGAATCGTTAGTTATGCCTTTTTTAGTGCGATCATGCAAAGGCATATTGGTTTGGATCGCACCTTAGCCTTTTAACTCATGAACCTTGCGCTATAGTTTTAAGAGATTGGTGGAAATAATTATGCGAGAATAATTAATCGACTCCTTTGTTGAATAGTGATTGTAAGTGCAGAAAATATAACTCACAAGGTTAAGGGGAGCCTTTTGAAACTTATCCTAATCGACTGTAAAAGCTGATTGCTCTGAGAACCTGAAAGGGAAGAAAAAAAAAACAGTCAAAGGACCTTGGCCATGAGCAGCACAGGGCTCTCCGATGCTTCAGTTAATTTCTATGGGTATCACTGAGGTTGAAGAAGAGAGTTCATGCCTGTGTATATTCGTCCTTCCGTACCTGCGTGGGAACAACTTCTTCTCTATATATAAGAGATTCTCCAGGTACTTAGTGATGGGCCTGATGATCTGACTGCTAAGTCTCATTAGCCCACAAAGCAATTAATGAGGGTCCATCACAGCTCATATCGCATTAAATGATGGTCCGATCAGCCCACGTCGCATTAAATGCGAGTGATACTGGGCTTGACTTGTTGGCGGTGAAGGTCCCATCGGACCTTTTCTTGGGCCCCGCCCTGATATGGCCATAGCCGCTGGATGCTGATTTGTCAGAGATCTGGTGAAGATTTAGACGGCTGGGATGAAGTATGGCGTGTACTCATATCCCGCCACGTATCTGAAGAGGGGAGACAGCTATCGGGGCCTGTTTCATCTGGCACTTCGGCATACAGCTGCAGCCGAGATGCGCGAGTGAGGCCAAGGCACCCGGCCGAGATCGCGACAGTCTTCGGTCGGGGCTGACTGAGGTGACCATATTGGTCTCAGCTAGCGCATTAGCGTTTGAGCCGAAATACACGTAGCCGAGATGAGTGCGTAAAACTGGCATTAGTGTTGAAGTTAAACATAACCTTGGTGAATCGCCCCACACAGTGATCATGCCAAGATGTGGATTCTAACCAGTTGGTGGCCCATTTGGAAAGCAATGAATGACTCCCTTCAAAGGTATCCCTCTTAACCATATCAACATTATTCACTCAATTAAAAAAATGATTGAAGTATATCTTCGTACAAGGGAAAAACTATTGAGATGAAATATATTGACTGTGTAAATAGAGGAATCCCAGAAGAAGAGGACGTGTTAGTCTTCTCTGATGCAGCTTTTACGGCAGCAAATAGTAAAGCCTTCTATAGTTTTGTTTTTAAAATAGAAAGGATTTATTGTGTATGCAGGTGCGTGCCAAGGTTCAAAGGCCTTCTCCTCCAAGGAGGCTAAAGTGAGGGCAATCTCTTTGCACTTATGAATTCTACAATGAAAGGTTTCTCCAAAGTCTGTATTTTGTTGGATGCCAAGGTGGTGGTGAATGCTCTCAATGGTTGTTGTGATTGGATTACCAACTCAATAATCTTAGTTATCAAATGTTTAGCCTCATCTTTTGATTATATTAGATTTACCTTTTTACCTAGATCCAAGGAGGGCACTCATATGCCGACTAAACTAAAAGGCTTTATTTTGGATTGGGGTAAGGACCTAAGAGGGGATGGGTAAGTAGTTGTTTCTTTTGTGGTGCTTTTGGTTTTTGGTCTTTTGTTTTGCCTTTGTGGTTTGTTTAATAAAGCCTCTTTAACAAAAAAGAATCTAATAATTTCATGATCATGTAAAGCAATTCAGAACTGGATATTACTCCATTAAAAATGTCACAAAAAAAGATGAGATTGTTTTCTTGTAATTCCTTTGGTATAAAATATATGTTAGATCCATTCAAAATATCTTCATCAAGGATTTTTTAAAAACATGTAATTCAAATGAGACTTAGATGAAAATAATGTAAATGAAAATAAAGTAAGTGTGAGAAGATTGGATGTACAGATATCATGCCTTATAGCATTTTGATCTATAATGAGTCAACATGTTGAGAGGATGAGTTCTTGATCCTTTCTAATGCTGCTTTCTCTAAGGTGGAGAGAAAATCAACTTATTTGTGAATATGGCCGATGATTATTTGTTTGTTGTAAGTGCTGCCAAGGGCCCAAGAGTATTCTCAGCAAAGGAAGCCGAAGTAGGGGCGATTCTCTTCACGCTATGCTTTGCCTTTGCTAGAGATAAAGGTTTGAATAGAGTCTACATGTTCTTGAATGCTCTAGAGGTCTTCAAGGCAATAAATGATGTGGAGGATCGGTCCATCAAGCCTCATATTTGGATATTTTAGAAGTGGTATCTCATTTTGATTTTGTTGACTTTAATTATATTACTAGAGAATTGAATGAAAGTGCCCCCTAGGCAGCTAAGTTGGGATTGTTTTGTAAGAAGTATGTTCTATGGACTAATAGTCTCCCAATGTAGTTGGAGGGAACCTTGTGCTTATGTTTTTATTTCATTATTCGACGCGTATCTTAATAAAATCCCTTTAACAAAAAAAAAAAAAAGTCAACATGTTCTCTCTATTTGTTGATAAAGCACTCTTTTTTTTTTTGTTGTTGTTGTTGTAAGTGAGAATACATGTAACAAAAAAATGGAACTAAAAGGACCAATGGACAAAACAGACAGACAACAAAGGCAACATACCCTAACAACAAAGATTCTGGCAACAAAAAAAATGAATAAAAAACACATCACCCAAGAGAATCCAACTAGAGAGAACCAAGCAAACTAACAACCAGAACTACAGAGGTTACTAGAAGACCCAAACAAAAACAGAAGAAAGTAGCAAGACTACAAACTTTAAACTCCATCAAAATGCTCAACACAAAAGCCCGGGATTTAGAAACTTCCGTTCTTTAACATGCTGACCCGGGCCACTTGTTGAGGAGTGATAATTCATCGAAAGATCTCTAAGCCTTGAAACGTAATTTGATGAAGAAGCTTCAAAAGGCACTGCAGCATTCCTCTATGCAAAGGAGAACATCTAAATATTTTTGCTTGCTTTGTGAATGTCATTCAAGTATAGGTCATGGATTCCCAAACCAAAATAGATGGAAGAAGTGTGGGTCTGTTGAATCCAATTTAGCTAGTGAATCAACATCCATGTTGGCCGATCTTTTATAGTAACAAGCTTCCCACCAAAAGAAATAGGTGAGCTTGCATGAATTTCTTGCACGCCACCATAAACTGCCAAGATAAATTGCCATATGTTTTAAGGGAACTTATCAGCATTAGACAATTGCCCTCAATAATAACATATTTCAGCCCCATCTTTTGGCAGGTATCAATCCCTTCTAACAATGCTTGGAGTTCAGCCTTAACTGCATCTGTAGCTGCTACCTTACCCGCAAAAGCCATGATCATAGTACCAGTAGAGCTTCTAATGATTCTACCAACATTTTCCGATTTGGAAAATGAGTTGAAAGACCCATCAGAATTCAACTTAATATGAATGGCAGGTGGAGGGAGCCAAATATCCCGAGGAACACTTGAGGCAAAAAAGTTTTCACAGAGATAAGGTTAGATACATCCAACTCATTGAAAGCAAAGACAACAATGGCTTTGATAGATGAAGGAAAAACGAGGCAATGAGTGAAGACATGGTCAATTTTCATTTTCCATAAGTACCATTTTACTAGGATTCTTAATTTGCTGGATTGAGTTGGTAATCTTTACCAAAACCCGTGAGATAGACCCATACTCTGAATAGAACTATGGATCTTTCTTAGGAAAGAGTTCCAAACAATTTTGGCAATGAGACACTGGGTTAATAATGCTGGAGGTAGGTGGGCCTCGTGGATAGGTTTTCAAAACTTTTGACTCACTTGATGCAAAGGTCAAATATCCATAAGGCCATAAACTTAATCCAGGATCCAAAACCTCTTTCTCATGCAACAAGATCAAAAGAAACATTATCCAAAAGATAGAAAACGGCAGCAACATGCAACAATGAAAATCTATACAAAAAATGAAGTAGATCTAACCTTGGGAACCCGGTTGTGCTCTAATGGAGAAGTTGATTACTTGGCTTGTTGCTAAAAACTTTCACAAGATCAAGAAGGATCTCTAAAACTTTGTAGTCTTCCACGCTATGACCGTCTATCAGATTAATTCTCAAGGAGAATGATGGGATCTCGAAAAGAAAAAAAAATCCTAGAATCTCTAGTAGGGAACCGGAGGAGAAAAAAAAGGAGAGAGAGGAGAGAGGGTCTTGGGCGTGAATCACTTGTTGGACGACCAGCCCCCTCCTCCCCTTATATAGCATGTAAGCACCTCCTCTTAAATTATAATTAGAAGTCTCAATTCTATTATAATTAGTATCATTCTCTTAATTTCTTCCTTTTAGAGTTTAAGTAGGATTAGAAACAATCTCTTATTGGGGCTAGCGTGTGGACCACTAGGAATTCCATAGAAACTGGCTCCAACTGGGATATCCGGACCCCACATCTCATGTGTAATCCAAACCCTCAATTAATTACAAATAACTCTACTAAAAAAATGTAATTGAACTCCAGTCTTATGAATAAATTATAGGAAGGCCCTAATCTTCCCTATTACTACAAGTAGTCCCCTCCATCAATTATATTCATGGATCAATTAGATTAAATATGTCCAACCAATATAGATACATATCTTATTATCCTTGTGACCTAATTAATTATATTGATCATCAAAACCATCCAATTTATATATATAAAAGCCGCTATTTCCAATTGAGATCAATTGAGAAATCAGCCTCCCGATTTTGACTATTAAATGATTTTGACAGTTTCTTAATGGAAATCCAAAACTGCTGGTCCATTGATACCTGACCCAACACAACCTTGCCCATTTAGGATGTAAATGCTTTTGAATGTTTATTAATTGAGATCCAAAACTGCAGGTCCCATTCATATCTCCACCCAACACAACTCATTAAATTGCACCCTTCCAATACACAGGTGTTTTCCTTCTCTCCCAGGATGGAGAAGATGCATTTATGTTCTGTTCTTAAACCTCTTCTGTTACCAGTGTTTTCGTTCTCTTCCGGAAAATGGAGAAGCTACATTGCCCTTCTCCTCAACGATTTTGTAACATGCAAATGGAAATCTTTATGGGTGAATGAATTAGGTGTTTCCTCTTTCTTTATAATGTTCTGTTTATCTTATCGTTCACTTCTCCCATCTTTTGTTTTCTCTTCCTTGATTACATTTTTTTCTTTCAGAATTATTCTTCATCGTCGTCCCAGCACATCACCCCTTGGTCTTCATCGTCCACCAAAACCAACTCACTGGTTGTCATAGAATTGGAATCTTCAGCTAACACCCCCTTCTAAAGTAGAGGTACCTAATCAAATTCCTTTTATTTAACCTCTGGTAAAAAAAGTTAATGAACTTACCATTTTGCCTGGGCTTGATTTAGTGACCGGCTTTATTTACTTTTTTAAGCAAGTGACTATGTTTAGAGTTTCTTATGGTTGCTTTGAATTCAATTAATAAACTAAAGATATTCATGATATTGTTTATAGTACGCCTTATGTTTAGCTTGGCTGATGGGCTTTGAAGATATTGCTTTGAATTAAGAATTTGATTTCATCATGCATTTAAATTGTATGTTGTAATGCCATAATGGGCAAATTTTCAACGTTCACACATAGTTTCTCATAGATTGTATTATGATTGACCAACTTAATATAAAAAAAAAATTTTACTCTCCAATATTATGGTTTTTGTAAAAAAACAATTTTAAAAACCTAATGATACTCCATAATATAATGGTAGATGCTCCTATGAGAGAGGCTCTCACCCTACAATGAGAGATAAGATGGGGGGCCTCACATCCGTATCCAATGCGGATGACTTAATTGTGAGGGTTATCTCTCATAGCAAGGTGAGAGATACTCTCACAGGAGCACCTCCCTAATAAAACTGACTATGTTTAGCTTGATTGCATTATGCATTCCAACTATACGTTGTAATGCCATAATGGCTAGATTTTCAAAGTTCACCCATAGTTTGTGATAGATTTCATTTTGATTGACCCACTTAATAAAAGTAAATTCTTTATCATATTAGGTTTGCATCTGTTTAAACCTTATGTTTATGTTTGTACTATAAAAGACATATTTTCAGAGTTTATTTTATGAACCACTGTCTTCTGCCCCTTGCGATTTGGCACAAATTAATAGTATAGATTATCTCAGCATCCTTTAAGCAGTGAGATGTTATTTGGATCTATAAGTGTTTCAACTAATGGTGTCATTTATGTGAATGATCATTATTCTCGTTGCAAGGCAAGCTCTGGTAGACCAACCACCTTATTGTCGCAATTTTATCACCTTTGCACAAGCACAGCTGAGCTACAGACAGAGAGCCTGAAAACCTAATATTTGCTTCGAATAGAATTAAATAGATAATGAAAAAAGTTCCTTGCATATCTGAATATATTGAAATTCTGAAGAGAAAAAATTAATACCATGTAAGTAGTTTATGTGTGTGTATCCTTGTTATAATCACCATTGAGTTTTTATGCTATCCATATGGAATTTGCTTTAGGAGTTCGAATTCTTTACTTATCCCTATTTAGGCCTATGTTCTGTATCTCTTTAAGTCTAATATCCCATTTTTAGCTTCTTCGTTCCAAGAGTTTATTGGCCTCTTCCCACGAGTTATGGTACTCGCAATACTAAAAATTTTAAATAGGGCTGCTTCAAATTTCCTAATCATATACCTGAAACATCTCAATTGTGATCTATTATTTTTCTCACCTGTGGAAGTATTCGTAACTTCTCCTGATGTTAATCTTATTTGAACATTTCTTGTCACTTCACACATCTATCTTATCAGTTAGCATGCACATTTTTTTTATAACAAACATTAGCATGCACATTCCATCCACATGTACTTTGTCTTTTCATTTTCTCTGTTTTCAAGGGCCTCAACATTCAACTCCTTATAATTGTTAGAAGATTAATAGTCGGTTATTTATTTGTATGTTCATTAGAGTGGTCTTTGGGACTCCATATGTTCTTTTGGAGTTTCTCCTTATAATAAAAGTTATTAGTCATCATCAAAGGGATTGATTTCCTCTTGAATTGCTCTCCTTCTTTCTCATTCTCTAAAAAATGGTATGTCATGGAAGTTGTTTCATATGATATAAGAGTTTTCAATGTGTTAGCAAGATATCCATCCACATTCAAATGTCCAGGGCTGTTTTTCTCTATGTTTCTGACATATTTTTGTTTAGTCTTGGTTAACTCTATTTGATGATAAGCTATTGGGAATAGTTCTACGTGGTTCTAATAATTCTGGTGAAGGTCTTCTAAACTGTTTTGGGAGATGGGAAGGATATTCTGAGACTTAGTAGGATGGTATTTACTTGTATATGTTGTAGGATCAGTGGGTTAATCATTTTTCAAAGGATTTGGGGTCTGTCTAATGCTACTTATTTTTGGAGTGATATAAACTCCTGGAGCCATTGAACATCCAATGACCAAACATACAAGTGTTAAATTTATGGCAGAATTCTTTTATGTTGTCACATTCTATCGGACTATTTATTGGTACAAAGAAAAGTCAATGAAGCGAACTGAATTCAATTAGAATTCAGTCCCAATTGATTTTGACCGTGGGGGATGTATTTTGACCACTCCAAAATGGTGGTTTTATAACTTTTGGGTTACCATCTTAAATAAAACATTAACTCCTCACGTTTCCCCCCATTTCCTTCTAACTCTTCTGTAACGATTTTCTAAAGCGTCCGCAACTCTTCATCTTCTATTCTTTTCTCTAAAGTGTAGACATCTGTAACTCTTCATCTTCTACTCTTTTCTCTAAAGTGCAAACATACAAATCTTCTGTCTTTGAGCCTTTTGTTTTGGAGGCCTCTCTTTTGGAAGGTGGATAATGAAGAACCTTGATTTACAGATATGTTGAATTTATGCGATTTGGTTGTGGACTTGATGTTTTATTTAGAGATTAATTGTTATTTGTGGCAAGATTTACAATATTTGCGTTAGTTATTATATCCCAGTGTCATGATGATTTGATAATTGTCGCATTCAAATGTATTTTTTTTGGTTTTATCTCTTGGATCTTTCATGTAGCACATGAATAGGATCTGTATCATGTATGCACGTCTTTCTTCATGGAATAAAATCCGTTTTTGTTTATGTTAGTTTATGCACACCAACTATATGATGAAATTTCTACATGAATAATAATGCATGCAACTAAGAAGTTTGTATCTTATTCAAAAAAAAAATTCCAGAGATAACAAAACATTACATTTATATTAGATTTAACTAATATTGCAAATAAAGTAATATGTTAATGTTGATGGCAAGGGGTGGGTCTGAGAAACTTTTTTTTATACAACCTTCATGGTTTTGATCAATGTATTTCTTTCTTTTTTTTTTTTTTTTTTTTTTTTTTCATTTTTTATACAGTTGAAATAGTCTCTTGGGTCAATTTTGTCTTAGTTCAAATATGTTGTCAAGGATATTACAATATGCTTTTCAATATACTTGCACATTGTCGTAGTTTCACATGTGTTCTGTATTTTATGCCATTTTATCTATTTGGTGCAAAATCTATGCATCTATTCTCTTGATGTTTAATTTTATTTATTTATCTATTTAATTATTTATTTATTTTTTGTTTATTTTTATAGTTTGTTCAATTATCAAGAAGTGGTAAATTCTCTATTTAAAATTATTTAAAGTTTAAGTAAACCCACACTAACCATTGGACCACGTAATTGTTTGTCAAAAATTTTCAAAATTAATTAAATGGTGACCAAGATTGCAAAACCTAATTTTTTAGGATTGGTTTTTTATTTTATTTTATAAAACGTTAATATAGGTTAAGAGCTAGGGTTTCTTCATTATCTATTGCTTTGCATTTTCTATTTTTTATGATAGGTTCGATCATTTTGATGGTTAATTTGCTAGGTTTCCTCTCCTCCATGTCTTTTTTTTTTTTTTTTTTTCATTCTTATTCTTTCCTTTTCTTTTGTATTTCCATGAGACAGAGAGAAAAGTTCCATGGCTGGTTGTGTTGACCTACAAGATTTCCATTGGATTTTCTTTTGGTGATTTCTATTACAAATTTATGAATCAGTGATGAGTTTCTAAAAAATAAAAAATAAAAAAAAAATGTTCCCTAAAACCTTGATGAATTGTTCTTTTCTTGTATCTATTATTTGGATTAATTCTAAAATCTGATATAACATTAACGGATTCTTTTTTTCTTTGTACTGTTTCTCTCTTTATATATGTTCAATTTATTTATATGCAAACATTCATTGACAGTGAGAAAAATGGTCTAATATTCTAATCTTTTGGAGCATGCTATATCCGTAGAAAATCATGATGATTTTACAAACTTCTTTGACTAACATAGAATTCGGGGTGGCATGGTCTGAAAGGAATCTAAAATTCCAAATAGTGTGAATTTACGTCAAAACTCTACTTATCAAACATACACTGATTATTTGAAAGAGTGGAATAAAGGTCATTTTTGAAGAGTAGATCATTTTATTTTTTGATCCCATTTTGATCATTTTATGGAACCCAAACAGAGTAGAAATTTCTAAAAAAAAAGACCAGAGTAGAAGTTTTTCCTGATGCCAGGATAGGTTATTTGAAGGGAAAAATCCAAGTTTTCATTCATGTTATTTGCATTTTTATTGATACTATGTTGAATTCATTTAAAAAGGCTTTTTATACAATGTTGAACATTAGAGTTCCTTTGAGGAACATGGTTACTAGAATGAGTATATGACATTTATGTTAGTGGCAGAATCCAATCTACCAGTTAACTTTTTCATCTTAAAGAAATTTCTGTTCTTGATCTACTCACAATAGATATTAAGAAGGTTGGAATGACTTCTCATGCTACCCATTTGTCCTCTTGAACTCCAACTCTGAAGTAGCTCAAGCATTTCTCTTCTACAGAGCAACTATGCTTAAAAAAAATGTGGAGATGCACAAAAATTCTACATAACATAGTGTACTCATGATCTTTTGTTCAAAATGTCTTTAATCCTATAGTTTTATGATTTGCTGGCCATGCATAAAATCTTTATATTTTTTAGGATTGAGCAAACAATTTCATTCTACAAAATTTTTATATGGCCATGCATAAAATCTTTATATTTTTCAGGATTGAGCAAACAATTTCATTCTACAAAATTTTTATATTCATACATATTTTTATCTATTTAATGTTTTTACTTACATGCTTGAATCTGAACTATAATTTTACCATGACATTTTCAAGGTTTATATCATATCTTATTTCTTTATTCTTTTTTTTTCCCATAATTACACATATTGCATATCATGGAGCAAAATTGGCTTATACCGGGTTTGTACTTAAGACTGTTTATATGCTTGAACTATATATAGATAACTACTTACTCAAAAAATGAAAATCATCTGATTCATTATGTCACTGAATGAACTATATTGAAAAATATCTCTAATCATTTAAATACATGTAAATGAACCATTTTTACAAGTATCACTGTATCAGTGTCTACAAGGATCGGTTGCATTTTTGTATATGTATATAATATAATATAATATATCTCCATTGTCTCTATATTGATAGCTTTTTGTTGCAAATGTCGTTAGTTTCTTTCCCATGCTCAGCACGGGGCATTATTTGCTAGTTAACTCTTAATTGAAATGGGTGCGCACCTACCAATGATAAATTCATTAATTGGCATAAGGGGATATATCTATTAGATGATAGATTCCATCTTGACAATTAAATGTTTCCATGGTCCCACTATCATGTACCTAAGACGCCGAGGTGTTGACCTACAATTAGCCTCACTCACTGGTGACTCAAAGTAAATGAATAATAGAAACTTCAGTTCATTAATCTCTCAGGATTAGGAGCATATTGCTAAGGAATTATGAGAGTAGCCCTTAATGAAAGAAAAAATTGCATAAGGTGCATCTCATGGTCCTTCAATACATATAATGTACCAACACAATGATCCAGAGTCTTATGGACACTCTGATGATTGAGACAAATCATACTATCTCGTAGTGATTATAATACTACAATCTTATCAGATGAGATGCCCAATTTCATCACCGATTGTGAATCAATTCAAGTATAGAATTTGTTATATATGTCTCATATATGTGGATCTCATCAACACACATGAACACGTCTAATATACTTGTGGGATTCGGTTCATCTCATGAACCATTATGTCATATCGTATTGATTATGTGCAAATAAGGAATAAAATATCATTCATCTCATGAAATAAAAGCATAATTATATTAATAAAGAAATAAATCAATTTATTTATATAATCCATTGGATTGAGAGCATATAATCTAACAAATAAATGGTCCATTGATTCCTCATGGCCATGGCAAAGGGTACATCTGGGGAGATAGCTTGGTTTATTTTATGAAGCTTTTCTTTGGTGGGAAGACGGATATTCAAGGCTCTCTAGAAGTTTTGAAGGAAGATTCAAGGCCCAAAGATGTTTCCATAGGAAGTGAGGGCCCATAACAAGTGTATCAATGGCTTTGTATAAGACTTTAGTTACGCATATTACTGTTGGTTCGTCCCCTAGCACCGAATATCCTCACCACCTAAGGGGAGGAAGTGATTGATGTCTTGAGTTTTCTGTCCTATCCCCAGCTCCCAAAGCAAGTTTAGAAGTTCTCTTCCCATATACAGATGTTAAATGGGCCATGCCGCCTAGGCCCAGCATGACAGCTAACGTGTCGGCAGGCCATGCTGGGCCGAGCACTCCGGCCAGCCGTGTCCAATGTTTTTCTGGCACGGCACAGTTGACTTCTTTAGTCCCCCTCTTCAATAGGCTTGATGAGATAAAAAAAAAAAAAGGGGAATTCGGCGATGGGTCCCTGAACATTTCACTTTATTGCCTTAGGTCCACAATCTTTTCTTATAGTGTGATAGGTCATTTTTCCAAATTTGAAAACCTAAAATGTCTAATTTACCCTTTCTTCAAATCATATCCCATAATTAGTGGGATAAGCCATTAATAATGGTCAACTACCATTAAATTAGTCATAATTAATAAAATTCTATTAATGAGATTTTCAAATCAATTTAAAAAAAACACAAATAAGTTTCAAAAAACAGAAAATAAATTTCGAATAAATTTCTAACAATGAAATAAATTTAAAAAACACAAATAAAATTCAAAAGAGCGCAAATAAATTTCAAAAAATGAAATGAATTTAAAAAACGCAAATAAATTTCAAAAGAAAGCAAATAAATTTCAAAAATGAAATAAAATTAAAAAACACAATAAATTTAAAAAACAACAATAAACTTCAAAAGAACGCAAATAAATTTACAAAGACACAAATAAATTTCAAAAAATATAAATAAATTTCAAAAGATGAAAATCAATTTCAAAAGATCCAAATAATTTTCAAAAGATCAAGATAAATTTCAAAAAAATATAAATAAATTTCAAAAGACTCAAATAAATTTCAAAAGAAGTAAATAAAATTTAAAAAAATGGAAATAAATTTTAAAAAAAATGCATATACATTTGTCAAAAATAAGATAACCCAGTTTTCCAAATTAGCGAACAATGTGGTAAAAAACTCAAGTCTTTTTTGTCAATAACTCAGTTAAATTTATTTCAAAAAATACAAATCAATTTCAAAAGACACAAATAAAATTAAAAAACACAAATAAATATGCCAAAAACTCATATAGATTTGTTTATAACTCAAATAGATTTGTTCCAGAACTCAGATAAATAGACTAAAACTCGGATAGATTTGTCCAGAACTCAGATAAACTTCAAAAAACACAATAAATTTCAAAAGAACACAGAGAAATTGACACAAATAAATTTCAAAATATCCAAATAAATTTTAAAAAATGTAAATAAATTTCAAAAGATGCAAATAAATTTCAAAAGATGTGAATAAATTTGCCAAAAAACTTAGTTAAATCTATAAAAAACAAATAAAGATTTATTTAAAAACTCAGTTAATTTTTCCAAAATGGAGATAAATTTGTTAAAAACTCAGATAAATTCACCAAAAACTCAGATAGATTTGTACAAAATTCAGATAAATTTGCTTCAAACTCAACTAAATTTGTTCAGAACTCAGATAAATTTATTTCAAAACTCAGATAAATTTGTGCAAAACTCAAAAGAATTAAAAAAAATACTCAAAACTCCAATAAACTTGATAAAAACTTAGATAAATTTGACAAATCAGTGGAGGTTGGAGTAGATCAGATCAGTGGAGCACGGAAGAGATTAGATCAGATCTTAAAAAGGCTGCATCACAGATCTACTCATGATTATGAGATCGGTTGGACACATGCAAGTAGAGAAGAGGGGTCTCACTCTGGGTCTGGTCAGACCTAGCCCGAACTTGACACTGGCCTGGGACTGGCCCAATTGCTCTTCTTCTTCCTTTTGCTTCTGCAACAGAGACAACCGCCATTGCTGCTTCTTCTCTCTTCTCTTCTACATTTTGTTGTTGCTACTCCATTGATCTCACAGCAATTGCAATAGGAATTGTAAGGCCACCTTGCTGCCTTTCTTCTCGGATGGAGGTGGCCGCCTGAACTGCTGTCTGGCGACGTGTGAATCAGTCCGGCCCAAGTCTTCCATCTTTGGTTCCGACAGTGAACGACGAGAGATCCAGAGCGATGAGGAATCTGCGATTGCAGGATCTGGATCTATTTCCTCATTGATCAGGTTCCGAGATAGAACCTGAAACGCCCATGTTGCCCTTTGATTTATAGATCTGAGAAGAAGGAGAATCTGTTGCTGTTGCCTTTCAAACTCGGAGACGGATCGTTTAGTAGAAGGAGAAAGAAAAGAAGAAGACTGATAATTCCTGGCCGCCAGATCTACTTCTGGCTTTGGGTTGGAGAAGAGGATGCGAGATCGGGTGGCGCAATCGTGTAATAGGCGGCAGTTCCCAGGGCAGATTCAAATGGAGGCAGCAAGGCTATACGCGACATAACCAGAGAAGGGGAAGGTGATTCTGATCGTCGTAACTACTAGTTTGAAAAGGCGAAGGAAGATTCGAGGCAGTGCAGTTTTGGAGATGGACGGTTTCGTCTTAGGGATGCCGCCGGAGATGGACGCCTCGTCTTCTTCCTTGTCACCGTCAAATCTGCAACCTGGTCTTGCAATCCCAGCGGTAGAGAACCGGTCGTCTTCTCCAGTCAGATCTCTGGAAAACGTTGCCCCAGAAGAAGAGGGATAATGCAAAATGAAAAAGAGGGATAATCCAAGATTTGAAATTTGAAATTTTAAAATTTTATGCCTAAAATGGTTAAAAGGGTAAATCAGTTATGAGAATTGTATCCAGGGACCTCTCGCCGAAATATGTCCAGCTGCATGGACTACAGGCCTTAGAGGAAAAGTCAATGGACTGGAAGCCTTACCAATATTATATGAGGGACCTTTCGCTAATTATCTCTAAAAAAAGAACCCACCTAATTGGGTTTCGAAGAGAATTTAAGTCACATTTAAACGGAACCTAATCCAGTGGTGGCATACCTAGAATCCATCGATCCTGAAAGATCTGAACTGGGTCCCATTTCCAATGACCTATCTCTGATTATCAAATAAATATGAGTAATATGTCTTGGAGTAAACCTTTCCAGAATGGCGACTCAGTACCTTTAACTTTGCAATTTTGTATGTCTTCATTTTTAAGGAACTTTTATCTTAGCAGATGCACCCACAAGGCTTGGGGATTAGTCAATAACCTCCACAAGGTTTTCGCCAATAGGGCTGAGTTTAATTTATCCATCGATTTAATCCCAGGACCTCCATAAGGAGCTGACCTAGTCATCACTCTATCCCAAGCAATGGGAATCCACTGCCTAGAATGAGTTTTTCCTGCCCAAAGAAATCTTGGCTGATTTTGATGCATTATCAGGACCTACTTCTCACAGACCTTATGAAGTCCCATCCAATAAGCTAGTAGAGTGGAGGAAACCGATTGGATCAAAATTCTTCTATCGAATGGGGATTAAACACTCTCATTCCATGAATGCCATTTGTGAATTGGTGTGCTATCTATAATTAAATTGGGATCCAAGTTCTATGGCCGATCACATGACAATGACCCTAAAATAATTGGATTGTTGGGTTGAGTCATACACCCAAAAGATTTCTTTGGTTTTCCTTATAGAGTCACTAGGCGTGTTACCAGAGAAAAACAGGCTTGATTTTCTCTGTTTAGTGGTTAACCACCTGTACTGATTCTGACCCAGAGTTTTGCAAAATGTCATTGTTTTTAATAGCCCATTTCTCTTTGGCCATAAAAAAAGACCAAAACATCATCTGCGTATTTCAATAGACCCACCGTATCTCAGCTCCCTAGTGTGCCTTAATTGGGAAAATAATATTTCTGCAAACCCGACCAAGTTGATCCATACCAGTAGTCAATGCATTCCTTGTGATTTTAATCAGTGACGGAGCCAGGATTCTCTCGCAGTGGGGCAAAAAAGAATTAAAACTTTCAATAAATAAAAGATTTACAAAAAAAAAGAAAAAAGTTGTATTAACATCAGCTCTTATACATCAATTAGCCATTCGATTACATCAATGTCAGTCAATTAGGAATGAGAATCAATGACCTTTTTCTTTTTAATTTTTAATTTTTAATTTTTATAAACTGCAATCTTTGTAAGGTACGATACACGCAAAATCAATTATATGTTCAATTGGACAGTAGACCCCACTCCAAATGATATGAAATTCTGAGATATACCATTAGAAGAGATGGTATTCATTTTAAACCATTTGGATTTTAATTATATATTCCCTACATTAATGGATTCCTGGAGACTTCTAAGTTAACATATAATAGTGAGTTTTGGATATGTAATTGTTGAATAGTCAAAAGGAAGGTAATCCATTTGCTTATACTCTTTTTGTTTTTTTTCCAACAATTTTAACCTATAATAAGACAGCAGGACAAAAGTGATAAGCAATGGAACTTATAAGTAATTAAATTGGGGCATCATACAGATCATCCTCATTTGACTTTGTGGGCCGTCATTAATTCTTACCAATCTAATCTATTCATTTACATGACCCTAGATTTCCAAATCAGTCTAATCCAAATCAATAATCTTGGCAGATTAAATAACATGGCATCAAAAAAAAATCTCACCATGTAAAATAAAGAAAAAAATTGAATAACACCAAGAAATTATTGTATTTGACAAAAATACACAAGACATGAAGAAAAAAAGATAATATATGCATTTAAATATACTCATCAAAGAGGCGTCCATTACACTCGAGCAAAAAAGAGAAAAAAAAAAAAAAAAAAAAAAAAAAGAAAGAAAGAAAACAAAAGACTGAGAAGAATTACTTAAATAGTTGTATTTGATAACCAATGCAAGTAAGTACTTCGAAACAAAGAGAGAAATAAGGTAGAAGAAAGATGATATAAACTTGGTGTGCGAGGAGAGCCAACAAAGATGGCTTGCTTTTGAAGGAATAAAAAAGATAGTTCTGCCCATTGTTTTTTTTTTACTTTTTTTTGTAATTTCATTTTAACTATAAACAAATGGAGAGAAGTGAAGCGCCACAATGTGAGTCAACTATTAAAATTCTAAATTGCTCAAAATGAAGGACCACTTGTATGAGATGTCAAATTTTAACTCAATAGAAATTGCCCTCACCAAAAGATTAAGCATGTAAAGAAAGCATGAATAAAATATTAAGCTTTTTTGTTGTACACTAGGGCCTACTCTTATTAGGGGTCATTTATTTGTTGTGAAAATGATTTACATGTGTAAATGATGCACATGTGAATCATCTACAAATGAAAATGATATACATGTGAAACACAGTCATTTGTTTGTCATTTTTACCTCTTTTTCACATGTGAATCTAAAAGTACATTTGACGTTCTACTTCGTTTCACAAATTTATCAGAGTCCTTGATAAATCAAGATGTAAAGTAGACGCCAAGCCATTTTTACCCTGTAAAAGGAGATGAACGGTTCAAATTGTGAATCAACCGCCTATAGAAGTCTAGGAAGTTGATTTAATGGTCTTAAGTTTTTCATAAGTTTTTTTGAAATCCACATGAAATTTGACCTTATAATTGTTTTTAGCCCGATCTAAAGAAGATGAACGATTAAAGTCATGAATTAGGGGTCTACCAAGATTGAAACCAATGCTGTAACTTGATGAACCCTATCGGACTTGAAAATCACGCACACACCTCTTGGTAATGATTCAAAATTTTGGTTTGTAGTTCTTTGCAATCTATTAAGATGCAAAAAACTTGGACTCATTGTCACAGTATCCTCACACCTCATTTACACATGTTTATAGAAAAATGTAACCAATGCGTAACCATTACGGATGATCTTCAGTTACGTTCATAAATTGTGCAAACAAATGACTTCCTAGAGTAAAAGTTGGCAATATCCTTTATGACGAGGTTTTCATTTTTAGTCAATTCAATTTCCCAATCAGTGGGCTTTTAAGGCACGTTTGTGTAGGCCCTTTTTACGTAGAAATGGAAAGGTCATATCTCTTTATATTCCACGAGGTCCCCAAATAAAATCTACGTAGAAGACCCCTAATTGTTTGGAGTTTTTCTACGGGATATATGAAACACGAGTTCGACCTCTCCCCTTGTAAAGGCATTTCTGTTTTGAGGAATCCTTGTTTTCTTTGCGGTGTTATATAAACAAGCTCTTACTATTGCAGTTGACTTCTTTTACTCTTTATTATTATTAGGTTTTTGGGGTAAAAAGCTTATTTTGGCTATTAGAAAGCATGATTGACCTGTTAAATGGTTCGAACTATTCTTAGCACTTGGAATGGACTCATATGCATGCACTTTCACACTCACACTAAGGGGCAAAGCAGGCACAATCACATGGGTGTGGTCGCACTTGTTAAACTATGGTGCATATCAAAAAATATATCAATAAGAATTGTGAGTCTACCCTCAAAATCTACATGAAAATCTTTAGTTTGCCCCTAAAACCAAACTATCTATTAATGTCCGCAACACTCAAACGAATATCTTTGGTCTGCTACAATTCATACCCGTGTCTCTAACCAGCTAAGTTGCAGCTGTAAAAATACCCACAGGAATTGATGTGAAGTAGATTTTCATCTTAGAAATTGTCTAGAACTTTGTTTAAATAGCATTAATTATTTGAATCAAATCATGGAGAATCTCCCAATAAGATCAATGCCAAGGGTCTGATCTTCATATCAGTGTATTCTTAAATATAGGACACCGAATCTTTAATCCCATGCTCCACATCCATCAAATCTAAATCTATATAATCTTAAGCTCCCATTTTAGGGTTCTTAAAAAGACAATCTTGACTAACTCAAATTAAATCTTACCACCTCAACTGAATTCTAATCCATTGTTTCGAGCCCCCTGGTTTCTCAACGAGTCCAAATAAGGTTCGGTGTAAGGTGGCATCTAGCAGACCACGCGCCACTCTCGTGGCTCATGCATATAATTAGAAGATAATACAAAGATAATAGCGTGCGGCTTTGGCCGTCATATCCGTGTATGAAAGTAAGAAAATAACAAATCTAGACATCATTTACGTCAGCATCATTTATATTTCTACTTATGCTTAGAGAGAGTGAGTGATTAACAGGATTCTCTGAGGCCCAAAACCTAGACACAGTACCCTGAGTCCAACTCTGCGTTGGGACCCATGTATTAAAATTCAAATTTAGTCAAAATAAATGCCCTTTCAGGTCAAAGGAGCGTCTCAAATTTTAGATCAACCCTAGTTTTCCCATCAGTGGTTGACCTGAGTAAGTGGGTCATGAAAAAACCTAATTGACGTAATCTTATACATATTCATCATCGTACACACAATCCAACGGTGAAACAAACTCCACATAACAGATAACAGACGATAACACTTTGGAGTTTATTTCGTTAGTTTTCTCGTTTCAGCCCCATTCTGTACTCAGAATTTCTCTGAGTTGTAGCCTCTGAGGATTCGTACTCAACCACCTGCGACATAGAACCCAGCTCACGGGGCCCACAGGAATGGCAGGAAAAGGCTGACGTGTGACGAACTCAGCCAGTCCTCCACGCTATAGCCCATACCATGATTGCATCAGCAACTCAGTCCCAACCTTCCACCGTCAGATCCCCCCATCCAACGGCTCACAGCTACTCCCCCACACAACACCACGTGGCGGGCCCCACTACCCCTATAATGAGACATGGACCTTTCACGAGGGTAGCAGGGGCCGTAGAAGACAACCCAGATCCAATAAAATCTCGACACGTACGCCCCACACTCTCCCCTCACCCACCCCCGATTAGTCTAATCACAGACAGCCCAAAGTGGCCACGAACCCTCTAACCCCTCTCAAATCCCTGCAGGGCTAACCCAAAAGGACAATCAAAGCAGCCTACATCCACGTGCTCCCCTGCACGTGACCCCCATTAAAAACACACCCCACCCCAGCCCACGCCCGCTCCGAAATTAGCAGTCCCAATCCTCCACCCCGATTCGGAAATATCGGTCTCGTCAACGCTTTACAATAAACACCCTCCCATTTGCAGATATTTACCGTAACGGTACTCTGTCTTTGATATTTGATATGCTCATTATCTCCTTTTAGCTCTACAAGGAGAATCCCAGGTATATATAAGTAAACACTAAAACGAAAAGACAAATGAGGTTTTGATGGATTTAAGTGTCGTGCCGTACTGTCACATCGAGCGGAGCGGTTCGGGCGAGCCGGCCGGTTCCAAAGTCTGCTACAAGGAGTGCCTGAGGAACCATGCCGCAGCCATGGGCGGCCACGCCAACGACGGATGCGGCGAGTTCATGCCCGGCAGCGGCGACAGCGAGCTAAGATGCGCCGCCTGCGGATGCCACCGCAACTTCCACCGGAAGGAGGCGCCTGGGTGCGTGGATCTCGCCTACGTGCAGCACTCGCACCATCATCCTGTGGTGCTGTATGGGGCTGCGGGGAAGGCGGGGATGGTTGGGTTTCCGGCGCAGCAGCACCATCACCTTCAGGTGATCCCAGGCGTTGATTTGAGGAGGGAGGAGAATAGACGGTCGGAGACGCCGGAGGAGGAGGAGCAGAGGGAGGTTGGCCCCAGGAAGAGGTTTCGGACCAAGTTCACTCAGGAGCAGAAGGAGAAGATGCAGGCGTTTGCGGAGAAGCTCGGGTGGAGGATACAGAAGCACGATGACGTGGCGCTCCAGGAGTTCTGCATGGAGGTAGGTGTCAAGCGGCACGTGCTCAAGGTTTGGATGCACAACAACAAGAACACCCTTGCCAAGAAAGATCCACCCTCCATCTCCTCCCCATGAAAGATTAGAAATCTAGATAATAAATCTTATCCGTTCATCTGTGATAGTTTCTTGTTTTACCTCTTCCAATCTATTAAAACAAAAGGGCCAGACAGGAGAAAGAAGGAAATTGAGAGAGATGTTTCGTTTCCTACTTCTACCAAAATAACTGAAATTAGTTGATGGTGTTCTTTTCTTTAATCTACTGACTCCATGGGTTTGCTTTTTTTTTTTTTTTTTTAAATCTCAAGTGGTTGGTGTTTGCTAATTGGGAACGAAAAGTGTGATTAGAAAATTGATTAGGATGTATTATTATATTATGTAGTTAAAGAACCACAAATGTTATTTGTGTCTTTTGGACGGGATTGAGCCAAACAGGGGTGTACTCCTTTCTTAAATCTACGCATGTTTCTTTTGTAGACGCATCGGTCTCATGGGGGTTTTGGAGGTGCGATGGGCCTCCTTTAAAAGAAAGGGCGAGTGCATGTTTCAATGGATGGGCGGGCCCACTGGAAGCTGTGATCTTTGGGGGTTAAATTTGAGAGTTGAAGAGTCAACGGTCAACGTTCAATCGACTAGGTTGGCCTTGGGGTTGTAACATCGTCACTGAATGTGAGGACCCTACATAGGGTTCGAGATAACTGAAGCAACTAGAAAAGTATTTTGAGGCTGCTTGGAGCTGGGTTGCATTCAGATTCTGAGTGGGCACACCAAAAGACTAGCTGAGCTGGGCCACCCTTCTGCGTAGAATAGACTTCTGCTTGTTTTATTTACTTTACTAAAGTCTGTCCCATCGGAGTAGGGTTTACCATTTAGATTCAGGTATACTAGATAGGATCCAGGCTCTCTTACTTTTGCTTTTAGCACAGGTAATCTAGTGGTAGGCATGTTCCGATTGAAACAAATTAAAGAAGGCACAAAGTAGAATCAGGAGAGAAGTTTATTTTAACAGGTTTCGATTTAATGAGAAGCTTGACCCCGTGGATTGAAAGTCTTGCAAGGACAGCTGATGAGAATCTCCAAAACCCTCCTACTTTCTTTAAGATTACTTATCTCTTAGATTTCAAAGGCAACCATAGTCACAAAGGAGACGGTAGTGTTTAGTTAAAGGGCACTTTGGTCGTTTTCCTAAATAACACTGTGCCACCAAGGGAGCACTGGTGGTATTAAGAGAAAGGACTTGAGTGCCCTCTAGCACAACTCCACCAACTTCATAAAGTGACTACTATATGTATTGTGTCCATGAATGCTGTAGGAAATCTTGGTCCTGGAGATAATCACTAATCTGGTAGGTGTTCATAAATAGTCCAAAGTTTGGTCAAGATCACCAAACATGGGGGTGGAAGTTGGCTCCCTATAATTGAATGATAGGAGGACCCCTATATTAGATCCTCTTAGTCAATACAATAATCTTAGTCTAAGTGTCACATCAACTTCTTTATTAACTTATGCTCATCACACAAAATTTGTAAATGAAAACTAGACTACCAACTTCTGCTAGAGTGGCTCCCCACTGCTTATTTGTGCTTTCTCTTGCGAGGAGGAAGAGGAAATTGACCATCTTTTCCTTACATGTGCACTGGGTTGGGAAGTGTGGTCTAATCTCCCAGTGACATTTAAACTTACTTTTAACCTCGTGATACAACCATCATTATTCTCTTGGATAGCTCACTAAGTTGTTGCCGACCGCTTATAATCTATCAGCAATGGAGAGAGAGAGAGAGCGAGAGAGAGAGTCCTGATCCTCTACAACTTAAGTCCAGACGATATCCTCTAGGCATGTCAAACGGGATGTGCCCGCCCAAATCCCAGCCTGCCCGTTCCACAGGCTGGGTTGGCCACCAGATGGAGCGGGTTGGGCTGTGCTGGCCCTTCATGCCTGCTGTGCTCGGCGTGCCTTTTTTAATTTTTTTTTCGATTATTTTTTTTCCTTTTCGATATTAAAATTAAAAATTAAAACACAAGCATGGAGAATGAAAAAATATTTAAGTGGTTCGCTCAAATTGGACCTAGTCCACTGAGAAAAATGGGAGGGTTCGAGTATTCATAGACTTGGAATTTATGAAACTCAGGGTGCTTGGGTTTTTTAATAAGAATCTCCCGCATGATTTAGACAATTCAAAATCCATCATTTGAAATTCATAGACGCCCACCACTCCATAAATTAATCCTATAAATTCTTGCAACTAAATGAGTCTGTACATTGCAATGATGATCCATATTAGGTTTGCCCTTGCCTGAATCCCCATTTACATCCACTAGAGTGGCTAGTTGTTAGGTTTTTTGTATGTTGCTAATTTGATGGAAGCACTATCACTATCAGTGAACTGATCATACACCCATTCATCAGAGTTTGGACATTGAAATCTGGCTCTTAGACTTGAAAATGCTTTTGATTTTTAAAGACTTCATCCTGCATGTTTTAGAACTTAAAATGTATTTTCGAAAGCCTAGTTCTTCGTGCATGGTTTTGAAAAATCAAGTTTGTCATCGAGGTTCATGTTTTGCATACATATCTCATTTTTAGAATCATTTCAGTATGCATAAAACATATTGGCCTGGAGTTCATGTTTTCATAAAACTTTTTCTCAAAAATCAGATGGAACTCCTCTCAGGCCTGTGTACCCGGTCGACCGCGTCAAGCTCCAGGTCGACCGAGTAAACTAAAACAGTTTCTCAAAAAACCTGAAGAATCTTCTCAAAGGCCAGTGTACCCGGTCGACCGGGCATAGGGGCAGGTCGACTGAGCAAAGAGCCGTTGGCAAATATGACCGTTGGACTCGGTCGACCGCATGGTCATGAGGTCGACCGAACCAACTAGCCGTAGGACTGTTTTTTGTATAAAAGTCCATTTCATTCCCTTCTTTCAAAAGGCTGTTGGAGTAAAACCTTGGAACTATTTTGAAGCCTAAAGAAGATGAATAAGCTAGGAAAGCTAGAGGCCTATTGGAAACCAAAATGTTTGAGATTTAAAAGGTATATCTTTCAAGTTGATTTTGATTTTCATTCCATTTAAAATCATGCATGTTTAATTCTTTGTAATCTCATATTTGCATGATTTCTAGCTTTAATTGATATGTTTTGCAAACACAATATCACCTTGGAATACTAGATTGTTTTGCAAACATCCTTGTCTCAATCACATATGTTTTTAATCTTTAAAACTTCATACAACTTGTGTAGCATGTCTTTCCAAGTTGTTTGAATTCTTCATGCGATTAGCTTACAACTTCAATCATCTTTTTCTGTGCTTAGATTTTCAAATGCATCAAGCATTCATTTGAGAGCTTCCTTTTAGAAATTGATTGAAGTAAACATTCATATACTTTGAGCACACACCTTTGCTAATTGTTTGTGTATGTTTGTATCTTGATTTAAACTTTCATATCAGCCTATTTAAGAGGCAAATGTATTGAGCTTAAATTGTATCTCTTTGAGTGTTTGTGTAGACACTTCTTTGAGAAGAAATCTTTCTATTGTTAAGGTTATTGCTTAGTCTAAGAAAAATACATTGTAAAGGTTATTGCTTAGCCTTTGAAAAGCATCTTGTGAAGGTTATTGCTTAGCCTAGAAAAGCACATTGAGAGGTTATTGCTTAGCCTTTGAAAAGCATCTTGTAAAGGTTATTGCTTAGGGCCTGTTTGGATGCACAACAAAACACAAGGAAACAATATTTTATAGAATATAATCTTTCGGTTTTTAAAGAAGAAAATCTTGTGCGTTTGGTAACTCTAGAGAAACTTGAAGAAAATATTCTTTTCTTTCAAAAAAATCAATATTCCCTCCTACAGCTTCCCCCTATAGAAAACTTTCTATAAGATAAAAATCTTTTAAAATGACGATTATAACGTGGTAGAGTAAAGTAAAGACTTTAGTTCACCAAATCCATCATAATGTGTATGTTTACATATATGGTTAAGTAAAGAAAAAGTAAAGCTCACAAGATGGTAAAGGTATGGTAAAATAAATGTGAGATAAAGTACATCGTGAAGTAAAGTGGGAAGGAAGTAGTTTCTATTTTTTACTATACTTTGTCACATTTTATCGTAGTTTTATATGGTGAATAAAAAGTGACTTGTTTACGGGTGTGGTAAAGTAAAATAAAAATTGATGTAATATCATGGTAAAATGTGTGGTAAAGTAAGGTCAGATGAAGTATGTAATAAAGCAAAGTGAGAGAGAGTTATAAAGTAGTTTTTTCATTGACTTTACTTTACTATACTTTACCATGATTTTATGTGATAAAAGAAAAGTACCTTATGGTAAAAACAAGAAAGTTAAATTTCACTTTACCACATTATAATGTGATTTACTTTAATCATAACACATTTCAAATTGCTTAATTTAAAATCTGTAATATTCTTCAAAAATTGCCAAACGATAATAATATTATACTATTATAATATTACATTATTGTATTCTATACTATTTTATTCTTACAATATTTAAATCTATAAATATTTTATCTGTATACATCCAAACGGGCCCTTAGCCTTTTTGAAAAGCATAAATAGTGGAAATCCGGTGGGGTGTTGGATCACAAGCCGGTAGTGAATGTAGGCATTGAGGCCAAACCACTATAAATCTTTATGTGATGATGTATGCTTGTGGTGATTACTTTTGTTAGCTTCCGCATCTTGTTTGGTAAATCATCATATGTGACTAGTTGTTTTTTAAAGAAATTAAAATTGGCATTAATTAGTTATTATTTGTAGATCACCCTATTCACCCCCGCTTTAGGGTTAGGATCCCGGACTTTCAATTGGTATCAGAGCCTCGTGCTCTATTTTAGGATCAAGTGTTTTGGAACTCTTGATTAGGTGTAAAAACCTAGAGTCAAAACCCTAGTGTTGTGTTTTCATGAAAACCATTAGAATGGATTCCACTATCTTAGGTTGTAGAGATTCTTGTGTAGATTCTTCAAGACCCCTCCTTCCATCTATTGGAGATTCAAACGTTCAAATTAATGAATCTCAATTTGACTTAAAAGAAGAAGAAAATGATGAAAATGAAGATGATATTCACCAAGCTTATGATGAATTATATACATTGTCCTTAAAGCTTGATAAAAATAATAAAAGATTAGAAGAAGAATCTAAAAGACTAAACAAGGAATTAGTCTCTTCAAAAGATGAACTTAGAGAGAAAGAAGAAATAATACATTGTTTAGACTCTAAGTTTATGATCTCTTTACATAATCTATCTAATGTTAAAGATGAACTAAATGAAATTAAGATAAGTTGTGATGAGATTATTAAAGAAAACTTATATCTAAGAGATCAATTAAAAAGGCAAGATGAAGACATTATCAATTTAGAATCCAAGTTGACAATTTCCAAGGAAAACTTGTCTAATGCTCAAAGTAATTTAAAAGCTTTAGAACTTGGACCTAATGTTGTTAATGAACTTAAAATGAAATTAAAAATTGCCTATGAAGAATTAAACAACCGTAAGGGATTTGAAAATGAACTCATAAAGGTTAAAAATAAAAATTCAACCCTTAAAAACCAAGTCACTCAACTTGAAAGTTACAAACAAAAGTATGAGTGCAAATTTACCCAAGGTGAAGAGAAATTTGAAAAATTATTTAGATTGGGTAAATCTCAAAGAGATAGGACGGGTCTTGGTTACAATAGGAATATTTCACATGACCCTAAATTCACCAACACTTTTGTGAAAGGTGAGTCCTCATTCTCTAGCACTCATTCTCCTTTGCCCAAAACAAAATGTCATTATTGTGGTAATGAAGGGCATTTCAAATTTGAGTGCAAATTAAGAAAAAGTTATATGTCTCAACCCATCTTTGAACCTAAGAAAGCAAAAACTAAATCTATGAAGGGTAAGACATTTAAATCAAAGGAAGACTCTAGAAAGTTCAAACAAGTTAAATCATTTCATCAAGAGTCTCCTAAGATAGATTTTAAAAAGACTAAAAAAACATAAATAGTCAAAATAAATCTATCAACAAGAAACTTCTCACTTTACCTCCTCTATCTTTGGAAATGAAAGATCTCTTGAAAAAGGTAGAAAAATTAAAATTAAAATTCAAAAGACAAAAAGAGGGAGGAAAAGCTAAAAGAAGTGAGAAGAGTAAAAAGAAAATGAAACACCAACTTCCAAAGACAAATCATCAATCTAAAATTTAAAAAGGTCAAACCTCAAGGATATGATGACAAGTCTAAAAGAATTAAATCTCCATCTCCTCTAGTTGGTACGATTTCAAACATAGACTTAAAAGTTCAAGACCTTAGATGGATACCTAAGGTTAGACTTTTAGACAAATACTAAGATCTCTTAATTAGATAGGACCATCCTTTTCTCATAGTCATATGTGTTGATGGTCTTAAGTCTAGCTCTCAGTGCTTCTCTTAGTATCTTCTTTTTGTTTCAGCTTTAGTTATTTAAGGTTTACTTGTTGATAATGCATTTTGAATTTAAAAGGTATTTTATGATAAAATGCATGTTTTTGATCAATTTGAAAAAGTTTTATTAAAGTTACATCTTTTTAGTCAATTGATTTGTTTTTCAAATTTGTTTAAATTTGATTGAATTCATAGTTAACCAATATTTATCAAATTAAATGTTTTTGAAAAATAATTTTTTTTCTTGGTCTTACAAGTCTTCTGTATTTCAAATGGAAATTTGTAGAATTGATTTTATAAAATCGCTTTTCTATGTCTTTTTAAGCTTGTAGGATAGCTGGGTTAGGGGTAGAGTGTGGATAGTTTGTCCCTGAGAAATTCAAATCTTTTTTCCCTGAACCTGATCTGCTGTCAGGTTCGCCCTGTTGGCTCGGTCGACCGCATGGCTTGGCCGGTCGACCGAACACGCGCACCCAGCAACTTAAAAAGTTGCGTTGGACTGTTTCTGTTTCATTCAGAAACTGTTTCCTGCAACTCGGTCGACCCCCTGGACGATTTCTTCTTCTTCCAATCTGCTCCTGCTTCTCCTTTAGCTGAATCTCTTCGTCTGAACCTCATCATCCTCCTCTTCCCGTCATCTGTACTCCTGCTCCTCTGGTTCTCTCTCCCCTGTCAATCGTTCCTTCTGTCTCTCTCTCTGTCGTCGTTTCTCTCTGCTGGTTCTCTCCTTGTCACTCGTTCTCTCTCTCTCTCAGCTGAAGGCACATTGTTTTAGGTTGTGTGCATTTCTTCTAGCTGATTCAAGAAATCACAGTCTGGACTTCCAAGCACTGAGCTGCTACTGTCAAGCTATCCGTGCACTATTTTTTTTTAACCCATCTTGTTTTCATTTTTCTGAAGCTTCTGGCTGATCACTTGTTGTAGTCGTGTCTTCTATCTCCTTTGTGGAGCTTTTGTAGCCATTTGTGCACATCATTGGGCAGCAGTAGTTTGTAGATCTTGTAGCTTCATTCTCTGCACTCCAACTGTTTGTCAGATTGCCTGAACCAAAATTTTTAAATCTTTTAGGCAACTGTCTTTGCTATCGGACTTGTGTGAGCATCCTCAATCTTTGACTTTCAATTACTCGCACCAAACAAACCTTTAGGAGGCCAAACAAGAAATCTAAAACCGGTCAAGCTTCTTCTTCTCATAGATCTCCTTCTTCCTCTCCCGAAGCTCCTCCTCCTCCTCCCGTGATTCGTTTTAATCCCATTCCTTCACCATCTTCTGTTGTCAAATCTTTTTGGAGCAAAGGGATTATAGTGGAGAAGAAGTGCGTAGTTGAAGATCTTGTGGACTACCATGTCCCTGCTATCCTAGAAGCCATTGGTTGGGGTAGCATTTTGACTTGGAGTGGCAACACCTATGCATCCTCTGTCCATGGACTTTATGAGTCTATTTGTGCCTCCTCTGCAAACTCTTTTACTATCAGATTCTTGCATGGTGAAAAGGTGGTCACTGTAGATAAGATTTCCTCCATCATGGGTATTCCCAGGTCTGATGGACCAAGGCTTATTTCTGAAGTTCTGCCCCTTGATGAGAGAGAATCAGTGACTAGTGCTCTCTGTGGAAAACCTGAGAATTGGTCTGCCAAAAATTGTCTCCAAGCCTCTTCCATGATTCCTTCCCTTCGTGTTATTCATATCATTTTCACTTATTCCATCTATCCGAGGAAAGGGAACAGGACGGAAGTAACCTCGTACATGGCCAATATCCTGTTCAATGTTATCTCGGGTGTTCCTATGTGCCTTCGTTCAGTCATCATGCATCATATCATCCGAGTTATCACAGGATCTCAGCCTTGTGCAGCTCCCTTTGGGTTTCTGATTACCCAGCTTGCTAGCTCTTTTGGTGTGATTCCTCCAGTTTCAGAGAGACCTGAGACTACCACTGTTTTCAACAAAACTTACATTCTCTTGATGAAGCTTCCTCCACCTCAGCGAGTGAACCCAGTTACAGAAGGTGATGCAGAGATAGAGGCTGCAGAGACAGAGATTGCAGATCCAGGAGCAGATCAGCCTCCTCCTCCAGAGACTCCTCAGCCCCCTCAGCCTCCTCAACCCCCTCAGCAGCGCAGCTTAGAAGACAGAATGACCTCTGTTGAACAAGTTGTTTCTTCTATGCGTGCAGAGTTTCAGGAGTTTAGACAAGAGGTATCGGGAATGATGAAGAAAACCCTGAAATACCTCTCGAACATCTCCGGCAGCTGCATGCGTCATGATGATGTGATGCCCCCTTCTCCTGCAGATTCATCATAGATCTTAGGAGGGCTTTCTTTTTGTGGGGAGTTGAGATAGATTTTATTTCGTCTGGATATATTTTCTTTTTAACTCTCTGTCTTTTTTGATTACTGACCATGATATTTTGATTTTTGTATTGGTCAAGTAATTAGCAAAAGAAATTGTACAAATCTTCTAATTTAAATCAATGAACCTTCAATTTCACTTGTTCTTCTCTTCTTGTTATATTCCTTATATGGTGAATGTTTATGATGCTTTGAATCTATATAACTATCTTTTATCTTAGCTTCATTCAAACACTGCATAGACAATCAACATATATGATAACCTGCTCTCCATTTCATTTTCAATTTCATTTGGTAACAGGTGCTACTAAAAGGTATTTCTTTTCTCATGTATACAGGTTCCTTTGCAATTCGATGACAAAGGGGGAGAGAAGATGCAACAAAGGGGGAGATAAAGAAGATCAAATCTAGCTAAGGGAGAGATCTGTCCAAGGACCAAAAAGGGAGAATACTTTAAAGTATACTGAAGGAGTTCAGAGCGCTTAACAGAAAAGCTTAGAGCAAGGAGAAAGCTCGAACGAAGGGGGAGAAACCTTGATAGAGGTTAAGCTGCATTCAAGAGATTTCAAGATCTGAAGTCCTAGAAGTGTTGTGATCATCTTAGTTGCCATCAAATTGCAAAGGGGGAGATTGTTAGGTTTTTTGTATGTTGCTAATTTGATGGAAGCACTATCACTATCAGTGAACTGATCACACACCCATTCATCAGAGTTTGGACCTTGAAATCTGGCTCTTAGACTTGAAAATGCTTTTGATTTTCAAAGATTTCATCCTGCATGTTTTAGAACTTAAAATGTATTTTCGAAAGCCTAGTTCTTCGTGCATGGTTTTGAAAAATCAAGTTTGTCATCGAGGTTCATGTTTTGCATACATATCTCATTTTTAGAATCATTTCAGTATGCATAAAACATATTGGCCTGGAGTTCATGTTTTCATAAAACGTTTTCTCAAAAATCAGATGGAACTCCTCTCAGGCTTGTGTACTCGGTCGACCGCGTCAAGCTCCAGGTCGACCGAGTAAACTAAAATAGTTTCTCAAAAAACCTGAAGAATCTTCTTAGAGGCCAGTGTACCTGGTCGACCGGGCACAGGGGCAGGTCGACCGAGCAAAGAGTCGTTGGCAAATATGACCGTTGGACCCGGTCGACCGCATGGTCATGGAGTCGACCAAGCCAACTAGCCGTTGGACAGTTTTTTGTATAAAAGTCCATTTCATTCCCTTCTTTCAAAAGGCTGTTGGAGTAAAACCTTGGAACTATTTTGAAGCCTAAAGAAGAGGAATAAGCTAGGAAAGTTAGAGGCCTATTGGAAATCAAAATGTTTGAGATTTAAAAGGTATATCTTTCAAGTTGATTTTGATTTTCATTCCATTTAAAATCATGCATGTTTAATTCTTTGTAATCTCATATTTGCATGATTTCTAGCTTTAATTGATATGTTTTGCAAACACAATATCACCTTGGAATACTAGATTGTTTTGCAAACATCCTTGTCTCAATCACATGTGTTTTGAATCTTTAAAACTTCATACAACTTGTGTAGCATGTCTTTCCAAGTTGTTTGAATTCTTCATGCGATTAGCTTACAACTTTAATCATCTTTTTCTGTGCTTAGATTTTCAAATGCATCAAGCATTCATTTGAGAGCTTCCTTTTAGAAATTGATTGAAGTAAACATTCATACACTTTGAGCACACACCTTTGCTAATTGTTTGTGTATGTTTGTATCTTGATTTAAATTTTCATATTAGCTTATTTAAGAGGCAAATGTATTGAGCTTAAATTGTATCTCTTTGAGTGTTTGTGTAGACACTTCTTTGAGAAGAAATATTTCTATTGTTAAGGTTATTGCTTAGCCTAAGAAAAGCACATTGTAGAGGTTATTGCTTAGCCTTTGAAAACCATCTTGTAAAGGTTATTGCTTAGCCTAGAAAAGCACATTGAGAGGTTATTGCTTAGCCTTTGAAAAGCATTTTGTAAAGGTTATTGCTTAGCCTTTTTGAAAAGCATAAATAGTGGAAATTCGGTGGGGTGTTGGATCACAAGCCGGTTGTGGATGTAGGCATTAAGGCCGAACCACTATAAATCTTTGTGTGATGATGTATGCTTGTGGTGATTACTTTTGTTAGCTTCCGCATCTTGTTTGGTAAATCATCATATGTGACTGGTTATTTTTTAAAGAAATTATAATTGGCATTAATTAGTCATTATTTGTAGATCACCCTATTCACCCCCCCTCTAGGGTTAGGATCCCGGACTTTCACTAGTGACTTGGGTGGGTTTTTCAAGTCTTCTGCTCCTTCCTAGATTCACCCCCTACATGAGGATAATGTGGAAAAATTTGCCATTTGTTAACCTCGTTTTTTAGTAGAGGAACCTACTAGTAATGTTCTTAGAAAGTTGCACCATGCTCTAAGATTATGCATTGCAATCTACAAATTGGAGACTAGGTCTAGGAATTGAGATATGAATGACCCCTAAAGTCCACACAGGTTTGCCTATCATGGTTAATCCATTAATAGCACTTTCAACAAGAGCACCACGTACATTTCTAAAACATGCACGTGCAAAGTCATGAAGAAACTTGGCCAATAAAGCATATAAATATAACCCATTGTAAGTAAAGATATTTAAGTTGTTCGGTCAAACTTGACCTACTCCATTGAGAAGAATGGGAGAGTTCGAGTATTTATAGACTTTGTAAATTGAAAAGGACACAAAATACCTCTTATATGACTGTTTTATGGATATTGGGGGGGGGGGGGGGGGGTGGTTAAAATGGATAATTTTCTAGAAAATAGCCATTTTTGGGCGGGCTAGGCCTGTTGTCCCTGGTGGGTTGTGCGGGCCGTAGGGATCGGCCCAACATGCCCGGTACCCTCGGCCCAGCACGACCCATGGCACGGGCCGTGCTTGGTGGGCCATGCCGTTGACCGGGCCTCTGGCCGTTAACGGTTCGACACGACTCGGCCCATTTGACATCTCTACTCTAGTATAGTCATAAAAATGCCTACCTCCCTTGGGGACCGCATGCACCTCAACATTAACGATATGAAAATCCCGACAACTTGGGGTCGTTTGTCAATTTTTAACATGTGATTATGAAAGTAGTTTATTTATGTAAATGATTCACATGTGAAATATTTTATATGCAACTGAGTCATAGGTGAAACACATTCATTTGTTTATAATTTCTCACACCTCTTTACATGTGAATTAGAGTAGATCAAACGGTTTATTTCAATAGAATTCTCACTATTTGGTCTTGATTTTTTTACAATATCTTTAAAATATATGATGATTAAAACCATGAGATCCCCCCCAAGCCAAGAATGACATTCTAAAGAGTCTGGATGGTTTGTTTTGTGGGCCACCAACAAGCCAAGAATGATATTCTAAAGAGTCTGGATGGTTTGGATCGTGAAGATGGGGCCCACATAATACAAGATTATAGTTTTTTGGTTCTAGACCTTTTTGCAAATATCTATAACTTTATGTTGATCCAGCGGGCAAAAACTTGTTCCATAACTGCTTTTGGCCTTTATTCAGATTTCCATTTTAGGCCCCACAAAAATTTAAAAATTGAAAAAGATGACTGTGTCCAATCATGCTTCAATATTATGCAGATTCAACTCATGGATCCAATAGTTCATAGGTTTTCGCAATTTTGACGAGATCCATGAATAGTCAATGCATGAAATTTGGTCTCATAGCTATTTTGGACCTTTGAAAGAGCTTGGACGGTTTGGGTCATGAATATGGGTCCCTAGAAGTGGAGAATGATACATCCAACGGTCTAGGTTTCTTTAATTTTACAAATATCACAAAATGTATGATGATCCAATGACCGAAAATTATTATTACATCCTTTCTTGACCTTTAGAAGAATTTGGACAGTTCAGATTGGCATTTTGAGGGCCCGTGGAAGTGTTGAATTTCAAGAAAATATGGATTGCCCTACATCCCATCAAAAACATTATTCATCCCGCATATGAATACTACCCACGCGTAATGGTTGAGCACCTGTTGAGGTGTTAGAATCTTAGGCTGATTTTCATCCCATTTTCACATCAACTTTACACACCTCATGTGCAAATCACTGAAAACAAATTAACGTAATGGTATGTAATGATTATGCATGTGGCTCATTTACATAAGTAAATGATTTGAAACAAACGATCCCTATATCATATCATCTGCACTGCAATCCCCAAAGCTTTGCGGAGTATTGTTTACCTCCGCAATCTCCTGGTCATTGGTAGCAGTGTTGTCACCAACAACACTAAGACTAGTATCATTAGTTAGCAAGTAGACAATCTATAAATACAAATTCTTACCATTACGAGGAAATGCAAAGTAGAGCTAGCAATGTGGATCATGCCTGGATACAAGTTGTAGAATAAGTTAAAGAACGGATGAGCAAACATATGTGAATCTAGACTATACAGTAGAATAAATAACCAATGCAAATGAGGATCATAACATGCAAAGTACAATATGAACTAGCTTCGTACATAATGCAAAAGCCATGTTGGAAACCTGAATCAAGAAAAACAAACCGTGCATATGCGTGAGCATGACAATCGCGAACCATATGTCAGGGGTGAAACTCAGAATACCCAAGGCCATGTGCAGGCTGCTTCCTACGCACACAGGCTGTTCCACTCTACCCTCTTACCCTTTTTCAGGGGAGCCACAGACACTACTACCACACACTTGAAACATTATGTTCGCATGATCTGATAGACATAAATACATAGAACATTGAACGTGATATAAACATACAGGCATGAGTAAGCGAAACATGAAATATAGCATGAACATGTGGGTACTTTAATGCATATGCTTAGGTGGGTCCTACGGGATCTAATTACATCATACAAAACTCACCCTAAAATCAAGGAACATTTCGGTATGCTAGAGTTGACCCAAAAATGGGTGGAAAGAGGGTTGGACCCGATCAACTTGGAAGGGTGCATTGCATGAATGCAAGCCACACCAATCAACTGGCCATACCATGGGTCCACTCAAGTCCAAAGGTGGAAGCATGGCATGTAAATGTGCGCTACAAATCTATTCAGAGTCTTGGTAATACTTGTCTATCCTCTAGCGAATCTATAACCACACGAGGATGTTAGTATCCCTCAAACAAAGGTCATTTAAGTCCATTTATATCAATGATGCAGAACACATAATAGATAATGGGAGATTCTACTAGCACACAGAATTTTCCTTTTCCCACACAAATTCTCTTTACACACATTACTATAATTTAAAAATTATATTACTTATTTCCACACATACTAAAAATTCCCAAATTCTCATTTTCCAAATGTAAATGTTTCTCTCCACCATTACCATTTCATTTTTCTTCCCCATTTCTTCTTTAGCATTTCATCCACCTTAGATTAACTTTTTTTCATGAGAACTTATTATGGAGGATAGATTCGCATTCAATGTAAGCTTTTGCAAACAATGGTAGAGTTTTTCCACGCATTTGGGCTGATTTTAATGTCTCATCGCAACAGAAATCATGATTGTTCGGTACTATACTTCCGAACATACAACATATGTTCGGTACTGTACATTTGAACATGTGCATTCAGTTCAGACCTGAAAAACCGTATATATCGGGACCTACAACTCGTTCCAAGCAAGAGAAAAATTAAAAAAAAGTGGAAAAAACACAAAAAAGTAACAAAAAAAGTGGCAAAAATACAAAAAAAGTAACAAAGAAATGGAGGAAGATGGAATCAAGAAAAGCTCCATTTGATAGTTGATTTCTTCCTTCATTGCACTAGAAAGCGTTAGAGATGGAATGAAAAAAAGATAAAGTATAAGAAAGAAAGATGGAGGAGATAGAGGAAGATGAGTTGCCCAAGAGCATAAAATGGAGGAAGATGAGTTGCCCAAAATCGTTGTGTGAGGGAAGTGGAGAGTAAGATGGGTGAGAGAATGGGATGGGGAAGAAGATGAGCTTGTGTGTGAAAAGAGAAAATATGTTTTGAGTTCTTGTGGGATAATGGATATTTTGGTCATTTTCATAACAATACACTCTACCAATCTTAAATAGCAGAGGTGTCATCCACATGTAAGCATAAGGCAATTCATCACTATGTAGCCATAAAATCATAGTTATTTATAGCATATCGCTACCTTGGCGCTCTGTTGGACGTTGATAACTAAGGTCCACCCTTGCATACCCACAACGTAGCATTACACAATGCATGCAACTCATAAGTATATTTAGTTCAACGTCATTTATTCTTGATCGTATTTAACTTTATTGGTGAGTCTGGGATCTGTGCTGTTTGGGATCTGTGCCGACATCGATCTGTGCCGACATCCTAACTTAAGCTTGGGTACCTACTAGTGATAAAGTGGGAAGAATTAGAAATTAATAAGAGATTCACTAAATAACCATTTTAGCCTTGTAGACTTGGAACTTTAAGCCACACATTTGAGGATAACTTTATTTTTTAGTTTATTGAGCCTGACCTGGGCAAACCTAGTCTCTTGTTGAGTTAAGTTGGAGTGCTTTTGAACTCGTTTGATCGAGCCACTTCTTGGGCTGAGCCAACCTGCTTTTGTGTCAGTTTGAGATTTGTGGGACTGTAGATGGTTATGAGCAGTTATCTATCAATGTTTGTCATCGTCCAAACGATTCTTATCCTATCTACCTCTGTTCCAAACTCTTCCGAATATGTCATCTCAAATCCCAATGTCAAGACATAGTCCCATGTGGGTCAAGACAGTCACAGGAAAATATTCCACTCACATGGAAAAGAAGCTTGCACATGTAGAAAGAAAGCCCACATAAGTAGGAAGGAAGCCCGCATATGCGGAAAATACTTAGGATTCAAATCTCGGGCATCCAGGTGAGAGCTGCTGGATAAGGAGCCCACTGTGTTCACACCTTAAATGAGAGATTATCGACAATATGAAGCCACAAGTCTAATGTGACCCCACCTTACATTTAAATGTTGGATCATTGTTAATTACTATAGTTATCAAACCCTAAGCTCATATGTTTTGAACTAAAAGCCTATAGCAATAGATTGGTTTTATGCATTATAATTCATGGACACTAAATTTGAGGTGAAGTTATATACGACACATTTACAGTGGTGGACCTGTGGTGGACCTGTCACAATTTGCCAGTTCGTTGGGTAAAAGGGATTCTGAGATTCATGAATCATGATGGCTGAAGAGCTGAAGTCTTGCATGAAACGATGATTACTATCGGTAGGCTCAACTTGTGGAGATAAGAACAGGAGCATCCAACTTCCGATTGTCAGAGAATATAATTAAAAGATAGTTAACTTAGGGAGACTTCTTCCAGTTTTGGAAACCGATACAATTAAATAGCACTTTTTCCAAGTGACCAAACCTGGCATAAGGGTAGGTATTGCATTTTCAATCTCCACCAACAATAAAGTGAGACCCATGATCAAAGGTGGGATCTACTTCCCTCACGCAAGGGATGTCTTATCTCATCTGTGGTCTACTTTCGCATCCAAAGCTCGCTCACCTCACCAGAAATCTACTTCCCTTACTAGAGGGCTGGGTCCAGCCCCTAAGCTGGGTACCAGAAAGAAAAAGGTCAAAAAGGTAGGGAACCAAAATCCGGAATGGCTAAGTAAAGAAATCACCCCAGCTGAATAAGATACACCAAAAGAATGACAAATAAGAGATACTATTAATACCCTTTAGGCCTTTTTTTTTTTTGCTAATTGGTAAATTTGAATTAAAAGAAGAAGATAGGGCCAAATGGCCCCAATACAAGGAGAAAAAAGAATACATTCAAAAGAAAACAACAAGAGAGCCCACCCTTAAAACAAGAGGGCAAAGCCAAAAAACAAGGCGGGGGGGAGCTCTAGACCAACAAATAGGAGGAGCAGAGCTGAGAAAAAAAAACTCCCAAACTGAAAATAGATAGGCGATTAAATCTAAATGAAGATCAAAATTGAATTTCCAAAAACGAGTATCAAATATCATCTTCTTTGATTCTATTTTTTAAAAGAAAATATTATTTGATGTTCATTTTTTGAAATTCACTATTAATATTTTTTTTAACCAGCTTATATATTCAATTTCACAACCCCCCGCACCCCCAATTTTTTTATTATTTGAATTACCCTTAAGTAGAGTTGTTAAACGGGCCGGCCCACCCAAATCTCGGCTTGAACGGGTCGGGCCGGCACGACCCGCCTCATTTAGCGGGCAGTGCCGAGTGCGCTCGATCGGCATGCCTCTTTAATTTTTTTTTCCAATTAATTTTTTTCTCCCTTTCGGCATTAAAATTAAAAATTAGAAAACAAGCACAGAGAATGACAAATATATTTAAGTAGTTCGGTCAAACTCGACCTACTCCATTGAGAAGAATGGGAGGGTTAGAGTATTTATAGACTTTGTAAAATTGAAAAGGACACAATACCCCTTATATGACCGTTTTATGGCTGTTGGGGGAAAGGGGGGCGGGGGGGGGGGGGGGGGGGGGGTGGGTAAAATGGACAGTTAAAAAAAAAGTCATTTTTGGGCGGGCCAGGCGGGCCGACCCTTATGGATGGCTTGGCCCGTAGTAGGCCGTGCCGAAACGGGCTAGCCGTGCCAGTACCCTCGGCCCAGCACTACCTATGGTAAGGGCCGTACCGGTGATCGAGCCAGGCCGGGCAGTGTAGTGCCGAAACCAGCCGGCCCGGCCCATTTGACATCTCTACCCTAAAGTCACAATTATTTTGTTCTTTGGTATTACTAATTACTGGAAATTCAAGTTAAAGACTACAGATTTTTACATACATGTTGCTTTGAAAATCTGAGTTCCAAGGAGATAAATAAAACCTTTTGTTGCTTGTAAGTTTGTAAGTCCCTTCTTTGAAAAAAGAAAAAGGAAAAGAAAAGAAAGAAAAGTGTGTGGGACATTTCATAATACCGGGATTATCCTAGTTTCAGTAAGAGTACCAGCTAAGTATATCCTGATATCGGTCACATACATCCCGTTAATAGTGTCAGTGAAGATATTCTCACAGTACCGAAACCATCCTAGCTTCAGTAAAGGTACCAGCTCGGTATGACCTGGTCTTGGTGAGACTGTTCCAGTTTGGTAACAGTACTAGCTCAGCATAACGCATCTCGGCAACAGTGCCAGATTGCGTCTATCTTACGATCGTGCTCGGCCTCGGTGCTATCCTCAGTTCAGTTAACCGAGACGAGTACCAACTCTCAACCAGTGACAGCTGTATCATGTTACAGAACGTGTTGACCACGTTACAGAACGCGTCAAGAGATAAGGACATGCGCCGGATGGAGATAAGCAGTTATCATTACAAAGTGGTTACGTCCTTTCTAAGATGTCAGGGTAAGGTCCGATGGGATTCAACCGTTGACAGATCAAGGTATGGTCCGATGAGACAATACCTCTACCTACATCCACTAAGGAAAGGCCTGATGGGACTTCCGCCTATATATATGAAAGAGGCAAGCCCAAGACAGGTATGCTAACGCTCATATACACACCTACTCTCTTCCTTCCTCTTCCTCACTCACCCTTTGTTCAGTGACTGCACTAACTTAGGCGTCGGAGTGCCTTTAGCTGATAGCAGCCAGGGACTCTGACCTTTTTCTCCCCTTCTCTTTCAGGTGGCAGGCATCCAATCCTTCCCAATAGGTTTAACAAGAAGTCTTACATCATCTAATCAAGTCCGTATTAATTTAGGCACTTACAAAAAAAAAAAAAAGAGAATAAAAGAGCAAGCAAACCCACCAATATGATTGTACTTAAAATAGAGTGATTTAGAAAAGTGAGTTTGTAAAACATTATTTCCTAAAATAACCAAGCCACTAGAAATTTTTAAATATGAAACTTTCCACTATGACAAAGATGTCACATGACATTTATGGAACCACTAATCAACCCTGTCACCAGAACACCTATAGGCATAGGGTGTGTCACTGCCTTGGTTGACTGCCTATTTGAACAGTAACGCATGAACTTGTTAACAGGGAGTAACTTAGACATTTGACAATTTTCTCTTGTGCACTGTTTACCATTCATTTATGCGTTCATCACGCGGGATCTGGTGAAGTTCAGAGGGTCCTGCCTTTCCTGAAGGTCCTTATGCTCACTCTCGTAGGAGTTTAGTGTATAGGCGAAAATCTTCCTCATCAACATATCTATCTATTGAGTTGTCTTTTGTGTGGATCTTCATTGATACTTTTATTGAGAATATCTCAAATAAAGTGATTCCTTACCTTCATGTGCTCGTGGCTTGGATGATAGACTCGGTTCTTTGTCAAATGCAAGTTGCTTTGTGTGGATCTTCAATGATACTTTCATTGAGAATATCTCGAATAAAGTGATACCATACCTTCATGTGCTTGGGGATTGGATGATAGACTCGATTCTTTGTCAAATGCAAATGGAAGGTGCTTTGATATCAATATAGATACATAGCTTATCTAGCTCCAAATCAAGCTCTCCTACTAGACCTATCGACCAAATAAATTTCTTTACAATTTTGATAGTCCCCATATACTATGCTTCAATAGCCGAGAGAAAACAATTGTTGGGGATTTAGGAAATAGTTTAAATACATAGAAAGTCTGAGCTTAAATTTCTTTATTTTTGTCTTGTGAAAAATAAGATGTTTTCTCGTAATAAAGAAACATTGAATTCTATAAAAATGTAGTTGCTCAAAGTTGCTCTTAAATTTATTGAGCTAACCATTCCTATCAAAAATCTCGAGGCGTTACAGTCACGCCCCCAAACCCGATTAGTGAATAAATCGAATCCGAGGTGTGAAAATTAGGGCTAATTAAAAATTTTTGCTCTTGTTGCCCGAAGATTGAAGTCAGCTGTGAAGATTGTGTGTTTGAGCCTCATTAACCAAATAACCTGTGGGACTTATTCGGTAAACACATTCATTAAACCTGTCTGAATATCAAAGCAAGTATGCATTTCGTCCCATTATATATTTGAGTTTCAAAAGTGTGTGGGGGATCTTCCTAATAACCAGATCATCTTAGTTTTGGTAAAAGTACCAGCTAAATATATCTTGACTACAGGCATCTCGGCAACGGTGCCAGCATGCTTCCACAATAAGTACCAGCTCAGTAGCAGTATCGGCTCGGTATTATACCAACTCGGTAGGAGTACCAGCACGGTTCGGTCGACCGAGATAAGTACTAACGGATTGGACAATCCTCGAATGTAGATAAGGAGTTACCCTTATCCCATGCATACGATCCATGTAGGAGTAGGATCCGCGCCAGGGTATGTTTCGATGGGACAACACCGAGCTACCCCCACTAAGCTATTTGGGAAAAGTCGTCCGATGGGATCTCTGCCCTGAATCTACACTAGGGTAAGGCCATCCATTTGAACTTCCGCCCCTAGCTACCAGGGTAGGGTCCAGTAGGACCCTACCTCTAAAAGCCAATTCTTGGCCTATATATACAAGGAGCAATTCCAAAGAAGGTAAGCTCATTCTCCTATACACAATCAAACAAAACTCCTTCCTTTTGATCCTTTGTCTAGTGACTGTACTAACTCAGGCATCGGAGAGCCTTCGGCTAACAGTAACCAGGGTCTTTGATCTTTGTTTCCTTTTTCCTTTCAGGTTTTCAGGCATCCTATCTTCCCAAACAAACTTCATAGTGATTCCATAATCCATCATCTTAAGTCCGTATTATTTTAGGCACGTACAAAAAGATAATGACATATAAGGTTTATATACACATCAGAACCATCCCAAGGAATAAAAGATATTCATTAATGAATGTGTATAAGGTTATATACACATTCATTAAACCATCCTGAAACCTAGGTCCTGGAACAAAAGATATAAAAAGTATGAATAAACAAGTCCAAAAGTTCAAAACCCAAAAGATAAAATCTAGGTGGCACAATGCTAGATGCCCCTAATGTTTAGCGCATAGGTGCCGGGAGTAATGATGCTAAGCTATGTCATCGCCACTCCATTTATGTAGTTCTTCTTCCTCCCCCGGCTGAGGATCCTCTGGAATTGCCTCAGAGTTCGGGTCAACGTAGAAGGTGATGTCGTCTGCACACCAAGGAATAAAAGATCAACAATATGTTGTCAAGAAGATAAGCAGTATATAATGTTCATAACATATTTCAAAAAAGAATAGAGACAAGTACATGATTGTGAGATATCAAGACAAGAAGCTAAGCATATAAGCAAGAGTCATTATACGAATCAAGTAACAATATAATTCCTAGTAAGTTATAACAAGAGGAACCATCCATGATATGCAATGTACAAGCAAGAGGAGACTTCGAGGATGTCCTAGCCATCTCCTGGGCTATCAATGCTGTCTTATCCGACTACCAATACCCTGAAGTCTGGCTCTAGTGGTATCCAAAACTACCTACTAAGGATAACAACATCATCCTAGCCAACTACCATTATCCTGTGCCATTGACACTGTCTTGGCCGATTGTCCATCTTAGTGTCTGATCTGGTCCACTCAAGAATCATCAAAATATAGCTGACCATGTATGCAAGATGATAATGGTAATGCTGATGGTTTTACAGGATACAAGATCCAAGACAAGCACATGGATAGAATTCAAAGTACAAGACAATAAGTTGAGGGTTACTCCAAGTCAAGCCAAGATATAAGTCAAGTCTCTAATTCCACGAGTAGTCCTCTTAATAAGTCTATCCACACGTGTCCATCAAATACAAGATAATAAGGTACCTAAGAGTACACTCTAGGTTCGGTCAAACCCTAGTTCTACAAGTTATGTTACAGTTATACGAGTATTCAAGAGTAGAGTATACATGGTACGTCAAGCTATGGATACAAGATTTACGAGTCAAGAGTGAAGAATAAGCCAATCCTAGGTTAAGGGTGGTCCATCATGTATCGCAATTTCCCAATGGGGTGCTTACGGAGAATGAGTCAATGATGCCACAGTTTGGTGAGCCCTTGGTGTATGGAAGTTGCTAGGCACCAATTGACTCAATTCCGTATGCATTCGGCCAAGTTACAGCCATACACGAAAGCCTGGACAACCGATGAAGCACACCAACCCAATCGTGCTCTATTTTCATTTTTCCAAGTTTGTCATGCAAGGGTAGGGTCAAGGGGCCCCACATATAAGGTCAAAATCCAAGGTAGAAGCCCCCCTTCAAAAGAGGAACTGGGCATCCACGGCTAGCTGCGGAGAAGGTCTGCGGGGTCGCCGCGGGGGTCACCAACAGTATTCGAAAAAATTAAATTTCGTCAGGCAGTTAGCACCGAGGTGACCGTATAGTTACGATGAGAAAGACAGAATCTAACCCAAATCCTTTTTTGGTTTGGCGGTTAGCTGCGGGGCTAACCACGGGGTGGCCTTGTGCGAGACAGAACCAACCTAGGTTCTATTCTGGGTTGGCGGTTAGCCGCGGGGCTAACCACAGGGTGACCGCGTGCACAAAAATGGTGATTTCCGAAGCTCTTTCATTCAACTTTCAATATACAACCTCCAAGCTTCAGAATTCACAACTGTAGCATCCTAAAACATCCAATTCGTTTACCCAAAACCCACCATTCCATTAATTTCAAGTCCGTTTACAAGAATCACCAAAATTTGCATGTGAAATCCAATGTAATAACCAAGCTTGGAATTAGAGGTTGGCTAGACAATTACGTTGGCAAGAATTCAATTAAACACACATGCATGTGCAAGGTATAATGCTATTCTACTTGCCTCAACTAAAGGGAATTAAATTAGGAAGATTGAAAATGGAATGAGCTCTCCACACACACCCTAGCCAAACCATCTCTTACCATGGCTTCTCCTACACTCCAAGAGCAAAAGGGAAAGGAAGGGAGAAGGATTCATCAACATGCAAGACATTTACAGCAAGAGGAAGGAAAATTGAAAGAAGTAGAATTGGGGAAACCTTACCAATTTGAGGTCTAGGAGAAGAGGAAGAGGAGAGGAAGAATGTGATGGCCAAATTTTCACTTGAATTGGTCTCCAAACCCACATACAGGAAGGAAATAATGAGGAAGGAAAGTTCCAGCAGCTGGCCCTTTCTCTCTTGCTCTCTCTCTGTGTAGTTGAAATAAAATGAATGAAATCTAGAAAAATGGGTTTAAATGGAGATGGGAGGTGAAAAGTCTAAAATGCCCTCTTCGAGTGAAATGGGAGAAAAGTGATTATTTGAGGGACTTCGGGGCGCCGAATCACGATGAGTCAAGAATGGAAAATGGTGAGAGCAAAGAGATCTTTCCAATGAGCCCAAGTTCGGGAAAAACTGAATTTCTTGAAAAAAATACTCAATTTTCCTAATAATCACAACCTAACCCTCTATTAAGACTAATCGCATTTGGAATCGAATGAAACTTTACAAACATCTTCCTAATGATAAAAGAAACTCACTTAAGTACTAAGCCCACCTAATTAGCTAGAACCATAGTTAATTAAGATAATAACCATGATTAAGAAGTCAACAATGTATTAAGGTTGGGGACCTTACTGTTACTAGAGGTAACATAAATATTTTTCAATACTCTCCCTTGGGTGGAGCCCACTCTCTCAACACTCACCCTCAGGTGGAACCTAGTTGGCGAACTTTTGGCAATAGGCATATATATATTTTTCATTTTTTTTGCGCCAAGTCGTTGCTATTGAGAGTTGAACTCGCGACCGGTTAGCTCTGATACCATCTGAAAAAAAAAGGAGAGATTGTTTTTAGAAAAGAGATTGGACGTTCTTCCTCGTAAAACGTGTTAAGCCCTTACCTCATAATTTCAATATATAGAAAATAACTTCATTTTCTTATAGATTTTGTCTCTTTGACTAGAGATAAGATAAAATAAAAAATACAGTCAAATCTAATTATACAACCTAGGCCGGCTCTGTGCACAACCCAACCAATCTTGATGTGTCCTAGTTGATCATGATTTCCTTAGTACCATATCTTAGAAGAAATCTTTTTGCAGGACTTTTTGTATTTTGTTATGATGTATTCATCTATTGACATGGCCAGTCAATTGTGTGAGTATTTGTTAATGTGCGTGTGGGGACCACTTGTGTGGGAATCATCCAACTTGTGGTCTTCCGTATCACTCTCTCTTAAGCTGGAGGGTGGTAGTTTATGCACTCGAAGCTTGTCGCAGCCTTTGATATAATTCTTTGGAGAGTGATTTTGTAAATATATCAGCAATTTGACTGGTAGAAATCACAAATTGAGTAATAAGAGAACCAAGGGCAACCTTTTTCAGCACAAAATGGTAGTTTATCTCTATATGTTTTCTACAAGCATGTTGCACAGGATTAACTGTCATGAACAATGCACTGAGGTTGTCACAAAACAGAATAGGAGATTGAGAAAGAAAAACCCTAATATCTCTTAGGACAGGACACACCCATGTCGACTCAATTGTTGTAGATACGAGTGCTTAATATTCTTCTTTGGCACTGGACCTAGCCACTATTGTTTACTTTTTTGTTTGTCCAAGAGATGAAATTCAAACCAAGATAAATACAATATTTAGTTGTTTACCTCCTTGTTTCAAGGCAACCAGCCCAATTCGCGTTTGAGAATCCATAGAGGCTAAAAGAAGACTGAGTGAGATTCATATTCCATAGTCAGTGGTTCCTTTCAAATATCAAAGGACTCTCTTAACACCGTGTCTGTGCTTAAGTGCTGGTTGTTGCATTTATTGACAGACCATGTTCACCGCATATGACAAATTAGGCCGAGTAAAGGTAATGTACCTAGACCACCTACTATACTTTTGTATATTGATGCATCAATCAATGGTAAATAATCCAAGTGCATATCATGTTTTTGTGCCCAAGGGGAATTAATCGCCTTGCTTTGGAACTTACTTGTCTTTGCTAGTAACTTATTAATGTACTTAGCTTGAGAGAGAAACAAGCTTTCATGGAAGATTCCAAGCTCAACTTATTAATTAGTCTTGATAGAAGGGATGGGTTATTGCTCATAATGATGATATCATCAACATGTGAAAGCAATAGTAAAATCTAGAGGTTGTTCCATATATCGAGTCTCTAAGAAATCCATGGACAAAAAGTACTTTTTGTTATACTATTATTAATATGAACCCTAAGATCTTGAACATCATGATAATCATGTGTAGGATTTAATCTTAAATAAATTGAAGAGTACCTCCAGACATCCTGATGCAGAGAGGTTTCCGATCCTGCTGTCTGGTGCTATTGCTGATTGATGTTGAGATCTGTCAAAGAAGAAGCTGGGTGAATGATTCCAGTATCTCTCTCCCTGCCTATAAACCCTAATGTGTTGAGTTTTATGTGTAACCTTTGTGATGGACAAAAGGCTAAATTTTATAGGTGGAGAGAGGACCAAATTTTCAATTAGGATTTCCTTAGACTTAATCTCAATCGTCCATCAAGGTAGAGAATATTATGGAATATATCTCATTAAGAAACTGTTTTTTTTTTTTTGAGTAATTAATAGCATGTATCCTATGAAAACGGAATTCCTATAATGACCACATTTCGGAAAAGGTAAGGACGTGTGGTCCAAGTAATGGACCTAAAAGTAATTTCCTTACATTCTCCCACTTGGTCAATAGGAAGATCCATTAATGTTGTCATTTTAGGAATCATAAGGCGCGCATTATATGCTAAACACTGCTTTAGTCGATTATCATAATTGTTTTGGCTAATTCGGTTGTCAATGGGAGTCATGACATGCACATATTATTTTGCAACATACTTATTTCCATGTACTAAGCCATCTACAATCGTCATAACTAGACCATAAGAGGAGATTTACGTAATGGTCTCATAATGTCTGTATTTAAAAATTGTATCTGTTTATCATTCATCCAAACATAAATATGTACACAATGGAAAAACAGAAATAGCAGATGTAAAGTTGCATTAAGAGCTCAATAAATGTCAAATACAAGTACAGAAATAAAAGGCAAAAAATAATAATTAAGAACTATCTTCAAGACCCATGCTTTCAGTATGTCCCTGAAAGGTCTTTGGATGTAGTCCTTTCGTGAATATGTCTGCGACCATGAAATCTGTACGTATAGATTCAATAACAAATTTCTGTAATCTAATTAACATCTTGCTTCAGTGATAGATATTTAAGGTCCATGTGTTTGGCTCCCTTAAATATCCTGTCATGCTTGGAGAAGAAGGTTGCAACGTCATTGTCACAGTAAAGAGTTAATGGCTTAGAGATGAAACTCAAAGCTCCAAACTGAGAGATAAGATTACGTAACCATGTTTCCTGAACTACAGCCTCATAACATACCACATATTCAGCCATCATTGTGGATATATAAAGCAACTCAGATTTCTGGCTTTTCCATGATATTGCACCTCCACATAAGAGATACATATAGCCAAAAGTGCAAAGTCTAGTGTCAGGACATCCAGCAAAATCTGAATCCGAATAACCAGTCACCTGTAGGTGACTTGATTTTCTGTATGTGAGCATATAATTCCTTGTTCCCTTGAGGTATCTCAGTACTTTCTTTGCAGCTTTCCAATGAGCGATTCCTGGGTTACTTTGAAATCTACTCAGCATGCCAACAACATAACTAATGTCAGGTCTAGTACAGACCTGTGCATACATCAAACTCCCTACAGGAGAACCATAAGGATATTTTTCCATTTCTTTACGTTCCAATTTGTTCTATGGACATTGCGTAAAATCAAGCTTATCTCTCCTTTTTGCAGTGGAACAGGACTAGAGGATTAGGTCATCATACCAAATCTCTCGAGAACTTTGTTAATATATGCTGTCTGAGACAATCCCAAAATAACAAGTGACCTGTCACGGAATAGTTCTATTCCTATCACATAGGAAGCCTCACCCATATCTTTTATTTCAAAGTCCTTAAAGAGATAATCCTTTGTTTCATGTAAGTGACCAAGGTCGCTACTAGCCAGTAATATGTCATCAACATACAGAACCAAAAATATGAACTTACTCCCACTGATCTTGAGGTATATGCAAGGGTCAACTATGTTTTCTTTGAAATCGAAGTCAGTAATGATTTCATGAAATTTTAGGTACCATTGCCTCGAAGCTTGTTTTAGTCCATATATTGATTTCTTAAGTTTGCAGACCATGTCTTCCTGACCTTCAATTATGAAGCCTTCAGGTTGACACATGTAGACTTCTTCCTCCAAGTCTCTATTAAGAAAGGTAGTTTTCACATCCATTTGATGTAACTCGAGGTCATAGTGAGCTACTAATGCCATGACAATTCTAAGAGAATCCTTCTTGGACACAGGGAAAAAAGTCTCAGTATAATCGATGCCTTTTTTCTGATTAAAACATTTTGCAACAAGTCTGGCTTTATGTCGTTCAATATTGCTTTTGCAGTCGCGTTTGGTCTTGAAGACCCATTTACAGCCAATCGGTTTGTGCCCTGGAGGCAATTGAACAACTTTTCATACTTGATTTTCATCCATAGATTTCAATTCATCGTTCATGGCATCAATCCATTTATTAGAATTAACATCCTTAATGGTTTGTGAATAAGAAACCGGGTCTTTAATTGTCCCTTCTTCAGCTTCTACTTGGTAAAGCATGTAATCATTGGAAATAACTGATCTCTTTTGTCTTTGAGACCTTCTTAATGCTGGTTCCGCTGGTGCTTCATCCATATGTTCATTGGCGACAATCTCATTATGGAGTTGTTGATCATTTATTGGATTTTCTTCATTGTTAAATGGTTCAACAACAGCAGGATTTCCAACATCTTTTGGAATAGAGGGTAAAGGGATAGGTACCTTGATTTCCTGAATGATCGCATCTTGAGGTTTATTACTCCCACTGATTTCTCCATTCTCAAAGAATCTAGCATTACCGGTTTCAACAATTCTCGTACTATGGTTAGGGTAATAAAACCTAAATCCTTTGGACTTATCTGGGTAACCTATAAAGTAACCACTGATCGTTTTAAGGTCCAATTTCTTTTCATGTGGATTGTAGACTCTAGCCTCAGCTGGCCAACCCCAAATTTGGAGATGTCTTAAACTAGGTTTCCATCCTTTCCACAATTCAAAAGGTGTATTTGGAACTGCCTTACTGGGAACCCTGTTCAAGATATAAACAGCTGTGCATAGAGCATCCATCCACAAGGATATAGGTAAGTCAGCATGACTCATCATGGATCTAACCATTTCCATGTATGTACGATTTTGCCTTTCAGCTACACCATTCTGCCATGGAGAAACAGGCGTTGTGTATTGGGCAACAATTCCAAGCTTTTGGAGAAGTTTTGCAAAAGGTCCAGGATGTTGTCCTGTTTCGCCATACCTACCATAAAACTCACCACCTCTATCTGACCTTATGATTTTCACTTTTTTGTCTAGATGTCTTTCGACTTCAATAATAAACACTTGTACAGCATTCACAGACTGAGATTTGTCATACAACAAGTATAAATTGTTAGGGATTTTGTGTATTGCAATTTGATGGATGCATTATCATTTTAACATTATTTGAATTTTCACGCATGCATTGATTTAGAAAATCTTGAAATCTTGATTTACACATGCATTGTTTTTTAAGACTTGTAGAAATCTTGGTTCATGCATGTTTTGATTTTAAATTTGGATGCAATTAGTTTTGAAAAGAAGTTTTATGAATCAAGCTGCCTATGGTTTTAAAAACTTTCAAATAATCTTAGGCATTTTAGGATTCATGTTTTTAAAACTCTTAGATTGACTTAAAACATGTTTTCATGCTTGATTCCATGGCCTAAAGTCCCCACAAGAAAGTTTCTTTAAAAAAATCATTTTTGAGAAAACAGGACTTTTACCGACGGCCAAAACCACTTTTATCGGCGGTCACTGGCCCCTGCTAAAAGCAGTTTTTTTTTTTCAAACGGCTATATTTGTGACCGTTGGGTACCAGGTCGACTGGGAAAGGGTCCAGGTCGACCGAGGACTAGCCGTTGGGCATTTTTTGGGTATAAAATGAAGCTCATTCCTTTGTCAAATGGTGCAACATCTAAGTCATCCTTGAGGTGTTTGGAGGCAAGAAAAAGGGGAATGAAGTAAGAGAGACCAAGGGGTCATTAGGAAAGCTAAATCTTGGATTAATGAAGTTAAATCTCTAAGTAAGCTTTACTTTTATTAATCATATGTTATATGCTTTGTTTAAATGATTGGTAAATGATTTTTAGCATGATAACTATGATGTGTTGAATCCATTCTTCATTTAATCTTTGATCTAAGTTGGATTGGATTCTTCACCTTGATTTCAAATGAAGTTTGTTTTAAAACTTTATAAAACATGTTTTATCAAATCCTTTGATTTCTTTTATAACATGTTTCATTTAGTTGGTTGAATCATATTGTTGTTTTCATTCATTTGAACCTTAGTTAAACTTTTGTTTTTGAAAACAACATTGCACATGCATCACATGTTTAGACATAATTAAGTTCATACAACTTGTGAGCCTTTGATTTTCATATCATCAACAAGTTAGTATTTTGTACATGTGATTTGCATTTCACTTCAATCAAATCTTTTGTGTGCCTTAAACTTTTAAATGCATTAATCAAATATTAATTGGGCTTAATTTTAACTTGATTGAAGTTATCACACACACACACATCATGAACATACACCTTTGCATTCATATAGTGTTTGTGTGAGTTAGTTTTTCAATTTCATATCCGCCTAATTAAGAGGCATTGTAATTGAGCTTAATTGCATTCTCTTAGAGTGTTTTGTAAAGACACTACCTTGAGAGAAAATCTTTTTATTGTAAAGGTTATTGCTTAGCCTAAGAAAAGCATTGTGTAAAAGTTATTGCTTAGCCTAGAAAAGCATCTTGTATAGGTTGTTGTTAAGCCTAGAAAAACAACATTGTTAGGTTATTGCTTAGCCTTGAAAAACATATTGTAGAGGTTATTGCTTAGCCTTTTCAAAAGCATAAATAGTGGAAATCTGGTGGGGTGTTGGATCACAAGCCGGTAGTGGATGTAAGCATTGAGGCCGAACCACTATAAATCATTGTATTATGGTGAATGCTTTGTGGTGATTGTTTTATTTAAGCTTCCGCATATTGTTTGTTAATCATCACATGTGACTAGTTAATTGTTAAGAAGTTAAAATTTGCCTTAATTAGTCTTAAAGTGTAGATCACCCTATTCACCCCCCCTTCTAGGATTAGGATCCCGGACTTACATAAATAACAGTAACGTTAGTAATCATCAATAAAGGTAATGAAGTACTTTTCTCCCCCAAAGGTTGGAACATCAAAGGGTCCGCAAATGTCTGTATGAATTATTTCAAGAAGCTAAGTACTTCTTGTGGCTCCTTTCTTTGTGCGTTGTGTTGTTTTGCCTTTAATACAATCCACACACACTTTAATATTAGTAAAATCTAGATCCGAAAGGACACCATCTTTTACTAATCGTTTGATTCTTTTACTAGATATGTAACCCAGTCTTTTATGCCACAAGAAATAAGAGTCGTTTTTAGATGACTTTCGTTTTGTTTCTTTAGAATGTAGGGTAAGATGGGTTTCAGCAAATTGACTATCAAGATGAAATTTGTATAGCCCATTAATCAAAATTCCAGAACCAATACGAATAGAATTTTTAAATAAACTGAAATTACCATTTCCTACTTCAAACGAGTAACCAACTTTATGAAGTGCGCTTACAGAAACCAAATTATGGGAAATAGACGGAACATAAAGAGTTTGACATAAGTCTAACTGATAACCGCTATCTAAAACAAGACGAAAAGTTCCAATAGCTTCAACCAGAGCTTTGTCTTTGTTTCCCATAAAAAGGAAGTTCTCACTTGGGTTTATGGTGTGGATCGTAAGGAATCCCCGCATTGAATTGGAAACATGAACATTAGTAGCACCAGTGTCAATCCGCCAAGTATCAGAAGAAACATAAGTAAGATTTGATTCGAAATAACTTACGAAACCCATAGGGTTACCATTCTTTTCGAACCATTCTTTACGTTTAATGCAGTTTGCCTGAAAATGTCCAAGTTTCTTGCAAAATTTGCATACATCTTCCTTCTTTTTCTTCTTGGGGTTCTGACTAGCCTCATTAGATTTGGGTGGTGCCCTTTTCTGGCCTGAATTATGCTTTCTCCCAGCTTTGTGTCCAACTCCTTAAACGAGATGAGCTAATTTAATACCTTGTTGATTCAGCCTGGCCTCCTCTTAAACCAGTTTGTTAGCCAATTCATTCACGATCCACTTGTCTGTAATAGTGTTGTAGGGAATTTGGAAAGCCCCGTACTGAGGAGGTAAACTGTTTAGGATAAATTGGACGAGAAAAGCCTCATCCACTGATAGTCCCAAATTCTTTAATTTAGCTGCAAGGTTGGTCACTTTATGGTTGTAAGATCTGCCATTAGTTTCCCAGCAAGGGATTTTTCTGTCGTCTTAAACCTATCTTCAATGGCCTTCATATAGTCCTTAGCATTCTCAGGTTTAGGAAGGGATGTTTTGATGTTGGTGGCAATAGTCATTCGCAAAAACATAGTGCTTAGTCCGTCAGACCTCTCCCAAGCATTAACGAGGTTCTTTTCCTCAGAGGTACTTGTTTCAGTGAGTGAAGCTGGCTTATCTTTAAGAAGAGCCATATCCAGTTCAAGTACCCCCAATGTGAACTCAACTTGCTCTTTTCATTATGAGAAGTTGGTTCCATTGAGCTTAGTGACAGAGGTAGCATGCAAATTCAGAGTAGTGGGTGCAATAACTGTAATAGAGAGACAACAATAAGGCTTTAATTAAAATAAGACAACACATGCATAATATATGAATATATACGACATAGAATTTAGGTGTTCCTATGGGTAGTCACCATAATTTCTACACATTATATCATCTAAGGTTGTCATATTCAAGGTGGTGTTAATGAGTGATGTTACTCTTAATTATGAACAAACACTCCTTAATTATTGTTCAAACGTATGAATATAATCCGCCTGTGGGCGACTAAATGCTGCATGCGCTTGAACAATGTGTAATGTAAACATCATGATGGTACTATTAGGGCCAAATTTCAGTGTTTAATTGTTAGGGTCACTGAGTAAGACTTAAACCTAAGCATACAACTTTGGTGATCAAAATTAGCTTAATATGAATATAAGCATTTTATATTGCATGCATTCATGATAGATCATTCGTTATATGAAAAGTACTGATAAAGAAGGCCGAGCCCCAGAGGGCTGTCCGACGGCTCTTTGAGGCTGCAAGCCCCATGCCGGAGTAAATTTATCTGATTTTAGTTTGACGGAGTAAATCTAGTTGCAACTGATTGGTTTGGCATGAGATGTATATGAAATGATATCCATGTGTGATTCTATTGGAGAGTTGTGAGTTCTTCCATCATAGCATGTTGCCAACAAGAATGTCGTACTGCCTTCGAATAAGTGTCAGGGATGGATACAATGGAAAAAGAGTTATATAAAGACAAACGGTATGGGGACGAGTGAGACGAGTGGACCTTCAAAGAACTGGGGGAGTAGGAGCAGGTCGGGTCAGGTTGCGTGCATGTAGTAGAATCTTATGTGTGACACCTTACATACACCAACGCAGGCTTAAACCTTGTTGGGTTAGGAAGATCAGAAAAAATTGGTATGAAGGAGATGTTTGTCATGGAGTAGGTGTCCACTTGGGTTTGAAAATTGATTGTTTTTTTAAATTACATTGCGAGAAATACGAGTGCAATGGACTTTAGGATCATAACAAAGAAAACACTTTTGATGAGCAGCATATCCCAAAAATGCACATTTGACAGATTGTTGATAGTTTATCTAGCTCATGAGATGGTAGATGGACAAAACACACACAACCAAAGGTATGAAAATGATCATAGGAAGGCTAGGTAGAGAAAAGACGGAAGTATGGGGACTGATTTTGAAGTTTGGGTGATGGGAGCCAATTGATGAGGTGCACTGCCGTAGAAAGAGCTTCTACCCAGAAGGTGGATGGGATTAAAGATTCAAGAAGCAATGTTCTCGTAACATCTAGGAGATGTCGGTTCTTTCGTAATATTTATCTGTTACTCATATCAACAACAAGTCTATGATGGAGATGTAAGAACTGGACAAGCCTGCTCATTGTGTCTCGGCCCAATTAACTAAATGGGCTGGCCTAGGCCCACATATTCGAGGTGGGCCAGGCTCAGGCTAAGTAATTAAAGCCTGAATCAGGCTTGTGTGACTATAAACAGGTCAGCCTAGATATGCTTCAGCGCATCGTGTATTTTTGCAAGTGGGAGATGTAAAATACTTTCACATCTATTCCATAACTTGTGGGGTCCCACGTAACCCCCACTAAATGGCTTGTACCATAAGATAATAAAGAAAGCTTGTATATATATATATATATATATGTTATAAGATATGGATCTTGGGTGGATGATCACTTGAGATGAGTTATGGTTAGAATTAGGGTTCCTCTCTTGTGGGGTTATTTTGCCTATAAATAGACCTCTCCACCTTTGTTTTTGTACACCGTAAATGAGATAATAGAAAAGCTCTCCCTTCTCCCTCTAATAATCTTTCTCATCTCTCTCTTTTAAAACACGTTATTAGCACGAAGAAAAGAAAACCCAAGCTATCTTAAAGATTTCTGTGCAACTCTTCTCTTGTTTCCTTCTCCGGGGATTCCTCTCTCCATTACAAAACCATGTAACAACACCTCCTCTCTATCTCTCTCTTACATAAGCGTCAAAGTCCTATTTGCCTCACGTGCAACATAACTTCTTCATCCAAGACAACACTTTCCCTCGGGTTGGGTGCATTTGAAAAAGAAAAAACGAGAAGTTGTTCTAATAACCTTCTGCAGGGTTACGCACAAGAAGTGGCTAGCCATAACTTCTTCATCCAACCTCCGATAGATAAATGGCTTAGTTTTGCGAATTTGTACCGACGAGCACTACCTAATAGACGTAATAGATCAACATTTCAACGATCATAAATTTTTCAGAACTATAATCACGGTAAGTGGTATCTGAACAATAGTTAAATCCAATTTCTTAGAAAGCATGAAATCAGTTTATTATACCCGTTTACAGTAATCATAGTGTTAGTTTACTGTTAATCCTCTTGCATACTTTATTTTTTAAATTTATCAATACTATGAATGGATCACAAAATAGAACCAGAAGTTCTAAATTTGAACTTGAAGTTCACTGATCTATGGACAAGAAGTCCTAGAAGTTGGAATACTAATATGAACCTGCAGATTCAAATCTTTAAAATTATAAAGCCATGAAATTAAACCTGAAGTTTTTACAAAACCAAAAGTTCTGATCAATTGTCAGAACCAGAAGTTCTACTTCAAACCTAAAGATTTGACAGAACCTGCAGTTCTAATAAACATGAAGTTCTAAATCAAGCCTAAAGTCTTGACAGAACCAACAATTCTGATCTTCAAAGTTGAGAACCTGATGTTCTAAACTTTTCATTGGCTAATTTTTTTATGATTAATTTCTTCCTTAATTTGTTTCTGATGTTAAATTTTCATTGTTTTTCCCCTTTTCTTTATTGACTATCTGCATACGGTTAACTTCATATATATCTCTTATTACAGTTGTTGCCTGATATCAAATCTGGCTAAACTTGACTTTAAAGCACTTAACATAAATGAGGACAATTACTTATCTTGGCAATTGGATGCTAAAATCCACTTGCAATCCAAGAAACTTGGAGAGACCATAAAGGAAGTTAACAAGATGTCCCCAAAGGAAAAGGTGTTAGCCCTCATCTTCCTGTGCCATCAAATACATGACGACCTCCAAAATTAATACCTTACTGAGGAAGATCCAGCATGCCTATGGAAATCCCTGAAGGATAAGTATGATCACCAGAAGATAGTCATACTACCAGTTGCCCAGAATGAATGGTTAAACTTGAGGTGTTACATGATTATAAAATAGTATCTGAATACAACTCTGCCCTCTTCAAGATTGTTTGCAGATTAAGATTATGTGGTGAAAAGGTTTCAGAAGAGCAGATGTTGGAGAAAACGTTATCCACTTTTCTTGTTTCGATTGTGCTCCTGCAGCAGCAGTATCGAGAGCGACATTTCTCCAAATATTCAGAACTTATCTCATATCTCCTAGTCGCTGAACAGAATTCCATAGTATTGATGAAAAATCATAACTCCAGACCAACTAGATCTTCGGCAGTTCTTGAAGCAAATGCCAGTTTTAGCTCAAACAGAGGCAGAAGTAGGGGGAATGGAGGACATAAATCTTCCAGTAGAGGTGGACGAAATAACTCCTCCAGGCGAGGTGGTTTTAAAGGTCATCCACCAAAATTCAAAAATCGTCAAAAGTGGTTTGCCCCTTAGCATAAGAACAACCAAAATCCACCGACTAATCCTTCCCACTGTCCTAATGACATGTGCCATAGATGTAGAAAAAGTGGGCATTCGTTATGTACTTACCGTGCACCAAAGGAAGTGGTGGAACAATACAAAGCATACAAGGCCTTTATTCATTAAGCAGAGACAAATGATCAGGAAGGCTGAAATTCGGATATAATGACATCAGAGAGGCGTCCAATTGACATTACAAACTTGGAGACTCGTGACTTCTTTAAGGATGAGGACAATCAACATCTGGATAATAAGGCATTTAATAATCTTTTGGGTAATCTTTTGGGGACACCCCCTGCATGGTCTAGAAGACTCATGATTCTTTGAACATAAGAAACTTAATTTTTTTTAGTTCATTTGAGATGCATGTTTCTTTGACTTTTCCATTTTGATGGAAAACTTCTGTCATGTCCTAATTTATGGTGAATATTTTAATTATTTCAATTTTAATCATGTGATTGCATAGTTATGTTGCTTTATTATTTTTTGTTTAAGGTATTGATCATGGAACTGAGGACAATCTCTGTTTGGTAGATAGTGCCACAACACACACCATTCTGAAAAATCATAAATTTTTCTTAGAATTGATGTTCATTGCGCGAAAGGTATCCACTATAGCTGGACCTGTGAAGATAATTGAAGACTCCGAAAGAGCCCATATGATGTTACCTAATGGTACCCATCTATTCATTAAAGATGCTTTGTTCTCAAGAAGTTTCCGAAGAAACTTGAATAGTTTCAAAGACATCAGAATGAATGAGTACCACATTGAGATTGTAAGTGAAGGTAATAAGGAATACTTATGCCTCATTACTAGTATTGGAAACCATAATCAAATACTAGAAAAACTAAGTACACTCTCCTCAGGGTTATATTACACGACAATCTCCAATGTTGAATCACATTCAGTTATGAGCAAAACAACAAACTCATGCCCGAAGCTTAGTGATCCTAAAACTTTACAGCTTTGGCATGATAGGTAAGGTCACCCTGAGGCTACTATGTTGAGAAAAATTGTAGATAACTCTTTTGGGCATTCCTTAAAGAACCATCAAATGACCATACCTAGTGGGTACTTATGTACCCCATGTCCACAAGGAAAATTGACCACCCGGCCTTCTCTTACTAAAGTTGCATACGAATCCTCATCCTTTCTACAAATGATACAAGGTGACATTTGTAGACCTATCAACCCCCCTAGTGGACCTTTTAAGTATTTTATGGTTTTGATCGATGCCTCCACCTGTTAGTCAGATGTTTGCTTGCTTTCAACTAGGAACATAGCATTTGCCCGCCTATTAACTCAAATAATTAAAATGAGGGCTCACTTCCATGATTATCTCATTAAGTCTATAAGACTTGATAATGCAGGCGAATTTACATAATAGGTTTTTGATTATTTTTGTTCATCTCTAGGAAATGGAGTCGAACATCTTGTCCCCCGTGTCCACACCTAGAATGGCTTAGCTGAATCCATTATCAAGCACATGCAACTTATTTCTAGGACTCTGCCGATGCAGTCCAAATTACCAGTTAGTGCTTAGGGACATGCTGTGCTACATGTAGCAATGTTAATTTGACTTTGACCCACGACCTATCATCAATATTCTCCTGCACAACTTATATAAGGACATCAACCCAATATTTCTCACTTGCACAAGTTTGGTTGTGTAGTTCAAGTTCCAATACCACCTCCTAAGCATACTAAGATGGGACTACAACGTAGATTGGAAATATATGTAGGTTATGACTCTCCCTCGATTATTCGATATCTAGAACCAATGACATGAGATGTCTTCACTGCTCATTTTCCCCATTATCAATTTGATGAGACAATATTCCCGCCGTTAGGGGAGATAAGATAGTTCTTGAAGAATGTATTGTTCCAATAGAACAACCCGTTCATGAAGAACGATGATAATTAACATGGAATACTTCCACTTTGTCTCATCTGGATCCATGAACTTCACAATGTGATAATGAAGTATGGAGACTTGTGCACTTGCAAGAAATTGCAAATAAATTACCTGATGTATCTAAAGATGCAGCAAAGGTGACGAAGTCACATGTGCCAGTTATGAATGCACTTGCCAGGATTAATTTCTTGTAGGACAAAGTCAAAATCTGTAATACGCCAGAAGCGTGGCAGACCTATAGGTTCAAAGGACTCAGCTCCGTGGAAAAGGAGAAATGAGCAATCATCATCATATCCTCTCGAAAAGGCACGTAACACTCCTAAAGAGGTTCCTCTCAAAAAGGCATATAATGCTATTAAAGAGGTTATGGCAAAATCCGTTCTCTCTAGAATAATGGAAGTCCCTGGTGAGACTTTGGAAGTCTCTGAAGTGGCACCGGTATTGGAAAATGAAGAGATCTCTATACTTTACAATTTATTCAAGAGAGAGATGGACTAAAAATGAGATTATCATCGATGACGCATTTGCATATGCGATAGCTACACAAATATCCAAGGAAAATGATGAGATGATTGGGACACAGAACCATGTTCTATAAATGAATGTCGACAAAGAAAGGATTCACCAAAATGGAAAAGTGTCATCAAAACAAAGTTAGGGTCTCTCAACAAACGTGGTGTATTCGGACCTATAGTACATCCCTAAAGGATGTTAACCCTGTAGATTACAAGTGGGTGTTTGTAAGAAAAAGGAATGAAATGAATGAAATTACCGGATATAAGGCATGATTAATGGCACAAGGTTTCCTGCCATGTCGCGACCCCGGACCGGGTCAACGGGTCTAATCCGGGACTCGTATACGCGATTTCCCACAGGTGTCCGCGGTGAGGATGTCACAACAATATGAATATTTCTTTTAAGTGCGGAAGCGTGTAGCAAATCTAATTCATACTTTTAAATCCAAAATATCAAGATTGATGACACATTTATATAATAGAATATCAGAGTGAGCAATGATCATTAGCTATACTCAAGAGTAAATTAAAGTTTACATCAAGATCATTTAATTACGTTTCCCAAAAATAGAGGCTAACAAAGGCCAATATAATCAAAGTATCAAATTCCAAAAACAGTGGTTAGTCCCAATCCTCACTTCAGTGACTTCTACAAAAACAGGCTAAACAATAACCTCTACAATATGCTTTCCAAGGATAAGCAATAACCTAATAATGTGCTTTTCTAGGCTAAGCAATAACCTTTACAAGATGCTTTTCAAAGGCTAAGCAATAACCTCTACACAATGCTTTTCTTAGGCTAAGCAATAACCTTTACAAGATGAAGATTTCTTCTCAAAGAAGTGTCTACACAAACACTCAAAGAGATACAATTTAAGCTCAATTAATATGCCTCTTAATTAGGCGGATATGAAATTGAAAATCTAACTCACACAAACACTATATGAATGCAAATGTGTATGTTCATGATGTGTGTGTGTGATAACTTCAATCAAGTTAAAATGAAGGCTCAATTAATGTATGCTTAATGCATTTTAAAGTTTAAAGCTCACAAAGATTTGATTGAAGTGAAATGCAAATCACATGTATAAATACTAACTTGTTGATGATATAAAAATCAAAGGTTCACAAGTTGTATGAAACTATTTAAGACTAAACATGTGATGCATGTGCTATGTTGTTTTCAAAACAAGAGTTTAACTAAAGTTCAAATGAATGAAAACAACAAAATGATTCAACCAAGTAAATGAAACATGTTATAAAAGAAATCAAAAGATTTGACAAAACATGTTTTATAAAGTTTTAAAACAAACTTGGTTTGAAATCAAGGGTGAAGAATCCAATCCAACTTAAATCAAAGATTAAGAGAAGTGATGGATTCAACACATCATAGTTATCATGCTAAAAATCATTTACCAATAATTTAAACAAAGCATATAACATATGATTAATAAAAGTAAAGCTTACTTAGAGATTTAACTTCATTAATCCAAGCTTTAGCTTTACTAATGACCCCTTGGTCTCTCTTACTTCATTCCCCTTTTTCTTGCCTCCAAACACCTCAAGGAAGGCTCTTTTCTCTTATTTGATCAACACCATTTACAAGGGAATGAAACTCATTTTATAGCCAAAAAGTCACTTCTGGCGTGTCCCCGGTCGACCTGGTACACTGGGCGGTCGACCCGGACTCAACGGTCATAAATCTGACCGTTTGAAAAGAGACCCAACGGCTCTTTCCCGGTCGACCGCACAGTGTGGCCGGTCGACCGGGTCCCTTGGGCCGGTCGACCGGCCACACTGCGCGGTCGACCCGAGCCTGGGACCAAGATTCCCATAAATTACATTTTTCAAAGTGTTTTCTTGTAGGAACTTTTGGGCCATTAAACCAAGCTTGGAAACATGTTAAAATCAAACTAAGTGGTTTAAAAACATGAAACACAAAAAGCCTAAAATGAATCAAAACTTTAAAACCAAAGGCTTGCTTGATTTTTTAAAAACTCTTTAAAAAAAAAACAAATTCATCCAAGATTAAAACCAAAACATGCATAAATCAATACTTTGACAACTCTTAAAAACAATGCATGTATAAATCAAGATTTCAATATTTTCTAATTCAATGCAAATGTGTGCAAATCAAATGATGCTTGAATGATAATGCATCCATCAAATTGCAAATACAAAATCCCTAACAATATACACATATACATAATAATAATATGGGATATGACCACGGTAGCGAACCGGGCATCGGGAACCACAATAGCAATCTGCGGCATCGGGACAAGACCACGGTAATTACCGGGTAACGGGATCCAAACTGCAGCTGGCGGGACGGGAGGGGGATCTCCAAGTCCGTGGATGAAACCGGCAAGGTAATCCAAGCTTAGTGGTGCCGACTCATAGGTCAAATGACAAATCAAAATATGTATAAAACATATCAAGTGCACGTATACAAACGGGCGGGACAAGAGTGCTCAAGGCACAATTTCCTTTCAATTCGGGCAATGTATAAATGGGCTAACAAAATGCTAAATTACAATTTCAATGCCTTCAGGAATGGTAAATCATAATTCATGAATTTTTTTGGGAATATATGTAACAATTCGGGATATCCGAAAACACAGTTGATCTTTTGAAATTACGGGACAAGTATCGGGATTCAAAACTAGTCCAAGGTTAATAGGGGTCTCGTATGTCAATTTAAGTATACCATTGGCACTCTTTGAGTTTTGAAGGCATTCTGGGCTCCTTATACACCTTAGGATTTTTTTTTAAGGCTTCAAATGAATTTTCGTGATATGGTTTCTTTCTCAAACAGGCTGCATACATATCTCCAGGTGAATAATACCCATCATTCTCTAAAAGGGTGCACAAATGATTGGGAAACTCTCTTCATTTCTCTTCATTTCAAACTTTCTGGGTAATTTCGGTCACCTGGCCTGTTAGCTGGTGGTTAGCAGCCGATGGGTTCGGCAATTAGCCGCTGGCTAACCGCGAGACTGACCGCGGATTTACCAGGTGGTTACTGGAAATGTAATCGAAATGGTTTCGATTAGCTGGCGGTTAGCCGTCGATGAGTTTGGCGGTTAGCCGCTGGCTAACCGTGAGGATGACCGCGCCTTCTGGAATAAATGACGCTCTCTAGAAATGTAATTGTGATAGCATGGTTAGCTGGCGGTTAGCTACAGGTCACTAGGCGGCTAGCCGACAGGTGACCGCTAGCTGACCGCCAGGTGTGGAAAAACCCTTATGTATTCAGATTTGAGCCCATTTCTCCCTTAAACCATTTCCCTTCATTCCCATTCATTTTCCTGCAATAAAATGAGCTAAAGCTCCTCCCATTCATAATAAAAAGATTTCCACAAACATACATCCCAAACACCTCCATTCTTTCACATTCAATCACCAAAGAGAGGAGAGAGAGAAGAAAACCACTAATCACAAGGATCCATTGAGCTATTAACAATAAATAATGAAAGCTATAAACCAATGTTTTCAAAACATTAAATGAGCTAGTAAGGTTCATTCATGAGCATCTATTTCAAAATCATAAAAAAATCAAGAATGGTATAAATAATAATGACAAAATCAACACATTGTAGACACCTCATTTGGCCCCCTACGATAGCATTAAACACCTATCATATATAATGGTGCCCCCATTTCACCCATAATTAAATGATTAATGGCATAATTAATATTAATTAATGATGATGAAGATGCTTGTTGATAATTTTAGACTTAGTTCGACGATCTCTAGAAATTTGTGAGAGAAAAGGCCGAATCACGTCAAGATCTTGGGACCAACCCACTGTTCAAACAAAGAAATGAGCTATAGCACTATCCAAACTCCTTCCAGACCACATAGAACACACTCAGGTTGTTCCTAGAGGGATTACACTTAGTTTGCCTAAGTACGATGTGATTAGCATGAGTTAAGAGGCTAGGATCATTGATCCAGATATCCCTACTTTATCCCAACCTCTAATCATTATGATATATAGACCAAAAGATTCTACATTCCAAGAGCTTTCCGACGATATGTGGAACGTCTAATTCCGACAAATGGATCAAAAGATATGGCCATCGGAAGTTTGCCCTAATGACCCCACCAAAACACACTCTTGGGCTCACACACGGGTGCGCCCATGTCCCAGAAAAACACTTGGGCGCACACACAGGTGCGCCCTGGTCCCCGGTTGCCCTTATAAGCCACTTGAGTGCATACTTAGGTGAGTTCCACTTTATCTTTCATAGTTCCGGCCTGACCTTAACCCAAAAACAGAACGAAACCGAACCATAAACCCATTTAACCCAACGGGTGACATGGGCGCACACAAAGGTGCGCCCAAGTCCTAAAATACACTTGGGCGCCACCTTAGGTGCGCCCAAGTCCCCAGTCACATTGAAAATTTCACATGGGCGCCCCCACAAGTGCGCCCAAGCCCAATCTCCATTGTTTTAGTCTGAACTCGATCCGAAAGCAATCTGAACCGAACCCTAAGCTCACTCGACCCGGAAAGGAGACATGGGCGCACCTGTGTGTGCGCCCAAGTCCCAAGACCCACTTGGGCGCACACACAGTCAAGAAAACCCGAAAATCAGTTTGGTTTGCATGAAGTCTCTAGAAACTCGTACCCACATCAATCCTAACCCCTCTTCCACGCCAAAAACCCCAATAAAAACCCTCTTATACCATTTTGCAAGAGGAGGCTACTAGAAAGAGGGAAAAGAGAAGTAAAAAGGGAGAAAAAGAGAGAGGTCACAAAGGAGATCTTGAGAACTAAAAGGAAGAAGGAAAAACACTTTGCTTCTCCAAGACCAGTAATGGAGAAAGCCTCCCAAAGCTATGGATTTGCACAAAAGTTTCAATCTACGACTTAAAGACGTAATCCAAACCGGTATTCCTAGATCTAGTTTTTCCAATTAATGTTCAGGATCATTAATGATTAGAAATATGCTTAGAATCATGCATAAATTGTAGATCTACAATAATAGTAGTATTTTATAGTAGATCTGATATCTAGTAATCATTTATCATTAGAAACATGCTTAAGATCATCCGTAGGTTGTAGATCCGCATTATTTTCAGCATCCTGAACTCATGATTAGAATAGATCTTGCATTCATGTCATTTTCATTGGGAATAATCTAAATTTGAGAAAGAAAAAGTGCAACAGAGCACTTGGGCGCAACTGTGGGCGCAACCGATTTTCATATCGCGTGCACTTCGTTTCTTAAATTTGAATTCATTCTCATACATATTGATATCAGGACTTTCGGATCTGTAACTTTGTGTTCTGGATCACGCGAAAAGCATTAAGATAAGAAACAAAAGAGGAAGAAAAGGGCAAAAAAGCACTTGGGCGCCCCTACAGGTGCGCCCAAGTCCATAGGTAGGGCTTTGGCCCCGATTTTCCGTTTCGCGTGCATTTTGCTTCTTAGATCTGAGTCCATCTTTATATAAGTTAATATTAAAGCCTTCAGATTTGTAAAGAAGCATTGAAAGAACTGAAAGAGGACTAAATATATTTTTAAAAAAGGAAGAAAGGAAAAACCAGCCACTTGGGCGCCACCATAGGTGCGCCCAAGTCCCTACAAAGGGATCCATCCCCCGAATCTTAGTCCTGGCACTATTGTTTCAAATCCGGAAGTTCTAATATTAATAATACCTATTAGGACCCTGCATTTAGTCGCAAATTGTTAGAAATCGTGTCAGAATATCGTCGAACATTAGAAATACATCACAACCAGCAGGGAGTGACTTGGGCGCCCCTCCATGTGCGCCCAAGTCCCCAGTTCGTCTTTCGGCCCACATTTTCCATATTTCGCATTTTATTTAACTTGTTGCTGCATCTCTGTGATGGCTATGACTGATTATTGAACTTCTAGACATCAAATTATTGAATCATCACACTTTAGGTTAGGTTGCATTAATATTGAATAAAACACCAAAAAAAAATCATAAAAGCATAAAACTCTTCCATTCTCATCTTACTCTTTAGTAATTAGAGAAGAGAACCCCAAAAAAAAGATTAAAAGAAATATAAACATTCAAAAAAAGAGTAGATAGTAAGTAGATGAGCCCAGGTTATTGTATTTGCGCCTAAGCAAATTAGTACACTCTAAAAAATAATACTTAATCAAAACACTTAATCCAACCTTAATTAAAAACACCTAATTAAAACATCTAATTCAACCTTAATTAAAACCATTGATTTGAATCCTAATTTCCAAACTCCAATTAATTAAACCTTAATTAATCAACCCTAATAAAACACCTTAACTAAAATCCTTAATCAAAACCATTTAAACAATCCCTAATTAATAAGATCTTACTTAACAAATCCTTAACCAAAACCCTAATTAATAAATCTTAATCACTCAAAGCATTAATTAAAATCACAATCAATAAGTTTAAACAATAAACCTTTAATTCAAGCCCTAATTGACCGAGTCAAATTAATACGATCATAACTTGAACCTCAAACTCAGATCAAATTTTAATTCAAACTTTAACCAACACAATTATAATTGACAACCTCACCTAAATTTATACTTTGAGACCCTAGTAAAGACTTCATTAAAATGATAGACAATTCTCATCCAAATAATAAAGACATCTCTTAACCAAGAAACGAGTTAGAATCCCGAAACTGACATAGACAATACCCGAGAAACCATCGAACGAGTTGCCACTCAACAGGTGGACACTTGGGCACCACTACAGGTGCGCCCAAGTCACCCCAGATACTTGGGCACCCACACAGGTGCGCCCAACCTCTTGATCCGACCCCGCTTTGGTCATGTTTTGTCTTACAAACTCCAATTGTAATTACACTTCAAGAGTAGAAACTTGAAACCAACCCGGAACCCAAGATTCGTTGACATAGGTGATCTGAAAATCCAAATTTAGGTTGACGAATCCCGAAAAGAACCAAAATTCACAAACCAACCACCTAGGCACCACCAGAGGTGCACCCAAGCCACCCAGAAGCACTTAGGCACCATCACCGGTGCGCCCAAGTCAAATTTTAGCCCCGGGACCACCGAATCCTAATTCACTTCAAATCTCGACCCAAATCAACGTCTCAAAACCTTGATCGAACCAACAATAGCCCTGAAATTAAAAATTCCACTAACATAAACCTGTTCGGAACCTCGAACCAAAGTCAGAAGACTTAAAAGCATCAAATTGAGACTCGGGCACCACTGCTGGTGCGCCCAAGTGCACAAAAATACTTAGGCGCATACATATGTGCGCCCAAGTCCTCTGTCAAATCCAAGTGGTGAATTCCGATTGTGTTTCGAGTTCCAGGTTTAAGATTATTAAAATAAACTAATCCAAAACATAAAACAACATCAGAACAGAAGCTTAAACCTAGCAAAACTCCTCGAATTTCGAAATTAAAATCGATACCTTCATCACTAGCCAAGTTACACAGAACCTGGTACTTGGGTGCCACTGCCTGTGCTCCCAAGTCATCCAAAGGACCTAGGCGCCACCACAGGTGTGCCCAAGTCCTCCGTTAACCCTGTTTCGCTGGTTTTGACATCTTTTCATTATTTGAATTAAAACCCGAAACTTCAGAACCTTCCACAATTAAAATAGAACCTTAAGAGAACCTATCTACCCCTAAATAACTCTTAATCAAAACCACAACTTAAAATAAACCAAACCAATTAAGATCACAATTAACAAATTACTTAGGTGTTGAAATGATCAAACGTAGGTTGTCTACACTCTAGGATTAGGTCGGATTTCTCCATTAGGTGGATTAGAGCATTAGACTTTGTCCCATCACCTTTTCTATTCCTTTAGGGGACCAGGAAGGCTGATGTGGGCGGTCTAGGACCTTAGGTTAGGGTTAATCCAATGATCAGTAGTAAAGCATTAATCACGTAAATTCAAGTAAACATCCCCTAGTTAGGCCCTTCTAGCCCCAATTTCAAAAATCCATAAAAACTATAAAACCAACAAAATAAATCCAAAAGGACTTTTTCCTTTATTTCTTCCTCCACCTTAGGTGCCAAATATTTAATTGAACTTAATGATAAAAAGGAATGAAGAATTGATTTCTAAAATCGAATGAATGAGAATGACGAGATGAGATAAGTGATTTCACACACACTTTTAAACAATCATGGCCCATCGGCCACCCTAAAACAAACACCGGCTCATCGGCCACCTTCAATCAATTTCGGCCCATCGGCCACCTCCAATCAATTACGGCCCATTGGCCTTTCACTTTTTGTCACTTTTGTATCGCACACGAAAAACACAGAAATCACAAGTCAAAGTCTCATTTGCATCATCACTTTGGTTTGAAAAGTCAGCCTTTAAACCCTATTTTGCCAAGGGATTAGAAAGGGGTACCCGGGAATGGGGCTGATCCTCTTCGTAAATATTTGGCACTTCCCCCTTTTATTTTCTTTATTTTAATTATTTTATTTTACTTGGATACACAATGATTTTGCTGTGTGAGGATTAACCTTTATTCGAAATTTTAACTCATAACCCTGAATTGATCCTATATTAAAGAGACCCAAATAGATCACCCAAATTAATATGACAAGACAACCGTCGTGTGTTGCCGGCAGCACATCAGACGAGAAGAAGAACCCACCCATTTATCTTCTCCCATTTATTTTTCTTCGGCTTCTGTCGAAGAACGGTGTTACGGCCGTTACCGTAGCTGGCGATCGTGATCCGTCGATTTTGAGGGTAGTTGGAATCCTCATTTTTGATGTAAAAATTTAAATAGCATATATAGTTGAATGACGATTTCCCTCCCCAGGGGGGATCAAAATTCACATCCGACACACATTTCTCATAAAAACCATTGAAAGCTCATAATATCAAATCATCCACTTGCCTTAAGTCCAAGCTTAGCAAAAAGATCTTCTAATCACTCTCTTAAGCTCAAAATCAACAATCTCTACAAAAACCCCTAAAACAAACCCTAAAATGGGTCAAAACAATGAAGAAGAAGAAAGAACTCACAATAATCAAAATGGAGCTTCTCAACGGCTAGAAGAACACAAATCTAGAAGATTGGAGAGGAAACTTAATTGTAGGGTCTTCAAAAACACAAAGTTAGCTCAAAGAGGGTCTTGAAATGGCTGGTTTTCTCCAAAAATGGTATCAAGAGGAAGCCTTTAATGAGAGGAAGAGAATGGTGATCTCCATTTCTCAAGAGATATAAGAGTGGTGGTGATTTAGGGAGGGAGAGCAAGAAGTAGAAGAGAAAAGCAAGAAACCCTAGGTTGAGCTTTTGTTGTACTGGAAAAGGAGAAAGGAAAAAGATGGGTTCCTTATATAGCAAGTGGGGAGTGGGCTCCACCACTAGAAACTTTGTAAGGTTGAAATCATGGCTTTTGAGGCTTCGAATAAATTCGACGAAGAAGAGGAAAGTGATCGTCAAAATTTCTAGTTTCTAAAAAGTATATGTTTCACGGGTTTCGAAAATATCAAACATTGGGTACAGATTTAGTGAAAAAGACTGTTTTGCCCTTGAAGGTAGAAAAGTCGGGTTTCGGGATTTCGAACGGGGATGGGATCAACATGAAAGTTGAAGATATTAACAAGATAAGCAAAACATGATTGAAACAGAAATAAATGGAATCTCAAGTAATCCCCCAAGTAAACGCAAAGTCATAAAAGGAATCCCCAAAGGGCCCCACTAATCACAAAGGCACTCAAAATTCCCCAAAGCTATAACAAATCTATTCTAGTCCAAATAAACTGAATTAAACTAATCACACTTAAGACTAATACATAACTTAATTAATACTAATCGAGGTCACTTGGGTTGGGGTCTTACAAATCATAGTCCCTTGTTATAAATATAACAACATGCAGATATCTGATAAGTTTAGCAGTTTCTCAAAGTCTAGAAATGAGACTCATGGATGTTGTAACTGCTTACTTGTATAGGGACTTAGACATAGAAATTCACATGAAAATCCCAAAAGGATTTCATTTGTTTGAAGCAAAGCCAATGAGTACATACTCAATCCAATTAAGGCGATCATTGTACATAAGAGAAGCTAGGAGAAGGACTTAGGAGAAGCTAGCTACATCCTAGGGATCAAACTCCATCGAGACCGAAAGAATATGATGATTGGCTGATCGCAAGCTACGTACATAGATAAGGTACTGGTACTGTTTGTTATGCAAGACTCTAAGAAGGGTATCACAACTTTCAAACATGGAGTGCACATTTCCAAAGATCAGTGTCCTAAGACACCTGAGGAAAAGGAGTGGATGAAATCGATACCATATGCTTCGGCTGTTTGTAGTGTCATGTATGCTATGCTATGTATTAGATCGGATATCTATCATGCAGTAAGCCTAGTCAACATATATCAGTCTAACCCAGGTCCTGACCATTGGACTGTTGTAAAGTGTATTTTCAAATACTTGAAAATGACTAGAGATTACATGTTGATTTACGGTAGTGATGAGCTAATTCCAGTCGAATACACAGATTCTGATTTCATGCCAGACAAGGATTCCAGGAAATCCACCTCTGGTTATGTGTTTATACTTGGTGGTGGAACTATCAACTGGAGGAGTATTAAACAGGAATGTACCGCTAATTCCACGTCGGAGGCTGAATATGTAGTGACTTGTGAAGCTACTAAGGAAGCAATATGACTCAAGAAATTCCTTTTGGAACTTGGGGTGATACCTTTGGCACGATAACCGCTCATAGTTTACTGTGACAGCAGCGGGGCAGTCGCTTAATTCAAGGAACCCAAGAGCCATAAGAGCCAAAAGCACGTATAGATGAAGTATCACTTGGTCAGATAGATTATGCAGAGAGATGATATTGTAATCACCAAGATAGCCTATGTGGACAATCTAGCAGATCCCTTTACTTAGCCTTTGACTACTAAAGTCTTTGAGCAACATGTAGACGGAATTGGCATGAGATGCAACCTTGACTAGCATTGAGCCCAAGTGGGAGATTGTTAGTTTGTATGGCCTCAATCCATCAGATGAAGTCATAAATTGATTAATTTCTTTATTTATCAATAATATCATGCTTTCCTTTCATGTGATGAATGATGTTTTATTACTTTATGTACATAACGAATACATATGACATGATGGTTCATAAGATGAATCGGGTCCCTTTAGTATATTAGATGTGATATATGTGTATGAATGAGATCCACATACGGGAGACATGTGTCACAAATCTTATACTTAAATATCTTAACAACCAGTGATGAGACTGGGCATCTCATCTGATAAGGTTGAAGCACTTTGATCACTATGAGATAGTGTGATTTGTCTCGATCATCAGAATATAAGCTTCTAGATCATGGTGCTGGTACATTGGATGTATTGAAGGACCATAAGAAGCACCTTATGAAACATTGTCTTCACCTTAAGGTCTGCTCTCATAATTTCCTAGCAATAAGCTCTCAATCATAAGACATTGATGAACTCCAGTTTATGTCTATTCATTTGCTTTCGGTCACCAATGAGTGAGGCCAACTGTAGGTCAAAACCTCGGTGTCTTGAGTACGTGGTAGTAGGACTGTGAGAACATTCGATGGTCAAGATGGAATCTATCTATATTATCCCCTTGTGCCAATTAATGGATTTATCATTAGTTAGTGCGCACCTATCTCGATTAAGAGTTAATTAGATGGTACTGATGATCACTTTGATTAATTGGGTCTCAAGGATAATAAGATGTGGATCTAAGATTGGAAAGGACGGGTTTTATCCAATTGATTCATGGATATTGATAGAGGGGCCTACTTGTGGTAATTTGGAAGTTTAGGGTATTCTTTGTAATTTATTCCTAAGACTGGAGTGCAATTGCATTTATATAGTGGAATTATTTGCAATTAACTGTGGGCCCGGATAGCACATAAGATGTGGGGTCGCGGTGTCTCAGTTGGAGTCAGCTTTCTATGGAATCCCTAGTAGTCCCCATGCTAGCCCAAGTTATTGGATAGTTACTAATTATACTTGAACTCTAAAAGGAAGGAATTAGAAAGTTACTATTTCTATTTGAAGTAATACTTCTAATAATGGCTGTACCAGGTTACTAATTGTTGTGAAAGTGAGACGTCTATAATAATTAGAAAGGAGAAAGTTACTAATTCTTAATGGAAGTAGGACTTCTGTTTTAATTGGTAAAGAAGAGGATTGAAAAACTATAAATAGGGGAGCAAAGGGGGATGGACGTCCACCTTAGAATCACGCTCAGCCCCCTCTAGTGCACTAGTTGCACATCTCCTCTCTTCATCTTCAAGTTTTCTTCAAATTTATTTAGAGCTTCTAGTTGGTTTTCTCTTGAAGATCCCACCATTCTTCTTGAGAAAAGAGATCTGAAAGCGGGCCATAGCATGGAAGACAACAAGGTCTTAGAGATCCTAAATTGATACAAGAAGAGTTCTTGTTCAAGCTAATTGTCTTATTCTCCACTAGAGCACTATCGGGCTCCCAAAGTATAATCTACTTCTCTATTTGTTGTGGATTGTTTATGGTTGCATGGTGATGCTATATTCTATCTTAGAGATAGATTTATACTGATTATGATTGATGAGATTGAGGACTTGGATATTGGATATGGTTTATGGCCTTATGGATAATTGATCCCCAAGTCAAGTGGGTCAAAAAGTTTTAAAAACCTATCCACGAGGCCCACCTACTTCCAACAGCACATCCATTAAGCACCCCTATGGTCGTCCTATCTCTTGATATAAAGAAAGATCCATACCTTCCCATCGAGGAAAATGAAAAGGTATTGGGTCCTAAGGTACCATACTTAAGTGCTATTGGAGCCCTGATGTACTTGGCACAATGCACTAGACCAGATATTGCATTTTCTATGAATCTACTTTCCAGGTATAGCTCCGCACCAACTCAAAGGCATTGGATTGGTATTAAACACATCCTACGATGTTTGCGTGGAACAACTGATTTAAGAATATTTTATTCTTACGATCGTAGAGATTCCAGTTTTGTAGGATATGCAGATTTGGGTTATCTTTATGATCCTTATAAGGGTCGATCATAGACAGGTTACATGTTTTTTAATGGTAATGCCGTCATTTCTTGGCATTCGACTAAACAGACTTTGGTAGCTACTTCCTCCAAGTATGCTGAGATTTTGGCTCTTTATACAGCCAATAGGGAATGTGCATGGCTAAGATCTTTGATTCAGTATGTTCGTATTTTTTGTCTATGACCATCAATTGCAGGTATCCTATTATTGTCTATGAAGATAATGAAGCATGTATAAGACATATTTGAGAAGGTTTCAATAAGGAAGACAAGACTAAGCATATAACACCGAAGTTCTTCTTCACTCATGAACTTCAGAAGAACAATGAAATTGAAGTCAAGCAAGTTTGTTCGAGTAACAACCTGGCTGACTTGTTTACCAAATCTTTGTCAAAATTAGTATTCCAGAATTTTGTAAATGAGATTGGCATGCGTAGAGTTTATAATCAAACTATTGGAATGGTTACTATTATCAGGGGGAGTGATTTATCAGGGGGGCATCCTGAAGTATGCTATCCAGTACATCTGTGCGTTGTACTCTTTTTCCTTTTCTAAGTTTTATCCCACTGGGTTTTCCTAGTTAAGATTTTAATGAGGCAATATTATGTACGTCAAACACCAGTTCGATGATCTTGAAGAATGTTGCACTCTTTTTCCCTTCGCTTTGGTTTTAGTAAGGTTTTTAATGAGGAAACTATTTTTGAATGGTGGTCATCCAAGGGGGAGTATTATTAGATATAGATCTTGGGTAGATGCCCACTTGAGTTGAGTTAGGGTTAGAATTAGGGTTCCTTTCTTGTGGGGTTACTTTGCCTATAAATAAACCTATCCACCTTTGTATTTGTACATAGTAAATGAGATAATAGAAAAGCTCTCCGATCTCCCTCTAATCTTCTTTCTCTTGTCTCTCTTTTATAACAATATGTATATAGGGAGATGCTCCTATGAGAGCATCTCTGACCTTACTATAAGAGATAAGGTGAGGCCCTCACATTTAAGTTGTTGGCATTGGATATGGATGTGAGGGCCCCCACCTTATCTCTCATAGTAAAGTGAGAGATGCTCTTATAGGAGCGGAAATGCTCCTACAAGTGTAAACAATTGCATATTCTTTAATACTTCTATTATATTAAGAATTTGTTCATCGCGCATTTAGGCCTACTTGAAGGATCTCAATGATCTCAACTCTTTCATCATTTTTATCTCACCTTCCACCCATGTATCAATTTAAAATTAGCCTTTGGGTGCATCAATCAACTTCATCTGACATTTTTTTATGTAGGAGAGGAATGTTACATCCCAGCCCTTAATCCTATATTAATTATAATTAATTTCTTGTTAGATAATTAAGTGTGTTTAGAGTCGTAGCAAGTCGAGCATGATGTGTGGATCACGCATGCAAAGTCTCACGCGATTCTAAGTGCGTTTCGGCAGAGTAGGGGGGTGGCTTACAATTTCAGAAAGTTTTCAGGGGTTTTCATGACATAATTAGTTTTTAGGAGTATGGGTGCATTGGTTAGGTCTAGGTATTTTATGAACTTTAGCCTTCGGTCGCATTTATATTCGACGTGTCGAAGGGGCCCAAATATTCATATTTATCAAGCCAAAGACTAAGCTGAAATTCCCAACTAACCTAACCTAATATAAGCTACAACCATCTCTTATCCTCTCTCTTTCTCATTTTACTCTCAAGCTCTCTAACTCTCATCTCCTTTCACTGCCTCCTCACCATTTCCGGCCGCCGGAGCTCTGTTCTCCCTGGCCAAGCTACACTTCATCTTCCCCAAGCCTCCAAGAGCCCAACCATACCATTTTCAAAGCTTTCCATTCACAACCCACTTCAAGGTAAGCTCCCCAAGCTTCTAAGTCTATCTATTCTTCTTCCTTTTGGTTAGAAATGGACTAAGCTAGCTCACATCAACCCTTTGCATGCATTTGTGGGAGTCATTTTTGGGTTGAGAGTTGCTTCCTCCAAAGTTGAGCTCAAAAAAGGATTTTCCCCAATTTTCTCTTGGGTTTTGTCTTAGCTCTTCATTAAGGCAAGTTAATATAGATATTTATGCTTTGATATGTTTGTTTCTTCCTTGAATTGATGAGTGATGATGCTAGATGACCATATGCTCTATTTTAGTTTGAATTTGATGAAAACATGATAATTAGGTTATGGATTGAATTGAATGGGATGGTTGTGGTTTGAATGGACTTGATGACAAGGAGTATGGATGTATGTGGAGAGGGCTGGGCCCTATTTTCTTTGCTTGCAAGTGTGAATGAAGGAAGGCAATGAAACTCCCCATTTCTGAACCAACACAGAATTCGCTTCAGAATTCTAGGAGCAATCAGTTAACCAAACTTGGATGTCAGTTAACTGAACTGCAGTTCGGTGACCCTCGGCGACCTATTGGTTCTAATTCCAGAAGGCAACATTCTTGGAGGAGTTGGACTGTCGGTCACCCTATCAGTCAACCTTTGCTTGACCGAACTGCAACTCGGCGACTTGTCAGTCCCAATTCCTAAGAAAGACATTTCTAGGAGAATTGTGCAGTCGGTCACCCTATCGGTCAACCCCTCGATTAACCGAACTGGTCAGTTAACCGACCCTGATGTTTATCTTGACCGAATTCCCCCTTTTTGAAAGGGATTGTCTCCTTGGTTTAAAGACTTAGGTGGAACCTTGATTAGCCTTTTTGGACTCGTTTGACTATGTGTGAGAAATGTTTTGAGCCGATGATTTCTCGTAGTTATCCGGTTGTATTGGGTTTCAACCTAGCTCAATTTTGAGCGGTATACTCTCCTTTATATCTATGCACGAAGATGACTCATTCGGGTATACTTGGCTAGATTCATCTTTTGGTTTCTTTTACTTATCTTTTGGCCAGGCCCAAGTTTTAGTGTGCCCTTTCATTGTAAATAATACTTTTGGATAACTGTTCTAAACTTGAACTCTAGTTAAAATAATTCAGTATTTGCTCTTAATTATACATCTTAAGATACCATTTGTATTTGTGGAGCTTCCGCTATACAATTATGTATTTGAGGAAATGTTTCTACCTCACAGCGATCTTCGATCCATATGAGACATGATTGGGGTCGAGTGTTGTTATTAATGTTGGAAAATTTTAATTGGCCATAATCTCACGCATAATCCTCGGTTTCACAATCGGGGGCATGACAGGTAAGTATCAGGAAAATGCTGGGTTTTTAGTTTAAAACAAGTAGAAACTTAAGACGTGTGATGATTGGTTTTCTTTTTGGGGTATCTTAGCTTTTGCTGAGTGTATTGTTTGTTTGTTAGATTCAGTCCTATATTACTAACGTTTCTTATGTTTCAAAATGGCTGGCCGTAATATGCGTTCTAACAGCAGTAACCCAGGGGGCAGTGATGCTAATGCTAATGCGAATGCTAATTCGCATGTTGAGAGTACTATGGAAGGTCGGTTCAATAAGTTAATACAGGTTTTCATTACCTCCCAAGAGTCTCAGACTAAAATAATGGAAGTCATGCAGAGGCAAGCACAGCCTACTTAGATCGTCATGCTAGCCAGGGTAACTGACCTGAATGATTTGTTTGACAAGTTCAAGAAAAGGGCACCACCAAAGTGTTATGGGAATGAAGACCCACTCGATGCTAATGAGTGGATAGTTAAGATAGAAAAGATCTTCGAGGTCTTTAGGTGCACGAGGAAGGAGCGAGTTCAACTTGCAACCTATATGTTTAGAGGCACAGTTGAAATGTGGTGGAAATTAGTCAAGACACCATATGAGACTGTAGGGGATGACACTGCATGGACATCATTCAGTACCTTGTTCCGTACCAAATACATCCCACCCCACATCACAGTACTTAAGATCATAGAGTTTGAATTTCTCAAGCAGGGAGAGAACTTCGTCCAAGAGTATGAACAGCAGTTTCCAAACCTGTCTAGGTTTGCACCATCTTTGGTGAAGACAGAATTTGATAAAGTCATGAGGTTCATCCAGGGACTGAACCCTAATATCAAGGAGAAGGTGACTAGTGTTACCTTGGCCACCTATGGGGAGAACCTCAAATGGGCCTATTGGGTTGAGGAGTCCATTAGGGAGAAGACCATTTATAATCAAAACCTTTGACATGCTCAGACTCAAAGTAGGAGTCTGAGTTTAGTACCTAGTCAGCAGCAGCAGCATCCACAACATCAGTATCAGCAGCAGGCCAAGAGGCCTAGGCAAGATCAGGCACGGAAGGTGCATTGTCTTTATTGTGGCAAGAATCTTGCGTCAGAAGACTGCATGTGGAGGGCAAGAGCATGCTTCGACAGTGGTATACAGGGCCACTAGATTAAGGATTACCCTAAGAATCAAGGGCAGGGTGTGAGAAACACAATTCCTAGACCATTGAGGCAGGCACCACCTAATAGGCCACAGTAGCCTAATCAGCAATAGCCCTAGGCATAGTAGCAGCAGCAGCTTAGGCTTGCAGGACCTTAGCAAAACAGAGGGCAACAGAGACCCCAGGGATAATAATATGGGCAACAGCAGAGACAGCAGCAGAGGCCTCAACAGGAGGGCAAAATTTATGCTTTGGATCATCAGGAGGCTGATGAAACGGGAGTGGTGGAAGGTACACTCACTATTTCAAATGTACCTACTAGAGTCTTGTTTGATTTTGGTTCCACGCATTCTTTTGTGTTCCCTATGTTTGCTGAATGCTTGGTGGGAGAAGTAGCTCTATTGCACTGTATATTGCCTGTTAGTACTCCGTTAGGGAAGACAGTGCAGTGTGAGTCCTATTATCCTAATTGCAGAGTACAGGTGGGAAACTACATCCTAGTAGCTAATCTAATCATCCAAGGGATGAAGGGTTTTGATGTGATTTTGGGATTGGACTAGTTGGCTGTCCACTTATCGAGCAGTAATGGATTGCTTCAACAAGATAGTTGTGTCGAAATTGTCGGAAAAGGAAGTGCATGACCACTATTGTCGTTTTAGCTTTGAGAGTAGACAGATTGATTAAGAGTGGTTGTGAAGGTTATTTAGCATTTATCACGGAGGATAAATTGTCCAAAGCGGTGGAGGATATTTTATTTGAATGTGAGTTTCCAGATGTCTTTCCAGATGAGATACCTGGATTACCTTCAATTCGAGAAATTGACTTCAAGATAGAGCTTGTGCTAGGGACGGCACTAATATCGAAAGCACATTACCGCATGGCTCCAGCGGATTTAAGGGAGTTGAAAGTTCAGTTACAAGATCTCTTGGACAGAGGATTCGTGAGACCGAGTGTGTACCATGGGGTACACCGGTTTTATTTGTGAAGAAGAAGGATGGTTTGATGTGTATGTGCATAGATTACAAACAATTGAATCAGGTTACAGTCAATAACAAGTATCCATTGCCCATGATAAATGAGTTGTTCGATCAGCCGCAAGGAGCACAGCATTTCTCGAAGATTGATTTGAGATTAGGCTACCATCAGTTGCGAGTCAGAGACCAAGATATACAGAAGACAACCTTCAAGAACAGATATGGCCATTAAGAGTTCTTGGTTATGCCGTTTGGGTCGACCAACGCACCGAGTGTATTCATGGCTTTGATGAACAAGATCTTTGCACCATGTTAAGATCAGTTCACAATGGTGTTTATAGATGATGTCCTAGTCTATTCGAGGTCTGGAGATGATCATGCAGAGTATTTGAGGGCTTCATTGCAGATAATGAGAGAGAATCAGATCTATGTCAAGCTGAATAAGTGTGAGTTTTGGCTTGAGCAAGTGTATTTTCTTGGACACATCATCTTTAAGGAAGGTTTAGTAGTAGATCCAGCGAAGATTGAGGTAGTAGTCAGTTGGAAAAGTTTGAAGACAATGGCACAAATTAGAAGTTTTCTGGGTTTAGCGGGATATTACAGAAGGTTTGTGAAGGGATTCTCCAGTATAGCGGCTCCATTGACTCAATTGATAAGGAAAAATGTTCCTTTTGTATGGACAGAGCAATGTGAGGCCAACCTTCAAGAGTTAAAGACTATATTAACCACAGCCCCTATCCTTACTTTACCTTTAGGGACTGGGGGTTTTGTGATTTTTACAGATGCTTCAGGTGTTGGATTGGGATGCGTACTCATGCAGGAGGGAAATGTAGTGGCTTATGGGTCCAAACAGTTGAAAGAACACGAGAAGAGATACGTTGCCCATGATTTGGAGCTTGCAGCAATTGTGATGGCACTGAAGATGTGGAGACATTACCTGGATGGTGAAAAATCTGAAGTTCATTTGGATCACAAGAGTCTTCAAAACTTGTTTGGACAGAAGGATTTGAACATGAGGCAGATCAGATGGATGGAAAACATCAAGGACTACAATTTCCAGATAAAGTATCATCCCAGGAAGGCAAATGTAGTTGCAGATGCACTGAGTAGAAAGACAGTGACTACCGGATGTTTACAGATAGAGTGGGCTTTGACAGATCTATTCAGGGATTTGGATGTAGAGTTCCAGCCTCAGACTAAGAAAGTGATGATTGCAGATATTCATACTTGGGAACCTGAGATTTTGGGTAGAATCAAAAGAAATCAGAGAGAAGATCCAGAGTTAGTCAGGTTGATAGACAGCATAGCAGACAGGCCAAAGTTCAAACTCGTGGAGGGTGTGCTATATTGCCAGGGCAGATTATGTGTGCTGGATGTTAAGGATTTGAGGAACGAGATTGTGATAGAGGCGCACCATTCTCGTTACGCAATTCACCCAAGGAGTATGAAGATGTACCAGAACTTGAAGAGTTTCTATTGGTGGCATAACATGAAGAAGGAGATTGCGGGATTTGTTTTGAGATGTCTAGTGTGTCAACAAGTGAAGGTTGAGCATCAGAAACCTCCAAGACTACTTTAACCATTAAAGACCCCTGAATGGAAATGAGAATACATCACCATGGACTTCGTTGCAGGGTTACCACTCATGAGGGACCATGACAGTATTTGGGTGATTGTTGACAGACTCACCAAGTCAGCACACTTTATTCCGATGAAGATGAGAGGACCCATGGATATTTTGGCACACAAGTACATCGACGGAATAGTCAGGTTGCATGGAATTCCAGATTCCATTGTGTCAGACAAAGACATGAGGTTTGTAGGTAGATTTTGGGTTAATTTGCAAGCAGCCTTGGTACCACATTAAGTTTCAGCACTACGTATCACCCTCAGACCGATAGACATATTCAGAGAACGAATCAGATTATGGAGGATATGTCGTGGGCATGTGTTCTAGACTTGGGGAAAGACTAGGAGAAGAGTCTTTATCTGTATGAATTTGCCTACAACAATAGTCATCACTCCAGTATTGGAATGGCGCCGTTTGAGGCATTGTACGGACAAAAGTACAGGACCCCAATTTGTTAGGAAGAGATCAGTGTTTAGAGTTTTCATTGACCTTCGATCATTAGCGATACCGGTGAGAAAGTGAAGCAGATTATCAGCAAGCTGAATATTGCAAGAAACCGGCAGAAGAGTTATGCCGACCTTAAAAGGAGAGATTTAAAGTTCAAGGTCGGAGACAAGGTTTTTCTCAAGGTCTCATGACTAGAGGAACTATAAGATATGGACAGAAAGACAAATTTGCTCGAAGATATATCGGACCGTTTGAGATTGATATGCAAGTGGGTGAAGTGGCTTACAGGTTGATCTTATTGGCTAGGGATTTTGTGTTTTTCAATTTGATGGATGCATTATCATTTAAATGTCATTCGAATTTTCACACATGCATTGATTTTGAAATACTTGAAATCTTGACTTTTCACATGCATGGTTTTAAAACTTTCAGAACTTATGTTTCATGCGTGTTTTGATTTTAAACTTGAATGCATTTATTTTTGAAAAGAAGATTTTTGAATCAAGCATGTCTATGAGTTTAAAACTTTCAAATCAACTTAGGCATTTTAGGATTCATGTTTTTAAAACTCTTAGATTGATTTAAAACACGTTTCCAAGCTTAATTCCATGGCCCAGAACTCCCATTAGCAAAGTACTTTGGAGTAGCTTTTGAAGAAGGCAAAACTTTTTTCAGTCCTATAGTATTTTGTTACAGTTGTCGATCAAACGAACTCAAGATGTCGGTTAACCGAACTTTGACCGAACCCAGCTCGGTCAGCTGTCGGTCCCGAATCCAGAATGTGAAATCTGTGATTTCAGGGAACTTCGGTCAGCTGTCGGTCAAATGTTGGTCGACCGAACTTCAGTTCGGTGATCCAACAAGTGCTCTTCGGTCAGCAAACTTTCAAGAAATATGACCATTGGGAGTTCGGTTGACCGACAAGCTAGCCGTTGGACAGCTTTTTCTATAAAATAAAGTTCATTCCAAAGCCAAATTGGAGATTCCAAGGGATACTCATTGAGGTGTTTTGAGGGGAAACAAAGGGGAGTGAGCTCAGGGGGGCTAGTTGGTTAAAAGGGAAGCTAAAGCTTGAAATCATAAGCAAATCATCTATGTAAGCTTAATTAGTTTTTATTATCATTTGTTTTCATGCTTTGCTTAAATTATTAGTAAATCTATTTAGGCATGTTAACTATGATTTGTTGTGTCCTTAATATGTATATGTGTTGAATTGATTTATTGTTTTAGATGCATTACCTTGATTCAAATCAAGTAGGACTCAAATTAGTATATCTAAGTGAATCATGTTTTGGAATCATCTTTGAAATTATATGTAACATGATTCCTATACTTGGTTGAATCTTTGGTTGTTGTTTTTCATCATAAGAAAATCATTTTCAAAACTATCATAAGAAAATCATTTTCAAAACAATCTTATGTTTTGGATTCAACAACCTCACAAATCACATGTATTTGATTTTAAAGTTTCACACAACTTAATTAGCATTGATAGATACATCTTTTTCAAGTTGGTTTTTAAGTTACATTTGATTTGTTTCTTAACTTCAATCAAATTTATTTTTGTGTTTTACACTTTCAAATGCTTTAAGAATAATTCATTGAGCTTCATTTTTAAATTGATTGAAGTCCTTATGTATCACACGTTTTGTTCTTAAAATTTCACAACTTGTTTGGAATAGATAGGTTTATCTTTTACAAATTGTTTTTAACATATGGTTATCATTCTTTCCTCCATCATAAATGTTTTTATGAGCTAAAACTTTTAAAAGCCTTTGGCATACATTTATGAGCTTTTATTTTCAAATTGATTGAAGACATTATACATACACATTGAGCATTCATCTTTGCATTCATATAATATGTGTATGTGTGAATTAGATTTTCTCTTTCATATTCGCCTAATTAAGAGGCTTTGTATTGGAGCTTAAATGTATCTCTTCAAGTGTACTCGAAATACTACTTAGAGAGAACCTTTTGGTTGCATAGGTTATTGCTTAGCCTTAGAAAAGCGTAAGTGTATAGTTAGGGGTGAACCATAAAACCCAAGAGGTTATTGCTTAGCCTTGGAAAGAATATTGTAAGGTTATTGCTTAGCCTATTGAAAAGCATAGATAGTGGAAATCCGATGGGGTGCGGAATTATAAGCCAGTAGTGGATGTAGGCATTGAGGCCAAACCACTATAAATTATTGTGTTATGGTGAATGCTTTGTGATGATTATTTTTGTTAGCTTCCACACTTTAGTTCTATATCATCACTTGTGACTAATTGATTTAAAGAACTTTAGAATTTGGCATAATTGGTCACTAATTAGACGCTTGCCCTATTCACCCCCCCCCCCCCCCCCTCCCCCTCTTCTAGGGTTCGGATCTCGATTTTTCACTTACCGGCAGAGTTATCAGGAGTTCACATAGTTTTTCATGTTTCCATGTTGAGGAAATACATTCCAGACCCTACACACGTGCTACATCATGAGCCGTTAGATGTCCAGCCAAATGTTACATTTGTTGAGAGGCTAAAGGAGATCATAGACACCAAGGAACATGTTTTGATAACAAGGACCATTCATTGGGTCAAGGTACAATGGGAGCATCACAGTCCAGGAGAAGCGACTTGGGCACTCAGAGATTAGGTCAAGGAGAAGTATCCAGACCTACTTCCGGAGGACCAAATAGTCAAAGGGAGGGGGGGAGGATGTACCATCCCGGCCCTTAATCCTATATTAATTATAATTAATTGAATTAAGTTAATTAAGTGTGTTTAGAATCTTAGTGAGTCGGTTTTGACATGTGGATCACGCGTGCGAAGTCTCGCGCGATTCCGAGTGCTTTTGGGCAGAGTAAGGGGTTGGTTTTCAATTTTGGGAAGTTTTCAGGAGTTTTCATGAGATTATGAGTTTTTTTGAGTTTGAGTGCATCAGTTAGGTCTCGGCATTTTATAAACTTTAGCCTTCGGTTGCATTTCAATTCGACGTGTAGAAGGGGCCTAAATGTGCACATTTATCAAGCTAAGGACTAAGCTGAAATTCCCAACTAACCTAACCTAATATAAGCTACAACCATCTCTTATCCTCTCTCTTTCTCATTTTACTCTCAAGCTCTCTAAGTCTTATCTCCCTTCACTGCCTCCTCACCATTTCCGGCCACAGGAGCTCTGTTTTCCCCGGCCAAGCTACACTTCATCCTCCCCAAGCCTCCAAGAACCCAATCATACCATTTTCAAAGCTTTCCATTCACAACCCACTTCATGGTAAGCTCCCCAAGCTTCTAAGTCTAGCTATTCTTCTTCCTTTTGGTTAGAAATGGACTAAGCTAGCTCACATCAACCCTTTGCATGCATTTGTAGGAGTCATTTTTGGGTTGAGAGTTGCTTCCTCCAATTTGAGCTCAAAAAAGGATTTTCCCCAATTTTCTCTTGGGTTTTGTCTTAGCTCTTCATTAAGGTAAGTTAATATAGATGTTTATGCTTTGATATGTTTGTTTCTTCCTTAAATTGATGAATGATGATGCTAGATGACCATATGCTCTATTTTAGTTTGAATTTGATGAAAACATGATAATTAGGTTATGGATTGAATTGAATGGGATGGTTGTGGTCTGAATGGACTTGATGACAGGGAGTATGGATGTATGTGGAGAGGGCTAGGCCCTATTTTCTTTGCTTGCAAGTGTGAATGAAGGAAAGCAATGAAACTCCCCATTTATGAACCAACACAGAATTCGCTTCAGAATTCTAGGAGCAACCGGTTAACCAAACTTGGATGCCGGCTAACTGAACTGCAGTTCGGTGACCCTCGGTGACCTGTCAGTTCCAATTCCAAAAGCCAACATTTTTGGAGGAGTTGGACTATCGGTCAACCTTTTGGTTGACCGAACTGCAACTCGGCGACCTGTCGGTCCGAATTCCAGAGAGCGACATTTCTAGGAGAATTGTGCAGTCGGCACCCTATCGGTTAACTGACCTTGATGTTTATCTTGACCGAAATCCCCCTTTTTAAAAGGGATTGTCTCCTTGGTTTGAGGACTTAGGTGGAACCTTGATTAGCCTTTTTGGACTCATTTGACTATATGCAAGAAATGTTTTGAGCCAATGATTTCTCGTAGTTATTCCGGTTGTATCGGGTTTCAACCTAGCTCAATTTTTAATGGTACGGGACAACGGGATACCCTCCTTTATATCTATGCACGAAGATGACTCATTCGGGTATCGCGAACCTTATTCCTTTCGTTGACTAAGTATTGTTTTACGTGACCTCGGGAATAACATTGGACTTAGGATTGGATTGTTTATCGCTTCTGATTCAAAATTGTACCACTTGATACCTTTTACATGAAATGTCCATGCTCATTAGCTTTGTTTACTTTGCTTTGTTTGGAATCACATGAAGAACGTAGATGATAAACTTAAGATCCCTTTTGATGTTCTGCTTGTTTCGAAGTTTGATTGAAGTGTCGAGGCTAGGCGGCTTGATTGTAAAAGCTTGTTGAGAACTATTTATGATGATGATGTTTTGAAGAAGTTTGATGGATTTGGTTTCGATTTGATGATAGAAAGATAGTTTCTTTTTCTATTAATGAATCTTGTTTACGCAAGAAAGTCTAGCCCTTCACTATTGTTTGTTTAGGACTCTTTGTTTCAGGCACCACTCAGCTGCTAACGTCCAACACTGCTGGGGCACCACCTGTGTGAGGGCTTTAGATTTTGGGTTGTCTGCAGTTCGAATTTTTATATTTTAAATGGATGTACACCATCAGATACCCCTTTTGAAAAGAAGTTTTGAAGTTTGGTTTTGGAGTTTGGTTTTGAAGGGTATCGTTTTGTTTGTTTGTTTGCCAGGTTTTCATCCTTTGCCCGGCTTAACTCTACCACAGCTCACATGTAGAGTCGGGAGGGCGATGTTGAACTATCCCATGGTGATTAGCATATATGAACGGCCTATTTGTTACATATTTATGTTAGATTGATTATGATTTAAATGCTATGCATTTCCTATGATCTTGTATATCGCCTACTATGATTCGTACTGCATATCTCGATGTTATATACATATATATTGCTTGTTGACCGTCTTGTCTGATGATGCTACTCTTGGTGCATAGGTACCGAACCCTTCTATTTCGAGGAGGAGACGACGAAGGAAGTTCAAACGGGTCAGCCTGATGACCTCCTACATTATTATACGGACGGTATTGTTTAGCCGTATCGACCCCGTACTCGAGAGCCTTCATGATATACTTGACTAGATTCATCTTTTGGTTTCTTTTGCTTATCTTTTGGTCAGGCCCAAGTTTTAATATGGCCTTTCATTTTAAATAATACTTTTGGTTAACTGTTTTAAACTTGAACTCTAGTTAATATAATTCAGTATTTTCTATTAACTATACATCTTAAGATACCATTTGTATTTGTGGAGCTTCCGCTATATGCTTATGTATTTGAGGAAATGTTTGTACCTCATAGTGATCTTCGATCTATATGGGACATGATTGGGGCCAAGTGTTGTTATTAATGTTGGAAATTTTTAATTAACCCTAATCTCACGCATAATCCCCAGTTTCATGATCCTGGGCATGACAAGGATGGTAGGAACGTTGTAAATAAATCACATCCCTTGTTAATTTGGGGCACACCTATCTTGCAAATTTTATAGACATCTTCTCATTTTTAAAAAAGGTAAAATCACAACAACCGCTAAGATAGTATAAACCCAATCTCTAAAGTTTGTATCCATCGTCGGTAAAGAGAATTAAGTATATTGACCACCTGCAGCATACTGTGCTTAACACGTACAGTACTGCTATGTGCATGACCCCAGCTTACATGGAACGTACAATCTATAGTGTGGGTTGAAGAAATTGAAGAAGTCTACTAGTTACTTGTTAGACTTGTTGGGAAAATGGGTGTACTTGGATTACGGGTAGTATAATTCTGTTGCTACCTTGTAGAAATGAATGGGTTGGTCTGTTTTTTTTGGAGTTACTGGAAGTGGTCAGTTGTAAGCTACCACCTATTTAGAATGCATCGAGTCCAATAAATGATGTGAAAATTTTTTTATCCAAAGCGTGTCTTTTGGAGGTTGGGTTTCCCTCAAAGTATGCCCATTTGTCCTTTATTTTTCCACTTAAAGATCAGAGCCATGTTCCCCAAATTTCATCAAAATAGGCCAACGAGGTAAGAAAGAAAAGGCCGAGGCCCGCTCCATTCATATTGAGCACTACTAATCCTAACACGCGTGAGCGCACACATACACACACAAAAGTGAGGCATAGGAAACTTTCCATCTAACTATATTTTTGAAATTGAACCTCAAGAACACTCCTTGAATTCCAGATAGGAGCCTTCATTTTTCATCTCATTTGACAAGTCATTTGACCATATGGACATTTCCACATGACATTCTTCACGTTGAGTGCCATGAAATTCAGGGTGTCCAGGTTTGTTATGGGGCCTTGCCTAATTAACGTCCAGATGTGGACGTGCAATTTCATGAACCACGGTTGAGTAGGTGCTATTGAAGATTTTTCTGCCAGCATATTGAAGATCCTTTCTCAATACTTGTCATACTGCATCGAGATACTGAGCTTGATGCCTGCTCTTTCTAACACATCAATGTTTATGCGATAATTAATATCTTGTTAAGGTTGATAACTTCCTTTGTTTGGCAATGATATTATGATTTAGTGTATGATGAATGGTAAATAATAGATGTATGTGTAATGCTTCTTGCAGACATGGTGTATATTACTGTACTATGAATTCTTATTAATTTCTTATATTTTGTTACTTCTTTTCTTGTGTGTTTTTGCAACAATATCGCTTGGAACGAAAAATTTTGTTTGTGATAGTTCTAGGTATCATTACACAAGATGCTTATTATTAATTATCTGATCATCAATTAAGCAATTTATAGGTTGCGATTTCGATCTTAACTTGCAACCTTCAATATTGTCAGCTACTTCAGTTTCACTTGTTAAATAGAGACCTTTGCCTCATGCTAAGGATGTCGACTATTTTCCTAATCCAATTTTTTTTTTTTTTTCTTTTTATAATTGACTCTAACTCATTCTTCATGAGGCTAATTAACAGTTGAGGCATCCTTCTCAGAATCTAGTAGAAGGATTTCATCATGTTTCATTTGAAAGAGAGAGATTGCTGAAAGAATGGCAACTTGTCAGTCCCTACCAATAACTTTGTCCACAACCTTTTTAAATGAAAGATGTTTCTAGGATTATGGTTTTAGAGATTTTCTCTTAGATGTTAGAATACTTTTCGACAAGTAATTTACTCAGTAGTTCACATCTGATGGTTTTTCTACAAAAATCAATCATTTTGCCTATAAGGTCATCCAATCAATATGCTTATTGGCGTGGGATGCTTTAAGCGTATCTTAGAACCCGCGCGGCCATCAATAAGATTCAGATTGAGTGGATTCTTAACATTTCTCAACCAGTCTTATGATACAAATGTTAAGCCGCCTGATTTTGTTCATATTCATTGACTAGCTTCGCTACCATCAAGTAAAGGATTAATTTTCTTGTAAATTCATCATCATACTCCCACCGTCCATATAAGTCCAAATCATCATTTGAGAATTCGATAGTAGATATTGTGGGCTTGTCCTGGTATGTGGCTTCTCTTGGGGTAGCAGATATTTGAATATTTTCCCTACATGTAATAGGGTTTGATCTGCCTCTTACATATGCTTAAGCTCTTCCCATTTAGTACGTCACCTTTTGCAGAGATGGAAAGGACTGTTCAAAAAGTTATGGTTTCCTTAGTTTCAAGATTAATCGAAATAGAAGTGCTTTTGTGAATGATGGAATGACATGGATGATCACCCATCCATCCCTACTCCTCCAAGGGACTCTTTGTTTCCTATAATTAAATTCTAAGGGATTTTAAGATTTTATATATCTATAAGTGGTTTAAAATGAAGAATCAATGGTGAATATTTGAAAATGACCATCAAATAGCCTTTTATTTAATGAAAATTGAATTAAAGGGAAGTAGAGAAAGAAATACCTTGGAAGCACTCTAACAATTCAAATTCTAGCAAAATCAAGGTCCCATCTTCTTTGCTACTTTATATCCTTCTTCATTCACTTCATATCCTTTAATCCTTACCTCATTATTAATGTTTCGGTTGAGCACATTTATCCATGAATTTCTATGAATTCTATGCAAGCAACCACCACTATAATCTCTTCCTTAATTAGCACTAATAAATTGCCAACTTTAAGTAGTATTAGAAAGATATTTCATGCACAAGCACTCCTGCGGGAGCACAACCGAATTTCACCAGGTCCTATACAATGAACTGCACCCCATGTGCAATGCGCTTGAGAAAATAGTCTACTAAATATTTCCATTTTTATTCTCCTAAAAAGAGCAATGGCTAAGAACATCTCCAACAGATATGTCAAATATGACATGACACTAGAAACGGTAAAAAAAAAAAGGTGAAGACTCTCCAACCGAATATCATATTTGATGCGACATTTGACACGGGACATTGGACTGCCATGTCTGACAGATAAAAAGCCAACATTCCATTTATTAATTTTAAATATTTTATGATGTGAGTCCTATAAAAATTTTAAGACTTTTGAAACAAACAAAAGGGTCAAAAGAGGTAAAAGACAAAATTATAATAAAATAAATAAATTTGACATTTCAGTAGAATTCTTATTTTAAGAAATGCCAAATTTCAAATTTTTAAATTATCACGTAAACCTCCAAATGAAACTTGACATCTCCAAAATATCGCATCCACTCCGTATTCTCTAAACCTATCTTTTTGTAAACTAATTCGTCCAATTTATTATAGCAAATCGTGTAGCAGGATCTCCTAGCACGCCCTAATGATTCTCTGCTCCGAGGATCGCGGCTCGTGAACCCTTGAACACGTCATCAGCAGTGCTTCATGTTCAGGCTTTGCAACTTGAGCCATAATGTCATGACTAAAGTCCCTGAACTGCTACACAAAAGGACACGACCAGTAAACCAATTCCTTAAATCAATTGGTGTGATCTAATTAAATCTAAATTATTTAAAATAAAATTTTTATTATACCTATTGTCCAATCATGCGCATCTAAAGTCTTGCCCGCTCAAAATTACTGTTTCCAAGTCATTTTCAAAAATAAAAAAATTTACTGTTTCCAAGTGCATTAGTTTGATATATATATATATATATATATAAAAATAAGATAAGCTCAAGTGTGTGGTGGGGTCAACCTACGAACCCACATGGGGATTGGGATTGGGATTGGGATTGGGATGGGGGGGGGGGGGGGGGGGATTTTTTAAGTACTTCCTAGGATCTTCCTCTTTGCAAAAAATCAGCCTCAGTTATGATTTCTATCATCTCCATATGGGCTCAAAAGTTTAATGATCAATAATCAATTCGGATCGATACATAGTCGATCCAACGGTCCAGTAAATTCGGATTTGACCAAAAATTGGTGGACATGTGCAATGTAAAGGGGTCATGTGTTTGGTTCATTTGGATGGACCAAAGATGGGCTCCACAAACATGAACTTATGAGATTTTATTTTAAGTTGATTTTAGTAGAGCCTTGCTCATATATATATATATATATATATATAAAATGAATTTCGTTTTAGAGCACAAGTAGATTCAATCATGATTAATTTGAAAAGTGTCAAGACTGAATTCCAGTAAAATTCAACAGAACAATGACTTTGAGCAAGGAGATCGGCCCACAAATGAATTTAGAGAAAAGTAATCTGATAAAGTGAGCAGAAAAGGAGACTCCAGGGGCCAGAGTTTTAGAGGGGACAGGCGACAGCTGAGCAAAAGGCACCATCATATTCATGGGTTGGTTGGGGCCCAGTGAATGCATGCGGCCTACCGAAAGTGGGAGATTCTATCTATCTATCCTAGTACCTGACATTACTTTGCTCTTCCATGTTGTTTTTGTTTATATTTATATGGGCTTTTACCATGTTGGCGTCAGGTGGGCCACCAAGTCAGAGCTTTCGATTAGACTTTTTGTTTGATGACTTGATGGTGCTTGGAGTTGCCCCTGCCCTGACATTTGTGCATGTTGTTGTCCTCCCTGTGCGTCTTTTTCAGCTTTTTTTTTTTTTTTTATTGCAGCCAATGGGGTTGGATCCTGACCTATATAGAGACCAGAGACCCACCAATCGCAGGAGTGGACCCCACCGCAGCAGGTGGGGAGGGAACACCTGTGTGCAGGCCAACGTATGCATAACTAAATTATCTAACAGAAAGAGAAATTAAAAATCGATCTTTCCATTGTTGGGTGAGAAGTGTAAAAGCCCAATCAATTGGGCAACTCTCGGTGTGTTATTGAAATCCAACTTTCTTTTTGTTTTTGGGAAAGTTAAGAGTCTTTATTTCCAAAGAGAAATTACGGAGAACAAAAAAAAATAAGAGAGAGCTCCAAAATTACTTACCTACACTTGACAGAGGGAAAAAAAAAAATGAAAGGAGCTAACCACCAAAATACAAACCGACTGTGAGACCACCTATAAGCCCGCCTATTAAAAAAAGAAAAAGAAACAAAAAAAAAAAAAAAAAAAAAACTCAGCATGATGCGCAACCATACAAGGAGGCAAAGGGAGAAGGCAAAATATAAGAAAGACCAAAGAAACACAGCAACTGTTGACCTAGTGGGTCCAGACCAATTGGATTCAGAGTCATGGGTATTTTGGTGATTGTATCAGGACTTTCTTATTGACTAAGATAGGATTTCTTGGGGGATAAGAAAGAGAACATTATATATATGATGTAATGTGTAACCCATGATAAACTAGAATAGATCATACGAGAGTGAACCCAAGGGAGAGTCGAGTTTCTTTCCTGTGGGCGTAGGCAAGATTGTCGAACCACATAATTCTCTTATGTGTGATTGATTGGCGTAGGCAAGATTGCTTGTTCTTGTGTGGTTGATTGATTACTTGATCGCATTGATTCACGTTTCTGCATACACACGCACAACAAGTGGTATCAGAGCCTACGGTTTGCTAGGGTTGAATTGTGCTGTGCTGCGTTGCAATCGACGAATTGGATCAAGGTTTTTGATCCAGATATTTGCACATGGTTCTTCGTTGTAGAAACAGGAGAGATTGATTCCAATCTCTGTTGGGCCACACTTGAAGAAGCAGATAGCAGATCGGTGTTGATCTTAGGGGGCCACACGATCGGTTGTAGTAAACTGATCGAAGAAGGAGAAGAAAAACCTCTGGTTTTTCTTAGAACCTGCAACAAGAGACGATCGGACTCTGCTGACGCCGTCTGCGAGTCGCCGGTACACCGCTGCGCAGATCAGAGAGCCAGCCGCTGCCGGAGAAGATTCAGATCTTATTCAGAACCTAAAACAGGGCGCTGCCCATGCATGATTCCGCTGTCCATCACCGGATTTCGTGCTGCCAGGACCAGGGAAGAAGCGCCACCTGCGTTGTGCCACCATCGCTTGAGGAACCCCCGCCGGAACGGGAGGTTGCAAATTATGGTTCTGAAATAGAACCACAACGAAGAAGAAGAAGGAGTGGGTCGGGACTGCAGGAGTCCCGGTTTGGTCTAGGTCAGGTCAAGCCTAACTCGTTTCAAGACCAAGTCAGGTTCGGTTTTGGTTCAATTCATCTTGACCCGCGAAACAGGAAGCACATTCTAGCAGTTGCTGACATCAGCATACGTCAACAGAACGTACGGTCAGCATTTCGTCGATATCTTGATAATCCGAGGTCAGATCAAAGATTCATTTGCGCCTACAGACTCGTTGCGAGCAAATCCACATAACTGTGGAAGAAGATTGGCAGTTTGACGGTCAACATGAAAGTTTGATCAATCGGAGTGCAAAAAACTTTTTTTTGCGATATTGAAGCCTTCCGGAGTCGGGTTTTAGATCCGTTTCTTCCAGCGTACTCGTGGTGATGAGATCTACAGATTGGTGCAGAAATTGAGGTTAGTGAAAGTTGTTTGTGTTTCTTTATTATTTGATTGAGATGGAGAACAACACTGTGAACACTACCATGATCAAACTCAACCATACCAATTGGTTGATTTGGAAACCTAAGATGGAAGATATCTTCTATTGCAAAGACCTCTATGATCCCATTGAGGGGCTGCCAGACCAGAAGAGATGTCTGATCCAGATTGGAAAAAGATGCATAGAAAGACCATTGGTCACATTAGACAGTGGGAGGATAATAGCATATTTTATCACATGTCTAATGAAACCAATGTGAATACCCTTTGGAAGAAGTTAGAAGAAAGATATGAAAAGAAAACTGCAGTGAACAAAACTTTTCTGATTAGAAAGCTTGTGAACATGAAATTCAAGGAGGGTGGTAAAATTGAAAACCACAGTCTAGTACAGCTTACCATTGCACGAGTCTATGGGAACATGAAAGCTTGGAAGACATTGCACGAGTCTATGGGTACAAGACTACAGTCTAGTACAGCTTACCACCCGCAGACAGATGGCCAGTCAGATAGAACCATTCAGACTCTTGAGGATATGCTCCGTGCTTGTGTGTTAGACTTCAAGACCCAATGGGATGAGACTCTACCTTTGTGTGAGTTCGCTTACAACAACAACTATCATTCAAGTATTGGGATGGCGCCTTTTGAGGCATTGTATGGCAGAAGGTGTAGGACACCTGTTTGTTGGAAAGAAATTAGTACCCGCAGTTTCTATGGACCAACCATAGTGAGTGAAACCAGTGACAAAGTCAAACAGATTCAAGAACATCTGAAACTATCCCAAAGTAGATAGAAGAGCTATGCAGACTCTCACAGAAGGGATCTACAGTTCAAGGAAGGGGACAATGTTTTCTTGAAAGTGTCACCTACTAGGGAAACATTGAGATTTGGGCAGAAATGCAAGTTATCAAGGAGATACATTGGACCTTACAACATTGTGAGTAAGATTGGTGATGTGGCTTATAGATTAGCCTTACCACCCGAGCTTTCTGACGTACACAATGTTTTCCATGTGTCTATGTTGAAGAAGTACATTCCCGATCCTTCACGTGTACTCTGGCATGAACCTGTGGAAATCAGGGAAGATGCTACCTATGTTGAGAGGCCTATTCAGATCATCGATACGAATGAACAAGAATTGAGGACAGTGACTATTCAGTGGGTGAAAGTGCTTTGGGAGAATCATGGACTGGAAGAAGCAACATGGGAATTACGAGACTGATGTGAATTTAAATTCAATCTTTTAATACTGCAAGTGCACAGTTGTCTTTTTGAGACAGTGGCAAGTACAGGTCCAATTCCACAAGGAGCACTACTAAGTTAAAATCCAAAATCTGATTTATTTTTTTTATCAAAGATTAATAAGTAATTGAGATCCAAGAAAAGAAATTAGAAAAAATTCAGAAACACAAACTAATCAAATATATAAAACAAATCAGAGCATCCAAAATCCACTAAGCAAGATAATTAATTCATCCATGCAATTATTCTACTATTTGTCCCAAAAATAACTCAGATCTTAAACAAATCAATGTTTTGGATCCGGAAGATTTGTCTTTTGCAAAAATCAATTTTTAAGAATAAGGTCACAACCCAAGACCTCCTTCACCTCATAAAAGAATAAAAAATCATAAGCATGACTCATCAAATTAAGCATAAATTATCAAAGGAGCTCAGCCCTAAGCATAATCTATCAAAATAAGTATAAATCATCAAACTATTTTCATTAGAAATCAAAACAGAGGCTGCCTAAGGCATGAAGACAAATCTATTATTCTAATAGAGCATGCATTTTGAAAGAGACAAAAAATAATAGAAAAATCACATAAATTAAATTAAAAATCTACTTAGCTTCATCTGTATGCTCCAATCCAGAAATCTAGCCAGCCATTGAAAAGAACTCCATAAGTAATTTCATTGATAGCATCTCCTTGTACAATGGTCTCTCAAAAATCTCTCTTCTAAAAATTTTTAATTTCTGGAACAGGGCTCCAGAATACCCAAAAATAATTCTTAAATTATATTAATTATGAAAAAAATAGGAGAAAGAGGAGAGAGAGGTATGGACATCCAAGGGGAGGGAGAGTTTTTTCGTAGCTACTTTTTGGTTCCTTTTATTTCTCCGGTTATCTATCAGATACATTGAATCTGGACACCTTCTCTTCAAATTTGATTTATCTTTATTGATAAGGTACATCTCTTATCCTTTTTGAATTTGAATGAGGTGGAAGCTTCTGGAAACCTCTGAGTGGCTTGGCTAATCTTCAGATGGGGTCTCACAAAGGATATGCAGCAATTGAGTATCAACGGTGTGGATTTAATTGCAATCCCGTCTAAAAATGAACATGAAAATCTCTGGGCCCATAACTTTGTCAATATATTTCTGATTTGCACGTTCTTGGATTCTATGGATATCTATTCTGAATAATCTTTCCAACGGTAGGTAAATTTCATCACTCCGACGGTCGGATTGAAAGTTATGGCCATTTGAAGATGAGTTGTCCTGAGAAAAACGGGATTAACTTCTAGAATTTGATTTGCAATGGATTCTATCTCTGCACAACTTTGATTTTTGAAAGGACATCAGATGTGGATGATTCAAACTCTTCTTCTTTTGTTCCAATCAGAATTGTACTCTTTGAATTATCCATCAATAATTTCAAATTTGCAGCTACTGTGGACCCTGTCATGTGGGATATTTCATCTGCTTGAAGAGTGGGCTCTATGAGAAGTCTTCTACTGTAGTTAAGACTCTGACATGATGAGTGGACCCCTCCTTTGATTAATTTGCATATGGCTTGTGTGTGGGGTCCACATGGTGGATTCTTCAATATACTTCAATTCAGCAATGCATGGCCCAGGATGACAATGTGTGCTTGAAAGTGGGTTCCGTGACAGAGGCCTGCAATTCTCATTTTTTGCACATTCCAATTCAATACATCAAATACTGAAGAGCCCATATTGAGGCGGGACCCATCCGGACAGAGTTCTACTCCAACTGGGACTCTTCGGAGAAAATTTGCAAAACATTCTAAGTTTATACAGAAAATGTATGAAAATTCAGGTTCGTAGGTGAAAATACATGAAATGATGAAATTATATGAATAATGATGTAATTCACCTAATTAAATCCATAATTCATCCTAAAATGATACGTAAATGTGCAAATTCATGAACTCAACAGAGACCAAGTGCAGAAGAAGTATCCACATCTACTACCTGAGGTGAGTTTTGTATATTTTATTTGGAGGACCAAATATTCCTAGGGGTGGAGGATGTAAGACCCCAACCCGAGAGACCTCGATTAGTGTTAATTAAGTTGTGTGTTAGTCTTAAGCGTGATTAGTGTATTTTGATTTAGTTGAGTTTAGAATAGCTTTGTTATAACTTTGGGAATTTTTGAGTGCCTTGTTGATTAGTGGGGCCCTTTGGGTTCCTTTTATGACTTGCGTTTACTTGGGGAATTATTCGAGATTTCTATGATTTGTGTTTTTATTCCGTTTTTCTTATCTCGTTGATCTCTCCAACATTCATGTCGATTCCGTTCCCGTTTGAAATCCCAAAACCCGACTTTCCTAGCTTTAGGGCAAAACAGTCTTTTTACACTAAATATGTACCCAAAATTTAATATCCCCAAAACCCGCGAAACATTTACTTTTTGGAAACTAGAAATTTCGACGATCATTTCTCCATTCTTCGTCGAATTCATTTGAAGCCCTGAAAGCCATGATTTTGACCCCCACAAGATTTCTAGTGGTGGAGCCCACTCCCCACTTGCTTTATAAGGAGACTTTCTCTTCCTTCTTCTTTTTCAAGCACAACCCCAAAAGCTAGGGCTTTTTCTTCACTTTCCTCCCTTCTTCTTACTTTCCATCACTAAATCTCCACCAACTTGCACCAATAACAAAAATGGAAGCTACCTTCTCCTTCCTCACTACTAGATCTTTCCATTGATACCATTTTTGAAGGAAACCTTCCATTCCAAGATCATCTTTGAGTTAGTTCTTGCCATTAGAGGACCTTACAAGTAAGCAATCTTCTCCATCTCTTAGATTTGTGTTCTTGTAACCTTGGAGAAGCTCCATTTTCATTATTGGAAGCTCTCTTTCTATTTCATTGTTTGACCATTTTTGGGTTTGTATTTGGGGTTTTTGTTGTAGCTTTGTTCTTGGCTTGGAAGTGGTGACTAGAGGTTTGTTTTTCTTGATTAGAGACACCTTGAGGCAAGTGAATGATTTGATATTTTGAGCTTTCAATGGTTTTCATGAAATGCATGGATGATTCCGTTATCTCTTTTATGCTTTTATTGATTTACACACTTTTGAAATAAATGCTCACGAATGAGTTGGTTGATTTGTTAACTCTTGAAGCATTGTCTTTATGACCTTTCGTTTATTGCTTATTTGTGGTATAAATGAATCCTTGTGATTGTGGAATTTCTCTCTTCCTTTGTGATTTGATGAGGTGAAGAAGGAGATTTGGGTTAAATGTTCATAGGATTTGATGGTGTTTTTGTTGTAGTAAGGAAGAGGATTTGACCCTCTCATTTTGGTGTAAAATACGACTCAAAGGAGTTGTAAGAATGAGAGAAAAAGAAGAGAACAGAACTGTCCCGGAACCCATTTCTGGACAGTTCACTCGAGCGAACTTGTAGGTCGCTCGAGCGAAGTGTCCAGAACAGGCTCTGCACCATTCCAGTAGACAATTCGCTCGAGCGACCCTTTATCCGCTCAAGAGAACGTTCCTAGAGCCATATCAGAACTCTCACAGAACCTTGTTAGTTCAAGCAAACTTATTATTCGCTTGAGCCAACGAGCGAACCCCTTATTCGCTCGAGCAAACTCTCCCAGGATCCTCACAGAACCCTGTTAGTTCGAGCGAACTTATGGTTCACTTGAGCCAACATGTTCGCCCGAGCGAACCTCTCTAAAGAACCCTTCCAGAGAGCTCGTCGCTTGAGCGAACTCCTTCTCCGCTCGAGCGATGAATACTGTTCACCTGGGGTTATTCTGGGAGTATAAATGAAATGTTTAAATGATTGAAAGAGGTTTATTGGGAACCCTATTGTGATGGGAAGACTTATGAGCATTGTTTGAACCCATTTTGAAAAGAGAAATCAAATTACAAGCTTTCATTTGAAGTTTTGAAAATCCCTAAGGTGTATAAAGAGCCCAAAATGTCTTCAAACTCATAAAGTACCAATTTATATTGAAATTGACATACATGACCCTTATTCACCTTGATCAAATTTCGAATTCCGATGCTTGCCCCGAAGCTCATGAATTAGATTTATCATTCCCGAAAGTATTGAAACAGTGTTATAGCATTTGTTAAACTCGTTATGCACTTTCCGTTTAAAATGATATTGTGCCTTGGAGCACCCCGTCCCACTCGTTTATACAAGTGCATCATATGTATTTTGTACATGATTTAATTTCCGTTATTTGACTTATGAGTTGGCACCACTGAGCTTGGATAACCTTATTGGTCTGATCCACCGACTTGGAGATCCCCCTCTCGTCCCGCCAGCTGCAGTTTGGATCCCGCTACCCAGTTATTACCATGGTCTTGTACAAATGCCGTATATTGCTACTATGGTTCTCAATGCCCGGCTCGCTACCGTGGTCATGTCCCGTATTATTGTTATTATTATTGTATGTATATGTTACTTATGTTGCTCCTCTTCACTTTGGTGACTGAGGACAACATCCCATTATGCTCTTATCACTTTGGTGATAAAGGACTTAGCTTTGTGTGGATGTCATCTTGCTTGTTTCCCGATTTTCTTGGATACCTTACATGTTTTACATTGCATATTGTTTTCAGTAAATGATTCTTCTATTTCGTGAAAGTTATTGTTTACACAGACTTCTAATGTTTTCCAAGGCAAATGTATTTATTATCGATTTGCCATATCCCTTCACCCACCTGCCAAACCGTTGCGTTTGACCCATTATTTTGGTACTCAGGTCCCATTGTTGGTTTCCCCGAGGAGGAGCTTGAGGAGGCAGTTGGAGAACCGCAGTGCTTAGTTGAGTGGCACGCCGATGATGTCATTTAGACGTTTGGTTGCCCGAGTTGCGAAACATTTTGGGTTGGGACTAACCATGCTTTTGGGATTTGATACTTTTGTTATATTAGCCTTTGTTGGCCTTTATTTTTGGGAAACGTAATTAATGATCTTTATTGTAAACTTTAACTTACTTTTGGGAAACGCTAATGATCATTGCTCACTCTGATGTTATGTTATATAAATGTGTTATCAGTCTTGGTATTTTGGATTCGAAAGTATGAATTAGATTTGCTACACGCTTCCGCATTCAAAAGAAAGATTCATGTTGTTGAGATATCCTCACCGCGGACACCTGTGGGAAATCGCGTATACGAGTGGCATCTTTTTATTGGCTCGTATACGTATTGTCCAATTAAATTCATACTATGGACTATCATTATATCATCCAAACAATTATTTAGTCTCGATCCCGGATTGGGCCCGTGTAACCCGGTCCGGGGTCGCGACAATCAACAAGATATCCTGCAACAGATTATATTTTGCTTACTGATGAGGGGGAGCCATAGAGCTATCTAGAAGCAAAAACTCATGTAGATAAAGATGAGTAGATGAAGGCTATGTAGGATGAGATGAGTTCTTTAAAAAAGAACAATACTTATGAGCTGGTGGAACTTCCAAAAGGCATAAAGGTTTTGAATAACAAATGGGTGCTCGAGCTGAAGAGAGATAACAGTGGAAAACTGATAAAGTACAAAGCATGGCTAGTGGTTAAAGGCTTTGCGCAGACGAAGGGGATTGACTTTGATGAAATCTTCTCTCCAGTTGTGAAGATTAATACTATCAAAGTTGTTTTGGGTCTAGTCGCCAACATAGACCTTGAACTTGAACAAATGGATGTGAAGGCTGCATTTCTTCACTGTGATCTAAAAGAAGAGATCTACATGACTCAGCCGGAGGGGTTTGAGGTAGAAGGAAAAGAACAGTTGGTCTGCAGGTTAAAGAACAGTCTCTACGGGCTGAAGCAAGCACCGAGGCAATGGTACAAGAAGTTTGATTCATTTATGGTAAGTCATGAGTACCAGAGGACAGCTGCAGATCACTGTGTTTATATTTGTAAATTTGGTAACGACAAATTTATCATCCTTCTCTTATATATAGATGATATGTTGATAGTCGGACATGATAGTAAGATGATTGATAGGTTGAAAAGGGACATGTCATAAACTTTTGACATGAAAGACTTGGGTCTCACACAACAAATTTTGGGAATGCAAATACGTCGTGACAGGATACCAAGAAGCTGTGGTTGTCACAGGAGAAATATGTTGAACGAGTGCTAGCAAAGTTCAACATAAAAGATGCTTAGCCAGTTAGCGTGCCTTTAGCCAGTCACTTTAAGCTCAGTAAGAAACTATGTCCTACTACAGATGAAGAAAAGGAATGGATGATATCTGTTCTATACTCCTCAGCAGTTGGGAGTCTTATCTATGCCATGGTGTGTACACGGCCAGACATTGCTCATGCAGTGTGTTTAGTGAGTATATTTCTTTCTAACCTTGGGAAAGAGCATTGGGATGCAGTGAAGTGGATCTTCAGATATTTGAGAGGTACATCAGATTTTTGCTTGTGTTTTGGAGGCTCAAAACCAGTACTTGAGGGCTTTACAGATGCTGATTTCGTAAGCGATCTTGATCGTTGGTTGTCTAGTTCTGGGTACTTATTTATTTTTGCAGGAGGAGCCATTTCCTAACAGTCTAAGTTATAGAAGTGTACAGCATTGTCTACAACCAAAGCAGAATACCTAGTTGCTAATGAAGCAGGGAAGGAGATGATTTGGTTGAAGAAATTTTTTCGAGAACTGGGTTTGAAGGAAGGAGAGTATATAGTCTACTATGATAATCAGAGTGCTATGGATCTTAGCAAGAACGCTACATACCATGCCTGCACGAAGCATGTTGATGTGAGATGCCATTGGATCCGTAAGGTCATCGAAAAGAATCTCATGAAGCTGGAAAAGATTCACTGACAAGAATTCCTCTGACATGATAACTAAGGTTGTGTCTAAGGGAAAGCTGGAGCTGTGTTCAAGTTGGCAGGATTGGACTCCTAGTAAGGGGGTTCAGAAGCGTCTTCCCCATGGTCTGGAGGGGGAGATTGTTAGCCTAGTGGGTCCAGACCAATTGGGTTTAGAGTCATGGGTATTTTGGTAATTATACTAGGACTTTCTTATTGACTAAGATAGGATTTCTTGGGGGATAAGAAAGAGAACATTATATATATATATATATAATGTAATGTGTAACCCATGATAGACTAGAACAGATCATACAGAGAGTGAACCCAAAGGAGAGTCGAGTTTCTTTCCCGTGGACGTAGGCAAGATTGCCGAACCACGTAATTCTCTTGTGTGTGATTGCTTGTTCTTGTGTGGTTGATTGATTACTCGATCGCATTGATTCACGTTTCCGCATACACGCGCACAACAACAACAATCTGAGTGAAATGGGCAGAACATATTGAAATCCAACTTGTGATAAATAAACGTCCTCTTTTTAAAAAAAAAATAAATAGTCTCTTTTTAAATAGATAAATAAACGCCCTTATATTAAATGAAGTATTTTTCAAATTTTATCCTAATAAGAGTTGATCCAACTACTAATTTAGAACTTCTAAATCTCTTTCTTGGGTATAATCTCCCCAAAATAATCTCTCTTAATAGATACCGTCTCTCTTTTCCTTGGATGTTTGGACGTGGGATAGTATTGTGGCTCTTTTAATGCGTTGTTTTTCATATCTTCAGTTAAGAAAACCCATTCTCGATTTGGACTTTTTTCAGGTAGAAGAAAAACTCCCTAAAAAGAGAAGAGGAAACAATAAACAAGAAGAAACCAACCGTCCAAACAGGAACCAATTCAGACGAGCCACTCAAAATTGATAGCTCTGAGAAAACCAAATTTAGGTAAGCAAAGAGCCACCTCTTTAAGCTTCGTAGGAATATAGCTAAAATTAAGACCAACAAAAACTCAAGAAGTTTCAACAGTATCCAAAACAATCGAGTTGTGACCGGTCCAAATTCCCATTAATTGCTTTGATTACTTCACTCCTGTTAGACAAAGCGTGAACTCTGGAGAATTCCTTTTCTTTGGCTTTTATCACTCATGAAAAGATTGCTCTTGCTTTTACATCTTTTGGATATAACTTTTTTCCTTTACAGGGCTCAAAACAGTAGAGTTATGACCGGTCCAACTTCCCATTAAAAGAGGCTCAAGGGAGGGCGGTTTTAGCCGCATAAGAAAAGGCAACGAGAAGTAGTTTTGACATGGATCATATTTTGATGGACCCTAAAACAGTGGTGCAAGTTTTGAAGGCAGATCATGACTCGTCCATAAATCCCAGCATTTTGGACATTAGAGCCTTGGGTTCTTTATTTTGCTTTGCAGACTATGATTATATTACTAGCATCCTGAATGGGCAAACGAATATGTTTTCTAAAGTTTGCTATTATGATAGACGGGATATAGGTTGGGAAAGGGCTTCTGTTATCTTATCTAGGAACTAATTTGGTGTTGTTCTTTGTGCTTGTCCTCTTTCCTTTGTTTGTTTCTCTTCCCTTTTAATGAATATATGTTTATTTACCAAAAAAAAAAAACTTTTGGCCCTTACTGGCTCTTACACCAAGATGGGATTCATAGTTCAGTTAGCATTGGCACCTAGGGTCAACCGTCTAAGTCCAAAGTTGGGTCTCACAGTTGGGCAACTTGTCAATAGTGATATTTCAATATGAAGACTCATGAATTGATCCATGGGCATGTGTATGAAACCAATTCTAACGCCACTTGGCCATGAGTGTGTTGGCTATAATTTTAGCATTTTTACTCATGAGTACATAATTATAATTTAAAAAATCAAATTAAATAATTTTCGAGTTGACATTTATAAAAGATCTCTGGCCCATTGTTTAGAGCTTGAGTCCTTATAAAACTTTAATAAAATGACTGACATTGATGAAACCTTTGTCATGTAATTAGTATAAAAAAGAACTTTTAAGCACCTCTATTTATAGTAAGCCACATGAAGTTTCTTACTTACGAATTAAATTAAATCAAATTTACTCTAGATTTTGAATTTAAATATTATAAATTTAAAATTTGATAATAGATGAAACGAGATGTGTTGATTATGAATTTCAAACTTTGAGAGGATTAAGATTCTAGGATTAATAATGGGTAAGAAGAAAAAAAAATAAAAGAAGACAAATCACAGCATAATGCATATCTTATTGGTGATTTGATGAACTGTCTTTTTCATAGAAGTAAAAAACCGAAACCCCCTTATGTGTTATAAAAGTTCTACTCCTTACTAAAAGGGGAAAAAAGATACTTGAGGGGCAAACAAGAGGAAAAAAGGGTTGAGAAGGCCCAAAAGGATAGGATCAAAATCTATCTTTGAATATCTTTTCTCCTATTTTATAGAGAAGGAACAAGTTGAGAGGGGTCAATTGCCCCCTCTCAACCCTATGTGGCTCCATCCCTGCAGATAGGTTGTCTCAAAGGTTGCATACCACTCACCCATCTAGGGAGGGGGCAAAACATGTGGTTAAAATAAAATACAACCACCAAAGTTTGAAATCGTGTGTTTTACAGGTTTTCTGAACTTGTCTAATAAAAGTTATTTAGATCACCACATTGCAATTCGTGGTTTCTGGTTCATGGGACAAATTGATGTATGGATATTTGAGACTCTTAACCTAGATCTAATAATATAGAGCAGCATATTGCAATCACAAAAAACTCCTACTATCTTCATAGATGGCCTTCTTAGGTCAAAGGTATTTTGGTCATTGTACTAGGACTTTATTTGAGCTAAGAAAGTAGAGATTATATATATGATGTAATCTTTGACCCTAAGCTCCGGAGAGAGTCAAGATGTGAATCATTGCTCTCTTACCGTGAATGTAAGCAGTTTTGCCGAACCCCGTAAAATTCTTGTCTCTCATGTGGCATGATTGTTCAATCTCATGTTTTATGCTTCTCCACGCACACGCACAAGAAATATATTCAAATATGTGAGTTTCACACAAAATAGAAAACTAGTAATAACTGGATCATCATAGATCTACTGATTCTCCTAAAGAAAACTCTATCCATGCTTTGCTAAACACGAAACACATATCCATATGGTTTATACATTGTGACTTGAACAGACACAAGCCAAATAATTAAGGTATGAACAAAATAAATAATGAAAACAAACCTCATTATAAGAAATAAAGAAGAGATCCACTGTAGATTGATAAATGTACTCGATATACATCAGACTTTTAATAATAATTAAAAGAACACTATATCAGACTTTGGCTTGTTGCTCACATCCAATCCATTCCTCTTAACAGTTCCAACTTGAATAATGCATACCCATCTTGTAGGTTCGTTGTACCAACTGTCATAGTTGTAGATGGAGTGCAACCTCTTTTCCTTCAAAAGTAGTATATTGCATGTCCAACAATTGGTCGACCCTTATATCAAGAAATAAACAAGCTTATTGTAAATGCATGCCATAAATTGAAACACCAAGGAATTCTCTTCTTACCGTGGCTTGTGTCTAAAAGGAAAATGGCACTTAGGGCTCTTGTTGGTGAATTACATAAAACGTTTATCTCCACTCACAAGAGTAAGATTTTTCAACATATGGTTCCAAAGGGATTTATCATATGAACGTCTTAGAAGTCGATTCCAGAGCCATTTGGAGATTTGGACAATATAAGAGAAGTGTCATTGATGCATGTGCAAGGCAACATATAAATGCTTCAGCAGTCTGTGTTTTGATTTTGATATCCATGGGAATATAAATAAACATTTGCATTGGGATCATTCTAATAAAATACAGACAAAAGTTTGTCTGAACCATCCTAGTTTATTGAGTCCCATCTTATATTTAGATTACATGGTTTGAGAATGAGAACGAAAACGAAAGCTACCTGTCCTTGCAAATAGATGGATGCACAATCTCACAAATTCACAGGCCAAACACAATATCTACCATAGATTCAGGCTTAAGTGGACATAGCATATAATCTATACATGTATTCCGAACACCTAATCTATTAAGACTTGGGAATCGGTAATAGCAAACACATAGAATCATCAAAGGTCTAAGGGACGTATAAAGTGGACTACACACACCAATCATACACCAAAGAAAGACAGCTCTGACTATAAAAATGTTCAAGAACTGGTAAGCTTAACAGATGATATCAAAGAACATGGAACAATTTTGAATGAGATTAATATATCATCTGATCTAGGAGTTAGCAAGCCTTCATATGGTAAACAGTCTTTTACATGGATGCCTTTGGAGCCCACCATAGTTAGGCTTCTACCAATAACACATTTAAATTTCCGTTCTTCGACAAATAACATTGGAAATAGAAACAACAATACCGAGCCAAGCCTCGGATCTTGAACAACAAGAAGGCCTCGCTTCCATAAAGGATTTCTGGAAATATTGCTCAACACCTACATGGATAAATAAATAAATTTCATCAAAGGGCCTGCATTTTGGATAAAGCCCAATATTTTAATTGATTGCTGTGTATAAAGTTGGAACTTCAAAAAATAGTAGGTAGAGTTCAAAAATAAACATATCTGTCATGGCATTCATTATTCACATAAAATTCTATACAAATTGCAGGTAGAAGTCAAAAACATAAATGTAAGGAAAAACAATTCAATTAGGAACCTAACTACAAATCAGGAAATGCTAACATCAACATATGCTTATTTCAAACCCCACAAAAGTTAGAAGACTCCTAAATCTTTTGAGTAAATGCTTCATCATCTCTTTGTATATAAATGGCATCATTTCACCAACTGGCATCTCCCAAATTTCTTTGTAGCGTGACTCCTCTTTTATTTTATTTCTTTTCAGCTGGGTGAAATTTCGGTTCAGACACCAAAATTGAGCTTTTCCTACACATTTTAGTGTGACTCCTTTATTTTATAAATCATGCGTACCATCTCCTTCTAGTCAATTGCATAAAATAAAAGGTGAACAAAAAGAGTTGACAAAAGAATGTTGGTTATGGATCACCCAGACCATCCAAGACATACTCAATTATAGAACATAGGAAAATGAAAAATCAATGGTATCAATCCCTCTAGGGTGAAATGACTCCCATCTAAATCTATCTGGTTTGTCCATACAAAAAGATGATCATGATGGTGGCGGCAGCAAGCAAAGATCGTATGGCTCCCAAAGCCTAGGTAGAGGGCAAGGGATTTTGGCATCGAGCTTGCCCTACCAATTCCCGCTCTAATGCAGGAGGGTGACATCGATGTTGCAAGGAAGATGAGAAGGAAGGGCAGTTGCAAGACAAGTTTTTAGGTTATGCTCATCCTCTGCACCTCCATCCACTGCTCGATCCATTCTCAGAACAACCAGGGGAGAAGACGAAGAAGAGGGGGGAACGGAGCATATCTGATCTAATGAGACGAGAAAGAAGAGGAGTGGACTTGTTTTCGATTGAGAAACAATAGGTTTTGCCCTCTATAGCAAGAACAACACTTCAATTCTTTCTCTTGAAAGGTGAATAGTGGTTAGAAAGTAGTTACACAAAAAACTCTTAAATCTTTCTTTCCTTGAGCCACATCAGCAATTGGGCCCCATTTATTACTTTAAAAGACATGCCTCTTTGAATCTCTTAAAAAACGAAAACACCTGTTTCATATCTTTAAACAATTTCTCCACTAAAACTATTCATCACACCAACTTTGGACATTTCTTTTCCACACGTCCCAACCAACCTCCCTGTCTGTGTCCCTTTATGCTATAACTCAAAGATGGATAAGACCTAGATGAGGCAATTGCAGTGTAGAATCTGTCAAAGATGGATAAGTCCCAGATGAGGCAAATGTAGCGTAGAATTTGCATGGCACAAGATCAAAACATGTTTACAAGAAGACAACATAGGTGAGAAAGAGGCAACTGTGTTATGTGTTTCATATAAATGGATTTATATGTTTCATATATTATTCAGGTTACATGAGACTTAACTTGTGCATTGCACAGGGCCTTCATGCTAGTGGAAATTAATTTCCTACGGAGGCAGCCCTCACAAAAATGGTCCTCATGAACAAAGCTTGTAAGCACGAATAGGGCAAGACCGGGAGATCACATAACCGTCCTTTAGAGCCCACTTGCATATGGAGGCCTAGGAATACCTCGGCGAAAGGAGGTACCCACTATGTAAGGCCCTAACCCTAAGTAAGTATGATTAGGCTTGATTAATCTTTTATAGGTGCCAATTGAATAGGTTTTAGGGTTGATTACTGGATTATCCGGTTTGGTCACAATTGGACTGAATTTGGGTTTAGTGAGGGTGGTTTAGTCATTTGGATATGGTGAAGGGTACTTTCAGAAATGTGCCAAAAAGTCTGTTTAGATGTTGGCTAATTAGGTTTGCTTGTTAGCCAAAGAGTTTTTGGGTTTTGGGTGTGTAAGATCCTAGGCAAGGTTGGTTATAACAATATTATTGGATTTGCATTGATTAGGGGGGTGATTATTCGGTTAGTTAACTATATTTAGGGGTTTTGATAGCTTTTGGACCTAGATTGGTAATTTAGAAAAGTTATTTGAAGTTTTGAGCATTGAAGAGGGGATATTTGTAATTTTAGAAAGATAGGTTTAGGGCCTTTGTTCTGGTAGTTTTAGTTGTAGCCATGGATGAAACTAGCGGCCAAACATGAAATATCACCGTTCACAACCGTATCGGTGTGTATCGGCCGCTAGTTACCCATACTAGGCCGATACGCACCGATACGTTGCGTATTCGGACGCACCTAAGGTATGAACGTTCAAAAAAAAATAAAACAGTAAGATTTTCCGTTTTACTGGAGGAAGAAGAAGATGAAAAAAAAAAAAGGAAGAGTTAAAAAAATACAGAGGAGAGATGCAGTAAACATTCCTATCTCGAAGGCACCTGCAGCGGCAGGAGGCAACGGGTGGAGGCAGCAGCAAGTGGCAGAGCAGCAGTAGCGCCTGCTCTTCTTCTTCTTCTCTTCTCTTCTTTTCTTTTCTTTTCTTTTTTCTTCTTTTCCTCTCCCCCTTCTTGATTTTTGTCGATCCTTGTGTTGGGAAAGGCAAGAGGGCACCAAACCCTATTTAATTTAGGCCCTGGTTTAAATTCATTTGGGGGTACTTAATGGGCCCTATTAAAGTTCTAAAGAAAAATTAAATGGAGCCCTTCTTTTATTTCTCGATTTGTGTGTCAACCTCCAAAACCTATTTAATTTCGGCCCTGATTTTAATTCATTAAGGGAAACTTAATGGGCCCTATTTAAGTTCTAAACAAAAATTAGATGGAGCCCCTCTTTTATTTTTTGATTTGTGTGTGTCAAAACCTCTTATATTGAATCATTATCGGGCACTTATGGACAGTTTGAAAAGCATAAATAAAAATTAAATGGAACCCTCTTTTATTTCATTAGAGGCCACTTATGGACACTTTGAAAGGTATAAATAAAATTTAAATGAGCCCTCTAAGTAAAAATAAAACCTGAAGCACCTAATGCCTTTAAACATTGGTGGGCTCCACAATGGGGCCCAAAAATAAAAATAAAAAAGTCATGCCTTAGCCAAATATAACTTAATTGAAATCAATACCTTAGCCAAATTCCACTCTAGTTGAAAATAGAGCTCAATCAAATTTCACTCTAATTAGAAATAAGATCATAGCCAATTTTTGCACTAATTGAAAATAAAGCCCAGTCAAATTTCACGCTAATTGAAGATGAACTCCAACAAAATTTTATTCCAATTGGAAATAGTGCTCAACCAAAGTGAACCCTAATAGGAAATAGGGCCTTAACCAATGAGCCCTTTTCACTCAATAAGAAATAAAGTCCTAATCAAATTTCACTTTAACAGAAAAATTTTCCCTATATAAATACAACTGTGAAATGTGATATTCTAAGCAACATAATTGGTAATATATTGATGACACTATTGATTATAAGTATTTTATTATTTTCTAAGTTAACATGACTAAGGAACATAAAATACATGTGAAAGAAATGATCATCACTATTATTTTCTATTCATATAACGATACAGGACCTCATATAACGAGGGGACTGCAACGCCCCCTAATCTAAGTTACATTTGCAACAAAAAAAAAATCAATTATTTTCCAATATTCTGGATTTTCTAGAATTTTTTTCAGATTTTTTTTTATGATCTTTTTCAAAATGCACCGCTATGCTGCTACGTAACACCGACTTTGTAGCGGTTTGGCGGCGGGCCGCTATGCTCGCCGCTACTGCTATTTTCATCCTTGGTTGTAGGGTCCTTGGGAGAAAGGAAGATTTCCATTCGGTTTCTAGAAATGCCCTTGTCTTCCCTTCTTTGAGCATCTTTAGTAATGAGGGTACTTTAGTAATTTGATCTTCCTTATTTAGCAACAAAACCAAAAACATTCCCTCATTCGTTGCTGATTACCCTCTCTCTCTCTCTCTCCAAGCAACAAGAGCAAGATCTACCATTCTCCTTGTAGACTTCCTTGAAGATCAACAACAAGAAGATCTCTAGCTTCTCTTTCTCCATCTCTCATTGGATTTCCTTCTTTCTTCTCCAATTGAGGTGAATTTCTAACCCTAATTCTTTTACTAGCTTCCTTGTTGAATCTATGATAGAATTCCGCCCTAATTCCTTCTTCTCCATTGGACTTGTGTGTTTGATCCCTCGATCTAAGTGGTTGGAGAGTCTGGAGAGGATTCTTGGAGTTTTGGGGTTGAAGTATTGGCTTTTGGAGTGTTTTTCCCTAATTTCCATACCAAGGCATGTAGACATGTGTAGATTTCATTGCATGTGAGTTATTACGTATGGACTTTTGATGTTTATAGCATTTAATGATGCTTATTGTACATGCATTATGATGTTTCATAGCTTTGATGGTGTAAGTTCCTATTTAATGTACATCTTGTGGTTGATGATGTGTAGATTCTTAGATAGGGGCATTATGCAAGTGATATCTTATGAATTACATGGTCTTTATTCTAGATCTTTTGATTCTTGCAAGAATTCCTCTTAAACTTGATGTAATTGCCCTAGCTTCCCAATTTCTAAGTTCTTGTCATGTAATTTGGTTTAATTCAAATGATTTGGAAACCCTTGGAGATGAAAGGCCTTAGATCTAGGTATTTTGATGATGGATGATGGTTTGGAATGGCCAAAATATTGTATCTTTGATGTTTGGATGGAATGGGAGTGGAATTCCCATGGTTCGGATCAAGATCGACATTTTCGCTAGAGTTTCTGGGAAGATACGGCTAGCCGTAGGCTTCCAGAAAGCTAACCGTGAATGCACTACAGCTAGCTTTTCCAGAGGCATAAAAATCAGGATTTTGTTCTACGGTAAGCCGTAAAGCTAGCCGTAGTATACTCACGGCTAGCTATAATAGTCTCTCGGCTAACTATAAGCTTGGGTTCCTTGTATCCTAGAATTTGTTCCTTTTGACCTTCAGACCATGTTTGGGACCATCATACCTATTTAATGACCTATAAATATGGGATTTTCGGTAAGTAGACACGAGAGCTTAGCCTTTTACTTATAAGTTGGTCATATTAAGGTGTGAGAGAGAAGCCAAGTCAAGAGGATGGTATTCATGGATCTTTCGGGTGCCCTCGACTATCAAGGCACCCTGATTGTGGAGATGGCATCTAGACCATGTATTCACTCCCGAAAGGCAACCAATGACCTAGGATTGGCTATTAGAATCCACATTGACCTGTACTTCAGGCAGCAATTGATATCAATTTGTACCATATGTTGACCACAGACCCCCTTGCATGGGAACAGCAGACCAAGACTTAGGCTTGTTATATTTGAAGGCCCCATTTTGTAAATTAAACTGGCTCAGATATACACTTGCATACCCCTGATCTGTTATTTATCCTTTGGTTATGGAATGGTTATACTTTGTTTGGTTTCGAGCATGGTAGGTATCTTTGGATATTGAAACAACCAGCATATCGGACGTTGGGTGCACTTTGATGTACTTGGTGGTCTTGTTGCGAGCATAGTAGGTATCTTTGGATGCTAAGACAGCCAGATACGTGGATGCTGGGTGTAATAGGTGTCTTTAGGAACTGAGCTTGCTTGTTTTGATGAAAGGTACTAAGCTTGGACCAGACCTAGATATTTTGATGGTGATGGACAACTTTGATATTGAGTATGATGGATTTTATATGGATTGGATGGGCATATTGTTGTACCATTTTACATACTTCATTACAACATTGTTACTCGCTATACCTGTTTATATCATATTTACTAGATTGCTCATGTATACCATATCTTAGGCTTAGCTCTGATATTGTTTAGATTTAAGGAGTATCTTGGTTATGGAGTTGGAGGTCTGGTGATGGTTCTTGAGAAGTTTTAGGAATGGGAATCACCGCAAAAGTGAACAGCACAAAATCGGTGCAACCATGGAATTATGTCCTACGCCACTTTTTTTTTATCGGTATTATGCCCTACACCACTATGGAGTAAATTACACTAAATCAATGCGAATATGGAACTATAAACTCTTCAATCACCGATTTTGTCGATGACACCAAACCGGTGTAGCCATGTAGTTTTATATCCTCATATCATTTTCAAAATAATGGTAGTCACCACGAAGTGAATAACACTAAATTGGTAATCATGGAATTATATATTCCTACACCACCGTGAAACAAATCGAGCTAAGTCGGTGTGAATGTGGAGCTATATATTCCTGAATCACCGATTAAGTCGACGGCATCGAGTCGGTGTAAACCATGAAATTATGCATTCTTACATCACCAAGAAGCGCACTGGCTAAATCGGTATAACCTTGAAATTGTACATTTCTACACTACTGAAGAGTATAGTCAAAATGGTAAGATTGTGGAGACTCTGCACCCCTGAATTCGCCATGACAAACAAAAAATGACATTGTGCGAACCACAAGGCAATATGTGAAAGTAACATACCAGCATATTACGGGGAAAAAAACAAAGAGAAAGAAGAGACAAAAGGGGGAGAAATGGGGTTGCTTCAAAGAGATTGCAGCTACAGGAGCTAAGAGAAGAAAGCAAAAGAAGATGACAACTCGAAAAGAGAAACAGATGTTGCAGAAATATCTCCTTTCCCCAAAATCCCTCCTTTAGAGGCACTAATTTGTGGTGGTAGCAAGTAAGAAAGGCTATACCGCGGCGATGGCAGTACCTCTGACAATACAAGTATCAGACCCAAGCTGGGAAAAAGCATTGCGCTTTCAAAAAAAAAGAAACGAAAGAATAAAGAGATCTATTCAATGAAAAGCAAGACTCCATCAAAACAACCACCTGCCAAGCGCCATTAAGAGCAAAGACCCTTTCCTGAAAGTCCCACCTCCACAAAAGCAGGCACCTTGAAGAGCTAATGTCTTTACAAAAGCAGAGAATACCCTCATGAAAGCAGACACTCTGGAAAACTAACATTCTCCCGACACTTTCGAGAACTATTAAAGAGGGGGAAAGGCTAATGGGTCACGGTGACAAGATGACTCATGAGCCTCCTGCTCAATGATAGCATTCATAAGCTACAACAGCAACAGTCTTACTCTATCAGGCGCATGACAAGCTCAATACACGATAAGAAAGCAAAAGATATTATCAAAACTATTAAGTCGCAGCGGCAAAAAAAAAAAAAAAAAAAAAAAAGAAGGCAAAATCCACTTCAAAGAAGTCTTATAAAGGAGGAGGATCAAGTCCATTTGCACAAAATAAATAGAATCTTTCTTAAAGAACCTTGTGAAGGAGGGACCAGGCATTCTCGATACAACCCCTAGCCACGATCTCCACCGAAGTCAGATACTTGGCCCTTTCCTCCTCACAAAATGGCACATCTGTGGACAGCCATTGCATATCAGAATCAAGAGAGTGCATCTAGCAGCGGAGATCCTCCACACTGGTGGATGCCATCTGAAAAGATTGTTACTGCTCCTCTAGTTTTCTAGCCAAAACACCCGCCTCTCTTTCTAAGGCCTCGCGGCATGTGCGCAATTACTCCAACTGAGCCAAGTGCTCGTCCTCCATTCTTTCAGTGGCTTCAAGGTCAGCTTTCTTGGAAGGCATTCTACCTTGGCATCCACAGGGCAATAGGCACAGTCTAAGGAGCACGGACACGGACACGACACGGCATTTCTCAAAAAAGTAGGACACGGACACGTGAGGGACACGTTAATATTTACTAATAATAATAATAAATCTAATCATATAATAAAAGATAATATCATTTTTAACTTTGTAATCAATTAGCAATCAAATAAATAAAAATCCAAGTACCAGTGTACCACTATAATATTTCCTCTCCTTCATTAAGTTTCTCAAACTTGGTTACATATTTCCACAGAGATTTATTTATATCTTCTCCATTGGAGGGGTGTGAGCTAGAGCCACGAATGGAACTCATATTCCTAAATTCCAGAGGTGGAGAAGCAGCTGATAAATAAAAAAAGAATTATTTGATAAAAAGAACAGCAACCAAAAAAAAAGAAGATCAGCAGCAAGGACATTTGTAGATTTGCATATTCGCAGTGAAAAAAAGAAAAAAAAGCATCAAGGAGGTTTGCAACAACAACACAGCAAAGAAGAAAACAGCAAAAACAGAACATGTAATGATCAGAAAAACAGCAGCAGATTTCTAAAAAAAGTAGTATAGAAACAACAAACATATTTGATGAGCCAAGAAAAAAAAACAGTAGCATGAGCAAAAACTAAACAAAAAAAAAAATGTTATTTGCAGCAAAAAAAAAAAAACCAGTAGAGAAAGAAAAAAAGAGCAGCAACAAAAAAGAAAAAAGAAACAGCGAACCTGATAAGCAGAAGCAGTATCACGAGCGAAAAAAGGAAGCAGATTCAGTACCGCAGCGGATCGTCTTCTTTGATTTTCTTCTTCTTCCTTCTTCCTTCTTCTTCTTCTTTCGTTAGGGATGGACGGATGAATGGGGTTTTTTCTCTTTCGTTTAGGGCTGGATTGACGAATTAAAAGAGCCCCCTTTTCCTCTTAAGTTGTAACTTCTTACAAACAGCCCCTTTTCTTTTTTCTTTTACTCTTATTTTTGATTTTTTTTTTCCAATTAAAAGAGGCCAGTGTGTCCCCCAACATGTCCCAAGCGTGTCCCTAGCATGTCCAAAATATAAAATATAAAAAAATAAATAGGATACTCTTTTTGGCATGTCCGACACGTGTTGGACATGGACACGACGGCCCTGAAGAGGTGTCCATGCTTCCCAGGGCCCAATCCTAAAAGCCAACATCTAAGCTTATTGCCATGGAAGCAGCCCTCACGAAGGCAACACTAACAAAGGATAATTGTTGGCATAAATAGGACAAGACCGGGAGATCACATAACGGGCCTCTAGAGCCCACTTACGTATGGAGGCCTAGGTACAACCCGATGAAAGGAGGTATCCACTACCTTCGCAAAGGAGGCTTCCCACTTGAAACTTGCAGAGGCAGCTCCCATGGAGGAGGCTCTTATTCGTGAAGGAACCGAAGGAAGCTCTCATCGTTACTTGTTAGTCACGACTGGAAATTTTTGTGCTACCACAGTGGGGACTAGATGGAAAAGTCTATAAATAGCACCGATCCCCTAGAAAGGAGGGGCAGAGAGAGAGAGAGAGAGAGGACTAAAAGGAGGTTGAGCATTTCTGGAGAGGTAAGGATGGAGACTCCATCAGAGCTCCCTTTGCTGCCTCTGTGAGTGTGAGGTTTAGGTCTTAGCAATAGAGAAGAGAAGTCAACAAGCATCCATTGGAGAGCAAGGTAGAGTCTCCAAAGGAACACCCTTCACTTGACCAAAGGGTGTCTTGGTGAGAGCGAGTGATTACGCTAGGGAGTTATCGTGGAGTTCAACGAGCTCTATTTGATCCAACTGCCCTGCCTTAGTCTCTAGCTTCCTAGTTCTCTTTGTAAAAGCGGGCACCAGTGATTAGCACCTAATCGACCGGGAACTTAGCGTTAGCCCAGAATCCCCATTTCTTTTTACAATATCAATGTATATGTATTGTTTCATCCAATCATACATCAATAAAAAAAAATCAAGTTGGGAGAGTCCTCCTCCGGGTCGTGGATGTAGGCATTGCCAAACCATGTAACTCTCATTGTCCATTTTATATTTTCATTTCACAGTTTGCAGTAGTTGTTAATTCCAATACTTTACTTTCCAAGCAAGTTAACATAGTAACATTTTCATTTATGCATATACAAAATCCTCTCTGTCGAAAAAAATGACGGCAGAAGAGAAAGGGTTTTCTAAGGAAGATGACGCACCAAAGAACCATTTTTTTTAAATCGGGGACAAAATGGCTTCTATTTTCATCGAAAAACGGTTGCACAAATGAGTCCTAAGGTTTTTTTAGAAAGGTTTCATTCCTCTGAAGTCATCTTTGAAGGGGTCTTGGGAATACAACCAATTGGGCTAAAAAGAACATGGATTATCCTAAGAGATTAACTTTTATCCCTAGGGAGATTGAGGAGCTAGCATCACCAATGTGGACAGTGTTTTGGCATACTTTTAGAGCCTTTTAAAAAATAAAAATAAAAAAACTATGTTTAGAGGGGAGCATAATTTTTAACATTAATACATATTTAAAAGATTTATTTTTTTTTGGTTTCTCAACTTTTGATACCTGAATTTCTTGAAGCATATGCTAAGGATGATACATTGCTCTTCTTTTCTTAGGCTCCGCTTCGGCTTCATGGAGGCCTTACCTTAACTCCTATTTAGCATTTTACTTCATTAAATTAACTCTTATTGAGGATTGATCGTCAATCTAGCATTGTTTAGCCATTTCAACACCATATTGATATTGCTTGTAGGCCCCATTATCTGTATTAATGAGTATAAGAATTTGTTTTTGGTACTATGCTAATACTATAATGCTTGCACTACAAAGTTCTAACTCAAAAAGGAAAAAAAAAAGAATAATGATTTTTTATATATGTTAAAACTAGCTAGTCAGTCTCCTACCATTTCGTATCAGTCCTCTCAATAACTTCTTCGATTTTCTAGGTTGTGGAGAATGGTGTTTTAAATTTTCTCCTAACTCGAATATGTAACACCCACATGGATTTGACATACGCACATGTGAGATGTGCGGGCCATGCCAGTTAGTTCGGCTTGACACGCACAGGCATAAGCGTGGTCTACAGCCACACAAAGAAATGACTTTCATAAATGGACATGAATTTATAAATGAATATAAAGATTTTAAAGGAGGAACTCACAAGACCACACAAACTCAAACAAAGAAGACTTTGTTAAAAAAATTTATAAAAAAAAAAAAAAATCTAGGACAGTAACATCAAAATCTATCCATTTCCAGGTAGGGGCCCATAGTTGGGAGGCTTTTTAAGGGGCAAAAAAATCTGGTTTATCTTTTGCTTGTACCAATCAGTTGGGGAAAGAAAATATTGCCAAATGGAAGCTAATAGAGTGCCATGTTGAGCGAACTTGTTAGCAATTGTTTAACAACTTCAGTTTCTTTACCAAGTCAATTATATTTTGAATGTCACAAATAAAATCTATCATCACCACTCATAAACAGAACTTTTATACTTTGCTAGTTAAAAAGCAACACATGCACAAAATGAGTGCAGTAGAGATGAGAATGTTGAGAGAGATGTGAGGTAAAACTAGAAAAGATGGAATTAGAAATGAGCGCATTCGGAAGTATTTAGGGTTAGAATCAATAGGTGGTAAATTAAGATGGGATCATCTGAGATGATTTGGATATGTCCAACGCAAGCCAGCTACTGTGCCAATGAAGGATAAGTCTTTGTAAGCAAGTGGATGGCACAATAAAGAAAAGGATAGGCTGAAGAGGACATAGATGAAAGTACTGAGGTTCGATCTGAAAATGTGTAAAGTTACCTAAGGATTTTGCCCATGATAAGACTGAAATGGAGAAACAGGATTCATGTAGCCAACCCCAACATAGTTGGGACAAGGCCTTGATGACAACTACTCGCCAATACTGAATTAGTTAATTTCCTTCTTTATTTTCAGTCCCAGAGTTGAGTTGACCTGGTAAGATTTCCAATAGAAGTTGTGAATTTTTCACTTCCTCTTCTACCATAACATGTTCTGCCGACATGAAACCATTTGAGTTTCTAGAACATAGTCTGGATCAAGTCAGAGACTAGCCTCATTTGGAATCAATTTTGTGGTACAGGCCCATCAATCATCATAGGACTATGTTCCAGCCAAGCCTACACATACTTAACATCAAATGGAAACACTTCACTAATTGGCTAAGCCTTGGGGCCATGGTTTAAAATTGCGGTATCGGTCGCCGTTATCGGTCCGTCGCGGTTGTTGCGGTGTGAATTTTTTTTTAATCCAAAAAAATATCCAAAAAAATCTAGAATATTAGAAAATGCTGGAAAACAATATTTTTTTTTTCCATTAGTAACAACAATAAATCAAAATATCGGTCGCCTTAAGTTATGAGTCATGGCTGTGTCGCAGTTCGCTGTCTTCTCCAGTATTTCATATAATGCAACTATTATTTTGGCTCATGGTCAATTTATTAGTGTAAAATATAAGAAAATAAAAATAACATAATAATTATCTATACACTATCAATAAGCCATTAGTATTTACTATTTAGTATCATAAATACTCCAACAATTTTTTTTTAAAAAGTAGAAGATAAAAAAAAAAACCATTTTTCTACACCCAAAATCATGTTTATAAGCAGATCTAGCATGAAAGTGTGTAGATCTAAGTGAAGAACACAATACAAACCCAAAAATGACATGCCAATGATCTTTTTATTCATTTCTATGCTTTATCTAAAAATAAAAAATAAAAAACACATAATAGTAAAAATAAGGGAGTTAAGTTTATTTTCTCTTACTAAATAAATTGATTTCTTCAAGAAATAGTGTTGGAATTTGGAAATAAGTAAGAGAATGAGCTATGGAGACATGGTTGCTCTAAGGAGATGAGGGGAGAGGGGAAGAAAATGCGAAAATAGGGAAAAAGTAACAAAAAATTAGGGTTTTTGACCATTACTCCATTTCGGCCAATATTTTCAAAATATCGGCCGAGATATCGGTTAAACCGATATTTTGACCAAATCGGCTAAGATTGGACAATATTTTGGGGATATTTTGCCTGGCTCGATATCACAGCAAAATATCGTTGCGGTATGAGCTCATACCGATTCATATCGGCCGATATGAAGCGGTATCGGCAGAGATTTTAAACCATGCTTGGGGCTCACAAGCAGCTGGATCAAGGCCAGATCAACACTATACTAATTGGCTAAGCCAGATCCTCACTTTAAGTGAGGTACAGAAGCAGCTGGATCAGGGCCAGCTGAATATCATGCCAGATCAACACCTAGTTAATTGGCTAAGTCCTATCCTCACTTTGAGTGAGGTCCACAAGCAGCTGGATCAGGGCTGGCTGAAGATCAGGCCAGATCAACACTTTGCTAACTGGCTAAGCCTGAGACTCACTTTGACACCGACAAGTAGCTGGATCAGGGCTGAATAAATCCAGGTCGGATCACTAATAAAGCTGGGCATGGACAAGCTAAGCTCACCCAACTGTCCAACTGTCCCCTGTGCAGCTTAAGCCTTAACCGATAGAAGGAGGAGAAAGATCCAGATCATGTCCGATGTTTTTGGAGGCACCGAATATTACATATATTAACACCCTCTGTAATGACACAGTATTTTATTTAAATGTCAGTCACTCATGTCAATTGAAAAAATTAAAAATTCATAAACTCCTGCAAAACAAAAGATGACACATTTTCAGGAACAGCAGGACAGCTGACAGTTTGAACATCCCTGACCCCTCCAATATCAATCTAAGGCTGTTACACTCATTCCTCCTCCACTTAGCAATGATCTAAGCTTGACAATAACCAGGCTGTGTATGCGACACCCATATCAGTTTATCTAATGGCTAGGAATTTGACAACTATGAAGCCATTAAATCAGTATTCATGGTTACCATTTTTTCATAGAGGTCATGCTTCCAGGTGGCCCCCACAGACTGGACGAATGGTTTGGAAAATCTTATAATAACTCTTGAAAAATTCAAGAAAACGTAGGAAGGGAAAACAAGTGTTTGCCTTCAAAAATCTAACTAGAAGGGAAAGCAAGTGTTTGTCTTCAAAGATTTAACAATGCGACCAATAGAATGTGTTTCTCTAGGCATAGTAACCAAAACATGGACAAGGAAAGAAAGAAAGTTCAGTTAATACAAACACCAAACATGGTATAGTCTAATACGACAAAATTTCAATATTTTAATATTTTGAGGATAAAATAATGAATATATAAAATATTACAATATAGGTGCCAATTATAACTCCTCTGTTTGTCAAGGTTTTCACAAATGGAGATATAAACTATCACAAGGTTTATATCTCAATGAAAAGGGAAAGACCCTCACAAACTCTGTAAAATGGAGGCAAATTGTTTTATAGTCCATAAGGACCACTCCCCAACTATATTATCAATAGATTAGATTCAAGGAGTTGTATTTTAGATGCGGTAGCATCTAACACTCAAACCTTTCCAAACTCAATTGCATACCACCACACTTGCAAATGTGGCATACATGTACCATGTCCCATTCGATCTACTCATCAGGTTGGACTCACATGAATAGTAAATGGCTGTGTGTGAGTGTTGAACTCATAGGATTGGGGAAACCATAAAGAGTAGTAGACGGACCACCTCTAGGATTAACAAATGGTGAAAATAACTAGTTCACTGTTTTTAATTGTTCAATCCACCATTTTCTTCTCCCCTTGTAGATCATAATTCTTACTCAGTTCACAAGAAATTGCATGGCAAGACGTTAAGATATGCATATGGGACTGGTTTGCTTGAGCAAGTTGGTGTTAAGATTGAGAATTGAGCACATGTGAGTTGGCTGTGGGTGAAGCACGAATGGAAAAGCAAAAACTTGAAAATACAGGGTTGTAAGCGCTAAGAATTTTTTAAGTACCTTCTTAAGGGAAATATATATATACCAGATTTCTTGTGTTACAGGTTGTTCACACCATTCCAAGGAATTCTGACAATGAAGGGAACAGGGAAAATAAACAAAGCATACGTGGTTAGAAAGTGAGTAGGAACACAAGCAAGAATAAAGGTACATATTCAAAATATAATAGCACCTGAGAGAATTTTCCATAGTGCCCAGCACCAGGTTTTTCAGCTGAGAAGATGATGAATCCATTGCTCCACAATAGAAGGAGAGCCATACCAGGGCCTTAGTGTATCATCTGAACCAACTGGAGAATGATAGACTCCATCAAGGCTAATGTTTAGTGCCCCCTCCAAATGAGCTGACATTTCAGGAACAACCCCATCACCCCACACATCTGCCTGCCCACAGACCTGAAATAGATGAACTGATAAGAATACTAAACAAATTCTCGAACAGAGTAGGGTATTTATGAATTGAAGCCGTGCTAAAAATGCAAAGGTTGACATCATTGACATTGATGCTAGTTAAAGAAGAGGCATTTGGTATTGAACCAATAATGTCATGAATCAATCTAATGAACCTGTTTGTATCCCTGACCGATGAAGCGGGCACGTAAGGTTGTAGATAGTGCTGGGGACTTGCTGTTTATGACCGCTGTCTGAGATAAATTCTGATCATTATCATTTGGAATCGGAGTTTCAAAGGTTATGTTGGGGCTATCAAAGAATCGAGCTCCTTGAATATACCTGTAGAAATGGAAAGGTAAGCAAGAATTAACTCTTACGTGGTAGAGGTATGCATCACGCATGAAAACAATCACCAAACAAATGGATCACATAACAATTTCTTCTAAAACACTTCACCGGACTGGTTGATAATCATTTGTTGTTATAAATTATAATTCATCATACTTGAGAATGGTTTTCTTCTTCATGTGCACACCATAGGACTTGGATACCGACCACCATAAATTGAGACTTTTGAACGACAACATCAGAGATTGTTAGAAGGCCCCTCTAAAGATGATTGGGTTCCAACCAGTAAATTGAGTGACTGTTAAAAGTAAGGAACATCAAAAATTGTTAGAAGGCCCTCCTAAAGCTGATGCAAAGGCATGAGAAGCACTTCTTCTAATGAGTACTACTTAGAGAAGGCCCTTTTGAAGATGATGAAAAGGCATGAGAAGCGCTTCTTCTTATGAGTACTACTACTATTATTATTATTTGATTTTCGTGGCCACATTACCATGTCTAACTGGAGTCCGGAATACTTTCTCATCTTTTTTCTGCCTATGGACAATTCCTTCGGTTACTCCTTAAGTTGACAATGGTTGTTACTAACGATGATACTTCCACGATCAAGAGACTGAAGTCCTTGAAGCATTTTCTTGAAGTAGGGGTTGCCCAATTCCTCGTGGTGGTCTTCTCCATGTACGCCCCTTATCCTTGCATTGGCTTGTTTGTCAAATAACAAAGTTTCCAATGCTCATCTGGAGCCACGTCTTCATTTACAAATTGCAGTGGAGTTAATCTTGTTTAAATCCTTTGGATTCTCATCTCAAGTTGGCGGGAGGCTTTAGAAGTTAAAGCCTTTTGGATTCTAAAGCGTCCCACCAACTAGAGAGATGGCAGGAGGCTTTAGAATCCAAAGGCTTTTAAATTAAGTCATACAAAGACAGAATATACGGAGTGTAACTTCAGTGGGCATATTCAAAGAGTTGAAACTACTGTGAAAATTGAAACCTAGGAGATGCCACATAGAGATTCTTTGAAGATCTCAAGATGATGGAAATCAAACCAGATCTTAGTGAGAAAGATCTACCATGAAAAACTGAAACTACTGTGAAAGACCTACACTTAGGTAAGGGATGTACAAAAACCAGCCTGATTGGCCATACATCATATGGGAGGCTATTAAGTATTAAGTCTCAAGATGATGGAAATCAAACCAGATCTTTGTGTTCATGTGCCTGGCTTTGTCATAATCAATTCCAGCAGGAGAAAAGAGTGATAGTTGTGAATTGAATTACCTTCCTGCAATACATACATATTTAAACTGAGGTGTATAAACAGCTCTTGAACAATTTTTTTCAACATAATCCAAGAGACCTCTTGTTTGATCAATAACACCTGATAGGCCCTTAGGAGGTGGCCTGAAAAAAAAAAAAAAAAAAAAAGAAATATGTTAAAACAATTCATAAATGAACAACACTCAGGTTACATGAGGATAGAAAGAATCATTTTGTAGGGATTTTGTTGCAGATTCATCTTAGAGTCATTTGTCAAAAGTCATGTATTCAAACATTAAAATTAATTTCAAATTTAAAGTATAGTTGTAAAACCAGAACACGGGAAAATGAAGTTTAGATGTATTAATTTCCCATCTTCCCTTGATTCTATTTCCATAAAAGGAAAGGTCATTTGATGCTCATTTTTTCATATTCACCTTCCTTGATCTTCATTTTTAACCACTTAGGGCATGAATTTCTATGTATTCTATGAAAAGAAAGAGGCAGTAAATATTACTGCTTGACAAGGAAACACACTTTTGCAATATATATACACTAGTGCACTGCTGATATTCTAATGTCCTATAACAAACGCTTTGTTATATAACCAGTTTTAAGTCTGGAAAACAAGAGTTAACGAGCATTTAAATGTCCAAAATAGAGTGGTGAACATCTATAGGATGGGAAACATTGGATTAGGAATACTACAGCCTATGGATACAAGAAGTTCAAATATAGTGATCTGTGCCAGAATGTTAATGAAAATTCTAGTTCAAAGTTCTAAATTTGGTGACATTACATTAAACTCATACATGTGAGGAGATCCAAGAGTCAACAACAAAGATATATGAGAGAGCCCAAATTCTTCCATGTAGACTCTTGCTAGCCATCCTCCAGCCGAATGTCCAATTAATGATAAACCCCCGCCTACAATGCAATAATTTTGTTGTGAGTTAGAAAGCCATGTACGCTAAGCACAGTCTGAATGGTGAATGGATGCAAACAAGAAAGTAAGGTGAATAAATATGGAGCAGAACCAAAATGTCAAGGAAAAAAGAAAGAATGAATTACATACTGTTCAGTTATTCAAATAAAGGTATCCTCCACCACGTAATTCTTTTCATAACACATTTGCTTTCCCTTCTTTCTTTCTTCTTTTTCAATGGACAGCATTATAAACAACATTCTTGAAAAAAGAAAAAAGAAAGTGAAAAGCATGATGGAGGGAAAGAAAGGTTTCGCCAATTTCAGGTCAAAGTGGGTGACAGTTTCTCATCTTATCATTTATTTGCCTAAGAATAGGAAATGAATTGGTGACTTGATGCATATACAAGTATATTGGTTTCTTCTAAGTGCTGTTTAACATGAGAAAGAAATCAGAAGAGAAGATTTATAATTCATTATGCTTATTAATACAGATAACAGTGTATAATGGACAAAGTAGTAAGATTCAGTGAGCCTGAAATTGAAAAGCTGAAGCTAGGCATGTCTAAACTCTAAAGCTTAATATTTCCAATGAATTGAAATAATCAACCTTGGAATGAGCATGTTTATTATGCCTTGTACTATGGCTACTAACACAGAGTTGCACTCCATTTGTATTGACAGTTAGCAGGGACCAAAAAATTTAATGCAGATGAATTGGAGTATTGGAGAAAAGCAAAGATTAAAAGGGGTGCTCATGGCCTTCTTTCATAACATAGGTGATGGATTAGATACTCACCATTATTCAATTGTTATCTTTTCCATGTAATTTTTTAAATAAACAGGTAGAAATTTTACAATTTACACACTTCGTTTAACTGAGAGAATTCAATAAAACTCAGCTGTTTCATGGTCAGAAGAGTTCCAAGAAAATCAAACAGTGGCAAGATTTCAGTGCCTAGCTCTGATTTTCAAGTGAGTTTGGAATTGAACATAATTGAAGATGAAAGCAAACCTTCTGAGAGTTGTTTTGCCTCTGAAACGGCCCGGTCGACCCTTTCCAGATACCTGGTAGCAACAGAGTTAGATGTGAATATCAGAAACAATGCATTGAAAGCCGCTGTTGTGCGAAGCTGGGATCCAAAAAGTGAAGAAAGAGAGAAAGAATACCAATCAAGGACGGGCCTGGGACGGAGGGTTCCTCTCCAGTAATTGGCATCGAGCAATCCAGCAGCGTTCCTGAGCCAGTCAGGCCGAGAAACTTTGGCGACCACGCAAGGAATGCCATAATCTTCAGTCAAGGAAGAGGCCAGTCTCTCATAATCACCCGAGTTGTTTCCCAAGCCCTGAAAAATCAATCCTAGTACTCCTTAGCAGCGCATTTGATCACCAAAGTCACCATCATTGGCTCTAATACCATAATAATAAATTTCTTAACTACTATTGTAACCAATTCTACAAAATCTAAATACAGCATAAATAACTTTTCTAACAACCCCAAACTCTCTTCCTCTTCTTTCTTTCCCTTCTTATACTCATTCAGACAAAGACAAGACAACAATATATGATATGATAGATATTGCAAGAAGTAAGAAAGAGGATCGTGGAAAAGAAATAGAACCCAACTGGTAGAATAACGGCAGGGCGGCATTTGACAGTTGGTGGTGGTGGTTTTGGTCGGGTGGAGTTGGTGGTGGTAGTGGCATTGGCGGCAGAGAAAAAGAGGCCGCTGGAAGGGATGGGTTGCAAGATGGGGGACCACACCCACATACCTCTTCCTTCCTTGTTAGTTCTTTTCCCTCCCTCTCTCACTCAGCTGCTCATCCTTTGAACTCTTCTCTTTTATTTTTCCCTTGCTCTCGTAGGTCGTGGTCTTCCTCTGCACCTCTCATTGCATGATAAGGGGATGGGTTTGATGATAGATTCATGTGGTAAGGCGGCGCAGATCCGAAAAGCAAATCCGGAAGAGAATTGAATCGATGGGTCATCGTGGATGGATGGTCCTATGCCTAAAAATGCTCACGGTTCAAAAGTACAATCCCCCAGGGGCATGGGCATGGGCATGGGCATGGGCATGGTATCTCAGTTTGTCTGCGACCACGAGTTGTTACGAGAGATTAAAAGTTAGAAACTCTGTTACAATGCTCGATAGGGTTGTAATCGGGTCGGTTTTGGTCACGTCCATAGTGGATCCGAAATCAAAACCGTAAGAAAAAGGTGGAATCGGATCTAAACCCAGAACCGTTTCGGAACTGGCTTTTTGGCTCTAGAATTGAAACCAGAACTATATATGAGATGGGTCCGGATCCGAGTTCGAACCTAGATAGAGAATGATATTAAAAAATATATGGTTTTTAGAATAGTTCTTCAAAAATTTAAGTAATATGTGGAGTCTTGATCCATAGGTCTGAACCAAAGTGGAGCCAAACCCGGACTCATTTACTTATTGGAACCTAAATAAGGATCCAAACCCAGTTTTTAATGGGTCGGAACTTCCGGGTAATCGAAAAATCGGGGAACCATTTACATCCCTAACACTAGAGTCACAAGGGATTTACTTATCTCCCATTGGGCTCGAAGGAATTAGTCTGACCTAAAGGATTAAGAAACCCTCCGTGTATATAGGAGGTGCTCCTATAAGAGCATCTTTCACCTTACTCAGAGATATATGGTGGGGGCCCTCATATCCATATCAAATGTCAATAACTTAAATGTGAGGGCCCCCACCAATGTCAATGAGAAATGCTCCTACAAGGAGCAATGTGAGAGACGCTCCTCATTGCCATTGGTAAGCTTTGTCATGAACTGGGGATTAACTGTGTAAAATGTCTTCCTTGATTTTTCTCATTCCGAAGAAGCAATTGAGAGGGTGCATTAGTTGACCTGAGATTTTACACTGTTGGCGAATTTAAATTGGGTGAATCAGTATCTCCCTGTTTTGTATAAGGTGATTTTTTATTATTTTTTGCTTACAAGTGGAATTGATTAAGCATAAACAACAGAAAAGAAAGAGATTATGTTCTTAAACGGATCACCAAACAAATAGTATTACCCTCAGAGGGCACACATCTATTATCTCTAATCATCCTACGCATCCTACACCGTCTTCCAAAGCAGTTCCTCTGATATCGATGATGTGTCGCTCGTTTGTTTTTTTTGTGACCTACAATTCCCATGTGAGCAAACTTCCTGCAAGTAAGATTCTCAAATCTGAATAGGAAAGGAAATATAAAATAAGATCTCCTGCAGTGGTGCTAATTTGGCCAATTGGCTTTCCACGGGCACATTCTTTCCAGGTTATATTATTCAAAATTCTCCAACCATTCATCAAGTGCCATGAGACTGTGCCACCGGTATCAAGGGTTTTCCAGATTCTATATGAATCTCCTTCAATTAAAATATTACTAAGATTTAAATCAACACATATCTGGACTCCTCAAATGATCTCCTTGATTTTCGCCTCTAATAGATTGTGAGCCTCTACTGCAGCAGAAAAACAAAACTACATGTTTCCAGAGGAGTTTTCCTAGCAATTTTCCCAATCCCTGCCAATTGATTTTCATGGTGGTTTTGTTCTTTGCTACCCCACCAATCTCAATAAAAAAGCAAGAACGGTGGCAAGTATGTAATTTTTTTTTTTTTTTTTAATGACGGAGGGTGTCCGAGCCCTTTGAATCGGACTAATCCCTTCGGGCTCAGGGTGAGATGAGGAGCTGTGTAAATCCCCTATATGGCCCCAGTGTGGTTGCGCAGTTTCAAACCCTCAACCTCCGGCATCAAACCATGGTCTTAGGACAACTGACCTAATATATTAAGAAAATTTGCAAAGCACTAAAGATGGGGAGGTTTTCAAAAAAGTATAGAAGTTTTGGTTTATTTTCAAAAAAACAACATGAAGATTTGTATATTTCAAAAAAGTATAAAAGTTTTCTACAATTCTTTCAATCAAATCCTCTCCATACGAAATTATAAAATGACAAAAATACCCTTTCCTTATAATGGTTTTTTATCTTTTATTAATATTCCCACCCCCCCACCCCCCCCCCCCCCCCCAAAAAAAAAAAGCAATCATTTTGATTTTCTGAAGTGGGACCCACTAGTTCATTTGCATTGGACCTCATCATTTTTCTTAAATGACTTAATAAAGGAAGGATTTGAAAATGATAGAAGGGTAATTTTGTCATGTTTTAAACTTTTGTCTTTGTGAGTACTTGATTGAAAGAAATACGAAGAACTTTTATACTCATTTAAAATATTCAAATTTTCATGTACTTTTTTTAAAATGAGGCATAAGTCTTATACCTTTTTGAGATTTTCCATTAAGATATAATAGGAGTTACTTTGCCTTAGTTGCAAAAACCTATTATCCTCTGGGGCCTGTTTATCCGCATCAAAATACATAGGGATTTTTTTAAGGGGTTAAAAATGAAGACCAAAGGCTAGGCGTTCATTTCCTTTCTTTTTTTCATTCTACTTTTATAAAAAGTAAGGTTATTTGATGCTCGTTCTTGGAAACTCACCTTTGATATTCATTTTTAATTGATTTGAAAAAAGTCCTAGGAATTCTTATGTATTTTATTGCCAATAGACACTAATGTATTTTATTGCCAACAAACATGCCCCAAGCATTTAAACAAGCCGATCACAAAACTAACTTTCACAGCATATGTAATCTTTCAACTTTTATTCATTTTATATAGAAAAGCTAAATTGAATAATCAAGAGGCTAACATAGCATCAACACATACATATTGCGTTACCAAGTCTGGAGTAGAATACCACCACACTACCATATCATCAACATATTGAGCATATCCAGCCAAATTGTGAGCTACTGCATTTCTCCCTTTCTACCCCACATGCTGCACTTCAAAATTGTTGAAACGGTTCAACAGATCTTTGATCTCTCCAATTAGGGGATCTTGTCTCGGCATGTTTGGGCCAGAAGACTTCAGCGCATCCACCACCTACATGGAATCACCTTTTAGGATAATATTGCTCACCCCATTGTAACATGTCAATTTGAGAGCTCTCAACGCTACTAAAGCCTCAATGTCATTAGCTTCATCCACACCATTTTCTATCTTGCTCATGTCCATAATCACCATTTTCTGTCTTGCTCATGTCCATAATCACATTACCCTTCTCATCTTGAAGAATAGCCCCAACTCCCACTTTTTTAATCTCATCGAACATTGTGGCATCCACATTAAGCTTTTAAGACTTTTGCCGGTGGAGGATTTCAATATAGAATTTTCTTTCTTTTGGGACTTCTCTTATAAATATGAGCACATTTAAAGGACTGTAGCAAAGATCTAGAATCGTCAACGACAAGCCATGGATTCAAGATTACACCATTGTGGAAAATGAGATTTTTCCTATTCCATAATCCCCACGATATGGTAAAGAAAAGTTCCAAATCAAAAGATTGAACCTTTTTCAGCTAATTAATATGGAAATGATCCAAAGCTATGTTGTATAATTTAGGAGGATTCTACATTAGAAAACCCAACCCTCCATGTAGATGATGTATCGTTTGTTACGTTTCTATTGCTCTCGCACAGAAAGGATATGAGGCCTCGTCAATGATGTATCGTTTGTTACGATTAGCCTTAGTGGGCAATATGTATGTACATGCTCTCCACACAAAAATTTTGATCTTGTTTGGAATCTTCAAATTCCATAATCGCAGCCAAAACTTCCTTTGCTTCCCCAAGATGGAATCTTCACCTATGCACCTTTTTTCCGAAGTCTTAATGCAACCACATAAGCACTTTTAACAGAGAATTCCCCATATTTATTCCCTGCCCATACCATGGTACCATTCGGCATATTAGAACTCTAAGGAATCTTTAGGATCACCTCCGCCTCATTCGGGGAGAAGACCTCACGAACTTTCTGCACATCCCACCTCTTTGTTCCTTGATCAATGAGATCATATACCATAGTATCATCCTCTAAAGCCCTTCTAGGAGTAGTGAATCTGTTGGTCGTAGGAGTAGGCAACCGTTATCCTTCCAAATCTTTATTTTCCGTCCATCTCCCACTCTCATTATTCACCTCTCCAATAGTATTGTTTTGGCTTCATAGATCCCTCTCTAAACAAAAGATGGTTTACTATCAATTTTAGACTGGAGGAAAGAGACATGTGGAAGATATTTGGCTTTGAATACTTTGTAAAATAGATAATGATTATTATGCATGAGCCTCCATCCTTGCTTAGCTAGGAGAGCAAGGTTGAAAGCTTCCAAGTTTTTAAACCCCATACCCCCCACGTGTTTGGACTCGCACATTTTCTCCCAACTAACCCAATGAATCCTTCTCTCATTATTGCGACGCCGTCCCCTCCAAAACATCGCCATCATGCTTCCAAACTCTTTGCAATGACCGGATGGTAATTTGAAACAGCTCATAGAGTAAGTTGGGATCGCTTGGGCTATTGCCTTGACCAAGATTTCTCTACCAGCTTGAGGCAATTGTTAGATTATATGGTCTCAATCTAGTGGATGATGAAATAAATTGATTTATTTATCAATATAATCATACTTACTATTCATGAGATGAATTGTGTTTTATTACTTATTGCACATAACCAATACTTATGATATGATGGTTCATGAGATGAACTAGATCTCACGAGTATATTAGATGTGATACATTTGTGTGGATGAGATCCACATGCGGGAGACATATGCCACAAATCTTATACTTAAAATTGAATCATAACCGGTGATGAGATTAGGCATATCATCTGATAAGGTTGCAGTATTATGATTACTATGAGATAGTGTGATTTGTCTTGATCATCGGAGTGTAAGACTCTAGATCATTTTACTAATATATTGGATGTATTGAAGGACCATGAGAAGCACCTTATGAAACGTAATCTATACTTTAAGGTTTGCTGTCATAATTCCCTAACAATAGGCTCTCAATCCTGAAACATTAATGAACTCAAGTTTCTTTCTATTCATTTGCTTTGAGTCACCAACGAGTGAGGCCAACTGTAGGTCAACACCTCGGTGTCTTGAGTACGTGATAGTTGAACTGTGGGAACATTCAATAGCCAAGATGGAATCTATCTTCATTATCATCTTGTGCCAATTAATGGATTTGTCATTAGTAAGTGCGCACTCATCTCAATTAAGAGTTAATTGGATGGTACTGATGATCACTGTGATTAATTCGATCTCAAGGATAATAAGATGTGGATCTAAGATTGGAAGGGACAGATTTATCCAATTGATCGATGGATATTAATGGAGGGGCCTACTTGTGGTGCTAGGGAAGTTTAGGGTATTCTTGTAATTTATTTCTAAAACTGGAGTGCAATTGTATTTATATAGTAGAGTTATTTGCAATTAACTGTGGCCCGGATTGCATATGAGATGTGCGGTCGCGGTGTCCCAGTTGGAGCCATCTTTCTATAGAATCTCTAGTGGTCCCCATGCTAGCCTAAGATTAGATCATTACTAGTTCTACTTGAACTCAATAGGAAATGAAATAGTAAGTTACTATTTCTATTGGAATTGAGACTTCTAATAGTGGTAATAATAAGAAGAGAATGCTACTAATTCTTGTGGAAGTGAGACTTTTAATAATTATTAGTAAGTGGAAGAGATTTAGTGCTATTTATAGGGGAGCTAAACCCCCTAGACGTCCCATGCATTGGAGTCCATGCCCAAGGCCTTAGAGGTGCAAGAGTTACACAACTTCCTTCTCTCTCCTCTAGTTTCTCTTCCGGTTTGCCTTGAGGTTCTAGTTGATTTTTCTCTTAAAGATTCACCATTCTTATTAAGAAAAGAGAATTGAAACGGGTCATAGCGTGGAAAACAACAAGGTCTTGGAGATCCTAATTTGCTGCAAGAAGAGTTCTTATTCAAGCTAATTATCTTCTTTTCCATTAGAGCACTACCTAGCTCCAAATGTATAATCTACTTCCCTATTTATTGTGGATTTATTTTGGTTTCATGGTGATGCTATTTGTTATCTTAGAGATAGTGTTTTACTGATCTTGATCATGAGTTTGAGGTTCTTGGATCCTGGATGTGGTTTATGACCTTATGGGTACTTGATCCCTGAGTCGGTGGGTCTAAAGTTTTAAAAACCTATCTACGATGCCCACCTACTTCCAACAATTAGTATCGGAGTCATACCTCATCTCTAATCATGTTAGATCATTAAGTTTGTTCTGATCTTTGCATGAGATGCGAAAAGGATAGAGCGAGGGCTATGTACGGATAATTTTTGCTGAATTTGCTTGTTTGTATAGTAGATTCATATTTGGATAGTCACAAAAGGGTTTAACAACGATGGAAAGATGGTAGGCAGCCATTGGAAGACTTCAGAAGTGTTTTGGAGGAGCTTGGACTCATTTTTAGAAAACTCAAAAATCTGGCATAGTCAGTTCAGTTGACTTGGCTTCGTGCTCGATCAACCGGGTGACTGCAGGTCAGTCGACCGAACCTTCTGCCCGGTCGATCGGGCACACTGTCACAGCAAGAGCAGATTCTGTTTTTTTTTTGTTTACCAGTTTCGGGTCCCCTTTGGCATCCTGTTTTTCCACCGTAGTTTGGTAGCCTGGCTTTGTGATGTGTATGGTTGTATGTAATACTAACTATGCAGGTTATCTTGTCCTCTTCATATGGCCCACAAGTCTTTTACTTTCCTTTTATGGTTGTTGATATATTTGAGGCTAAGTGTAAAGGACGTCATGGTTTCCTTGGTTTCTCGTGAAAGGACAAGGCATGTTGAATTTCCCTATAGCCATTTTATTTCCATATTTAGATTACCATGTAAGTCTCATCGTTGAAGCATATGAATTTATGTAATTTTTTATTTTTGTAAATTCTGGCGATGTCCGAGACGAAGAAGGAAAGTGAAGTTGGACTCATAATCAAAGAGTTTAAAGATTACCAAAATCGTTTTGGAGATACCCAAAGAGTTTGAGGAATCCCAAAGTTTTGGAAAGTCTAAGAAGTCCAAGAAGTCTATTCCACTTGGCCGTGTAGAGGAGATGACTAGTTTCTAAATTTAGCACATTCTATAGATGATTGCTTATTATAGAATGTTTACAAATCTGATCCAAACATAGCAGTTTTCAAAATTGGTCAAATCAAATTATTTTTTGGAAAGAGTTCTAATTAGTGTTGGTGGACCCATGAGATGAACCCATTGGTGACACTAATCTTAGAAACTAGACTTTCGTTAAATATAACTTAACTTGGAACCAATCATTGGTCATATCATGAGATGATTTGATGTTTATATTTGGTGGGCCCATAGACCTTTAAGGAAATCCTCAATTCTAAAATATTAAGTGAGAGCAGGGCATTTAAATTGAGAAATCCCCATGGTTTCCCACCATAGATCCATTGTAAGGAAAGTATTAGTTTCGCGCTATCTTGAGAATGGTCATTCCCCATGGATGTCTTTTATTTGTCTGTTTACCAAATATGGATCTCCTTATGGATAGTGTTGGTGAGACGGGGTGGGGGCCCACTCCTCAAAGAGGAGCTGTCACGTCCCCCGAACCCGATTAGAGAATAAACCGGATCCGGGGAGTGAAATTTAGGGCTAATTAAAATTTTTGCCCTTTAGGCCCAAGGATCGTAAGTCCGCTGTGAGGATATTATATTTCAAACCTCAAGTAATATAAAATTTGCGGAATACATACAATTCGAGGCATATCTAAGTACCAAACAATAGGTAATAATTCTCAATTAAATTTAAAGTTGCAAGCAATAATTAAAGCTAAAGTGGAAATTAATTTAATTACTATGGCCATCCCATAAACTAAGGCCATAAAACAACATGATGTCAATGAAAGAAAAGTTCAACGAAGAATAAAAAATGAATTAAATAAACTCTAATGTTTGTCCCAAAGTGATTCTCTCATGTGCCTGGTATTGATGACGCTACTCTACGTCATCGGCACTCCACTCCCGTGCCTCCTCTGCTGGTTGGAGATCCTCTGGGATCTCCTCACCGGCCTGCTCCTCATAGTAATATTCACCTGAGGAGTCTGCACACCAAGGAACCGAGTCAACGACATGTTGAGCAATAGATAAGCAAGATATAATTAAAACATAACATGCATCAAATATAAGAGTAATGACAAGTACAAGATCGTAGGAATACAAGGAACAATACTAGGCATGTAGCATGAGTAAATATCATCAGAATCATAGACAGGAATCCTAACAATACTAACAATCACCACTACCAATGTAATGCAATGCACAAGAGGGAGACTCCGTGGATGTCCAAGCCACCTCACGGGGTACCAGTAACAATCCTACCCGGACTACTGATACCAAAGTCCGGCTCCAGGGGGATCCAAGCTCCCGGTCCTGGGAATAATAGCACGGTCCAAGCCCGCTCCCAACTATTCAACGCCATCGACGCCGTCCAAAGCCGACTGCCCACCCCGATGTCCGAGTAACCGGCCCATCAATAAACCCCAAACTGCAACTGGCCATGATATACAATAATAATGATAATAATAATAATAAAGTGGTGTTGACACAAGGAAAACCAAGACAAGCAAATCTGGCTAGTTCAACAAACAAGACATGTTCATAGGGATTATCTCATTCAAACCAATACAAGACAAATCCAAACCCATGATAATCCCTTCAGTCTAGCCAGTCATGTTCATCAATTACATAACACGGGATCCTAAGGTACACTCTAAGTCAGGTCCAAGTTCTAATTCTACAAAGGATTATGTTTCATAATTAATTAGATGTTTTATGCCAAGAGAGTGTACAAGGTTACAAAATCAACGGATACGATTAACAAATCAAGGAGAGATTACAATCCAATCCTAGGCAAGTGTTGTCATCCATGTACCATATGTGTTTTAACGGAGTGCGTGGGGAATTCGAACAATCAATGCTTATAAAGAATTTCCTTGGTGTACAATCATGTTGAACATCGATTGATTCAATTCCATACGCATTCGATTAACCATACACAATACACGAATACCTAGACAACCCATCGAAGCACACCAAGCCACGTGCTACGATTTCAAAACCCCATTAATGGTCACGTGAAAGTGGTTTTATGGTTTCCAATGTCTAAGGCCCAACCTAGGCTAACAATCTCGTTACTAACAAGAAAGTGGTCTAATAATTAATCTCCTTAGCTACTTCCCTATTTGGTCCCCAATCATCACGAGACATGTATCATTGGATTCTACGCTCCAAGAGCTTTCCAACGGTATATGACTCGTGAAATTCCGACGTATGGTTCAGAAGTTATGGTCCATAGAAGTTTAACCCTTTATATATATATATAAATATATATATATATATAAAGTGCGACGGACCATCCATCGGTCCGATTCATCGGATAGATAAAACAATACTCATGTGCAGTCACCAGCCCATTCAACGTTCCTGTTCATCTTTGTTTAAATTTTTTTTTTTTTTTTTTTTTAAAACTCCTTATGCGCTGTCTGATGTACAATTGTAATGTTCAGTGGCCATTGAACGTTCTGGACGTCCAATGGCCACTGAACCTCCTGGGTGTCCATCGACATTTATTTTTTTATTATTTTTTTATTTTTTTATTTTTTTTTTTCTTTCAAATAAGAACCCCATTTTTTTTTTACAGTTTTTCATCCAATTCATTCTAAAAATTCACCTGTACAAAACTGAGCCACCGTGCTCCCCCAATAATCCATTTCATCCATCATTTCCACTTACATCAATTAACATTAAAATTAACAATTAAATTAAATAAAGCCAAATTAATAACAAACAGGCTTGGAATTAGGGAAACCTAACAAGAAAACACATCCAATCAATAGAAGACATACACACATGCTTAATTATAAAATGCAGATCTACTTGCCTCAACCGGAAGAAATATCAGAAATGGGTGACTTTCGAGGAGAAGCCTTTCTACCCCCAAATCACAAATCTAACCCGACAGAACGAAACCTAACATACCAGGAACAACAATGGAAAGAAAATAATTCAGATCTAACCTAAATCTAACCAAAAAGGGAGATTAAAGAAAATATGAAAGGAGAGGAAGCTTACCGGAAGTTGTACCGGAAGAAAGAGGGGAGGAAGAGATTGAGATCTACCGGATCAGATCTTCGAAAGGAGCTTTCTTGGATGGAGTTCTGACTTGAGGAAGAAAGAAGAAGAAACTGGGCTGCTGTCTATTCTTCGTTGCAGAGAATAGAATAAGAGATTAGGGCTAATCTCTTGTTTAAGAAGAAAGGGAGGGGGAAAAGACTAAGTTACCCTTTAAGTGGGTCCAGAGAAAGAATTAATTATTAGAAGGGTTTCTGGTCGTCGGATCGCAACGAGCCAGAAGACAAAATTGATCAACGCGACGAGACCTTTCCAACGAACCCAAAATCATGGCAATAGGAATTTTTTGGAAAGACACTCAATTTTTCCTTAATTTGCAAACTACCCCCCTACTAGGGTCAAACGAACTCGGAATCGCACGAAACTTCGCAGGCACTATTCTAATGTTAAAAGAAACTCGCTCACAATCTAAACCCACTTAAATATCTAATAAAACAATAATTATAATAATATGAAAATAAATGGGTCAACGGGCCGGTTATTGGGCCCAACTGACCCAGTAAGGTCGCGGACCTTACAGGAGCTGCTCACAATGGTTGTCATGCAATGCTAGTTGGTAGGTTACATTTAACTAAAGTAATGATGTGGTATCCCCAATGTTTTGCCTCATGTATTTTAGAAACTGAAGCTAATCCGGAGTCATACATTATTTAGTATGAGATACCTTAATGATAATGAATAATGGAGATCATGGATAGTTAGTCTTAATTCTAATTTTGACCAACTTTGATCTGACCAATCTAGATGGTATCCGCATTCCCCAAGGAGGCATACCCCAAGAGATTGAGATTTTGATGTATTTTGAATTTAGTGGTTATGAGGATTCCCACATAAATTTGGTAGAATACTAAACCCTAATGTCATTTATATTCTTTAATTGAATATATGGTTATGTGCTACAGTAGTTTTTCTAGCATGAATTCATTTACTTTCAATCCACTTACGACCATCCTCAACTAGAATAAGTTGGTTGGATCCAACTACGTGGACTAGAAATGAAATCTTGATATTGTCCTAACTGCTTCAGGCTACAAATATGTCATTACCACAACCTCCTTTGAGGAGCCTGGGCCAGATGCATCACAGGACCAGAAGGACATTTACACCAAATGAATTACAGACGATGAGATGGCCAGGTGCTATATGTAGGCATCATCCATGTCTAGTGTTTTACAACACCATACATCAATCCTATAAGAGTGCATCCGATATTATATCCAACTTAAAAGAAATGTTTCGGGACCAGGGAGGGCCTGCTAGGCAGGTGGCTATGAGGGTGCTGATGAGCACTAAGATGGCTGAAGGAACCCCAGTACAGGATCACATGTTGAAAATGATGAACTTATTGAATGAGTTAGATGTATTGGGTGTAGCGATTGATGTAGAATCGTAGATCGACATGATCCTCGAGTCGCTGTCAAATTCATTCAACCATTTCAAGATCAATTATAATATGAATAAGATGAATCTGACTTTAGCTAAGGCTGCTGAGCTGTCTAGCCAGCTGGTAGCAACTGAGGGCATCATGAAGAAAAAGTCAACTGCCCTGATGACAGAAAAGTCAGTTGCCAGATCCAAGCCGAAAGGCAAAGGTCGGAAAGGCAAAAAGAAATTAGTCCCAAAGGGTCCTAAGGTGGAGAATGTTGCTACTGGTGCTGTGGCAAAGGCTAACGGAACATGAACAAAGGGAAAGCATTTCCACTGTGGTATGACGGGACATTGGAAGAGGAATTATCCTGATTTTCTATCTAAAAAAAAGACCTCAGGTATGATTGAGTCACTTGTTTTTGAAGTTAGTTTTGCAACTAGTAATTCAAAATCCTGGTATGTTGACTCCGGTGAAACTAATCACACTTGTAATTCGTTGCAGGGGTTCCGGGAAACCAAAAGGCTTAGTGGCGGCGAAATCATTGTTAACTTGAGATCGGATGCCAAGGCAGAAGCGGTGTCAGTGGGAGTAGTAACTTTGTCATTTTCAGATATCAAATTGATTTTGTCAGATACACTATATTTACCATCTTTACGGCGGAATTTAATTTCAGTTTCTAGTTTGGTGAATATGAATTATTCTATTACTTTTGGTACTGAAGTTGTCATAAAGAGGAATGGTACTTTTATATGTTCTGGCAAGGTAATTAATTAATAACTCCGACAATGTATAAGATACATGACACTGAAATAATCAATAGGCCATCATTAAAGAGGAAGTCACATTCATCTAATCCAACAAAACTTTGGCACCTGAGGCTAGATCATATTAACCTAAACAAGATTGACAGGCTAGTGAAAGATGGTATCTTGCCTTCATTGGTGGTAGAACCAATGACTGTCTGCAAGTCCTGTCTGGAAGGCAAAACGACCAAAAGACTCGTTTTATCTAAGGGCAATAAGGCCAAAGATTTATTAGAATTAGTACATACTGATGTGTGTTGACCCATAAATGTCAGAACCAGAAGAGGATATGAGTACTTCATCACTTTCACAGATGATTACTCAAGATATGGATACATATACCTTATGCACCGTAAGTCCGAGGCTTTTGAAAAGTTAGCGGCAGCGGAAAAGCAATTAGGTAAAAGTATCAAGACTCTTCGATCAGATCAAAGAGGGGAACATCTCTCTGCTGCATTTATATGATACTTATCAAAGAATGAGATTCTATCCCGATTGTCTGCTCCTGGTATGCCTCAGCATAATGGAGTAGCATAAAGAAGGAACCGAACTGTTTTAGATATGATCAGGTTTATGCTGAGTTTCTCAGGTTACTTATATTCTTTTGGGGATATGCATTGGATACTGCAGTGAACATACCAAACCTCGTTCCATCTAAGTCTGTACCTAAGATTCCCTGAGAGTTGTGGTTTAGGCAAAAGCCTAGTCTACAACATTTCCATATTTGAGGTTGTCCGTCACACATGATGAAGGTTAAAATGGATAAGTTGGAATTGAAGTCGGAAGTATGCACTTTTGTAGGATATCTTAAAAGAACTAAAGGTTGGTTATTCTATAATCCCAAAGAGCAGAAAGTGCTTGTCAGCACCAATGCAGTTTTTCTGAAGGAAGATTATATGATTGACCATAGATCTTTGGAGAAGGTTATCTTGGAAGAAATTCAAGAGAAATCAATTTCAAATCCGAGTATAACTGAACTTGAAGAGAATCCGCCCATACCTGACCCAGTAGTTACACTAGTGCCTCGTCGTAGTGGGATAATTGTCAAACCCCCTGACATGTTTTCGTTCTTGGAAAAGTCTTACGAGGCAATCCTAGAAGAAGAGGAGTAAGATTCCTATAAGTATGATGAAACAATCAATGACATAGATTCGGGACGTTGGCAAGAAGCTATGAAAGCTGAGATGGAGTCTATATACTCCAATTAGGTCTGGACACTTGTGGACTTGCCTGCCAATACTAAATCTATTGGGTGTAAGTGGGTCTACAAGAGAAAAAAAATGACCAGATCGAAGAGTGAAGACATTTAAGGCCAGACTTGTTGCGAAAGGGTATACTAAAAAATAGGGTATCGATTATGAGGAAACATTCTCACCAGTAGCCATGCTTAAGTCCATCTGAATACTCTTATCCATTGTAGCTCATCTCGATTATGATATTTGACAAATGGATGTCAAGACGGCGTTTCTCAACGGCCATCTTGAGAAAGACATCTATATGATGCAGCTAGACGGTTTTGTAGTTAAAAACCAAGAACAAAAAGTTTGAAAGATGCAAAAGTCCATTTATGGATTAAAGCAGGCATCTTGGAGCTGGAATATCCGATTTGACCCGGCAATAAATTTATTTGCCATCTTCCTTTGATTTTATTTCCATAAAAGGAAATGACGTTATTTGATGCCCATTTGTAAAACTTCACCTTTGGTCTTCCTTTTAACCACTTATGGCATAAATCCTAAGTATTCAATTCCTATGTTTTCTAATGCATACAAACAAGCCCATAGTGTTGAGATCTATGACACATTTGACAAACAATTAAACAATTTGACAGTCTTACGGTTGTTTTGGTCATTTTATACAAAATGTATATTCTTGATCGGGGATTTTACAAAAGAAATAACTTTAAGTAGCCACTACACCAAATAAGGAACTTTAGCCAGTAGTGCACCAAATAGGGAATCCGTACAGAAAAAGTAAATTTTTTCTTCATTTTTTTTCGTGGTCGCATTTGACCTTCATTTTCTGTGTCGAGGGTCGACTGCGATCCTCGGTATAACAAGTGAGGGTCGTATGAGCATAACCTCTTCATCTTCTTCCTTCTTCCTCGAGTGTTCGAGTTTTCAATTAAAGAAAGAGAGGACTGGAAGATTTGCCACTTAAAGTTATTTTTTTAGTAAATTTCTCATAGAGGATCCTTTCGAAAAAAAGCTCTTGCAATTTTAAACTCAAATTTCTAGCATGCTATGGTTTTGTGCAACATCACGTGAAACGGATTTTGCTAAAATAGAAGAATGGATTGGAGGAGCAATTCAAAAACTAAGATCCACGCTCATTTGTGCTTAGGGCAAAAAAAAATCATGCTCATACAAGAAGATACCAATGGCCTAAAATAATAATGCTACCAACAAGAAAACCAGAGATGAGGAAGAGAATAGGGCACATGCAGTCCACATGATGCACAACCAATTGACAACATTTATTAGGGACTGAATCGTTCTTAAATTGACTGACCCACCAACAACATTTCTAGGGTTGATTGGCAATTTACTAGGTTAAATCTTCCAGTCATCTCTTCCTTTAATCCAAAACTCGAACACTCGAGGAAAAATGAAGAAGATAAAGATGTTATGCCTGCTCAGGGTCGAATGTGACCCTCACTTATTATAGCGAAGGTCGCAGTCGACCCTCAACACAGAAAATGAAGGTTGAATGCGACCACAAATAAAAATGGTGAAAAAAGTTACTTTTTCTGTACGGATTCCATGTTTGGTGCACTACTGGCTAAAGTTCCCTGTTTATTGTAGTGCCCACTTAAAGTTTTTTTTTTTTTGGGTAAAATCCCCTTCTTCATCCAGCTGCCTAATTCAACTATATTTACACTTTTCTTATATAAGTTTTATACACATCGGCTGCTTCACTTTTCTCATTACTCATACTCACTATTAAAATCTTGAATACATTTATATATGTCCCATTCATGGAAGGGGAACTGGGAAGGCATCTCTTCACAGATGTTTGTGTGGATTATTTCGAGCAACTCAACAGATTTAGTAGAACCTTTGTTGCTGGTTTTTAGTGATTTTTTTTTCCTTTTAGCCATCCCCACATGTATTTAAGTCTGTGAAATGTGAATCCTATGGACTTGAGAATCCCCTGTTTAACTAAGCTCTCCATTCTCTCCTTGAATATACATCCTAACTTCTTATTCCACAATGCCGCAGAATTTTCAATGACCGAACCATCATACCAACAAGTAAGGTTTGTTTTACCAAAAGGAAAAAAAAATTTAAGGTTTGTTCTAAAGGTGTATAAATTTGTGATCGGAAATCCCAATATATACATATAGTAGTGGGCTTTAAGATATTAGTGGGCCAAAAAAATAGGAACCGACTGAAATCCAGGTCAGGTCTGCTTAAATAACTGTATGCTTGATTTTTAACAGTTTCTGCAGGTCAAAAATGTTAACATGCAGTTGTCCGTATCTGTTGGTGTACAAGGGCTTGCAATTGTACATTTATAAGCTTAAAATTAATACGGACATGGACCTTGAACATGCAGTTTCCTAGCCTAAATTTGACAGTGTAGGACCTGATTTGCATATGAGTTGGGCTTTATGAGTATCTAAATTTGGCCTCATCCATATGCAATAGGACTCATCCAATTCTGGGTCTCGTTTTTTTTTTTTTTTAATTGTATTTACATGAGGCCCACAACCTCGAAAACATAGGGTTTTTTTTTTTTTTTGCTAGGTAGGACTATTTTAAACTTGAAGACTCAAGGATCCATCCTGGGCATTTGTGTGTTTTTTTGCTAGGTGGATGTTTTATGTATATTGGGCATTAACGCAAGGACAACAACCCTTTAGCAGAAGAAAAACATGTAATTCCTAGCATTACAAGTTAACTACCACAACCCATCCTTCTACTTACATAGTACTGGAGAGCAGAGTTGATAGAAGAGCTCTGGTTTATGGGATTCATAAATTTAAAATTAAGCTTGCAGGGAATGTGATGCAATGCGTCACCAGATATGAAAGTATGTGGCAATGGTGATAAGGCAGTTCTCAACTGTCCGTCCATAATTTGAACTTTGGATATGCCACCTTTTCGCATGTACAGGATTTTGTCCTTTCACGTGTGAGTTTCTTTTTTCGTATATGCGAGTTTTCTTTTCCATGTGTGTGGACTTTCTCTCCTGCATGTTTGGGCTCTCTCTTGGGACCAGCCTCCTTGGCTGGAGTACCAAAAAATATATACGGCAATGGGGCGGTTTATGATTCTAAAGGGATTCATGATCCAGATGGATATCAAAGAAGGTCAATATAAAATTGGGTTGGAGATCCAGGCTCCTCTACTGAAGTAATGTCTTGTTGCTTGAAATTGTAAAACATTCATCAAGGAACTGTAGAAGTCGCTTGAAAGTCTCATCCGGATGGTTTCTCGTGGATGTAGACCAACGGTAGTGATAAGATAAGTAGGGATGGGAATTGGTTTAGGCTGGGAAAAGATGGGTCAGGTTGACATGAGTGTCTATATGTTTATGGGAACTCCATATCTGATCCATAAAAATGGATTGGGTGACCCAAGCCGCATCCGATGTGAGGTCAACCCATTTAAACTGACCCAACCTGTAGAGGATTGGCCCAAGTCCAATCAGTTCAAGTATTAAGGCTATATTTGAGTCCAGTTGTAGAACAAAATAAGTAAATTAGTAAATACCCAATACAAGCTTGGGAGGGTAAGATGAGGTTAGAATGATCGACTTGATTTCATGTTATTTAAGTAGCGGCATCCATGTAGAGGCTTCCAAATATCGTCTCACTTGCCAACCCATGATATGATTCTCCATACAAGTAGCTCACAGTCACAGAAGCTTACCAGAAACATGTAGTTTCTCTCTTTGAAAAATATGCTTTTCTATTAAAACAGTGTTTCCTTCTTACATTAACATGCAGATTTGCAATTCGCATAGGGATTGTTTAATTGGGAAAATTTGAATAACTCAATTTGGAAAAATTCTGAATTATATTTCTTCCACATGGTGTCTTCCAAATTTTGTCCAGAATTCCATGAATTTTGTAGTAGCCGATAGTAAAATCCTTCCGTATATGCCGCATGCACGCCCATTTATTCGCATGGATTTGAATTCCTAGGAATTGTAAGCAATACGGTGGCTAAGATTGAAACAACAAATTTGAAGATCCACAAACGACCTTTTAATAATCTCCACTTTGGTGAAAAATGAGTGCCCAACTATTACCCTAATAGATCAAATCCCTAGGAAACAAAGGGTCGAATATATATCGCCTTCTTATATCTTTCCCACCCCAATTCATCATTATTCCATAATTTTAACCCACTTAACTATGAATTCTTTGGAATTTCTTAGGAGGGCCCATTCTTTTGCAAGTTAAATTTTGAGAAATTCTATAAGCCTAAAGTGACCATCTAGAAATAGGGAATTCCAAATTCTAAGGTGACAACGACTTATATTTCTGATGACATATTGAACTCCTATATGGAATTCTTCCAAACAAATGCCCACTTAGAGACTTCCACGCTATTTTAAGTTTTAAAGAAATAAATGCATTGCATAGATTCATTGTACTTTTTTTTTTAAAAAAAATAAAGTCTCTTCAATTGATAAAAGAGGAGAATAATTGAGAATCAAATGCTCAAAGTAACCTTCTCTCAACAAACTATCATAACAATTATATCCCTATTATCTCTAATACCCTCATGTAATTGCATGCATGGCCTTTTCAGGAAAACCCTTTGATCTCTTAAAATAATCACTGGATATATAAGAACCAATCATCACAACTTGCTGGTGACCATTGACTACTTGTGGATCTATCATTGTTCCAATTTACTTTTTTTGAAGTTGTCCGTGCGTGCCGGTGAGGCACTAGATCAAATCTTGGAAAAGCTTTCTGATCTAACAATTTGATGAAGATGAGAAGATTGTAAGGTTTGGATAATTGGATGGATAACAAATGAGGAATTTCTTCTCTGGCATGCGGTTGACCATCAATGAGGTGGGACCCACCCAAAAATCTCGCCCACAATGCGCAAAGTTTCCATGTAAACCATATGCAAGAGAATATTTCCCCAACGAAAGATGCTTGATTTCGAAAAAGGCAAAAGGAGCTGATGAGATTATCGCGGACGCATAAATAACAAGAGAAAAGACCATGACTACTGACTAGTTGATTTGAAGACCACTTTCAAAATATGACTCTGATACCATATTAAGTTTAAAAGAAATGAATGTATTGCATAAACTCACCGTGATCTTTTACTACAAGTCTCTTCAATCTATACAAGAGAAAATAGTAATTGGAAAGAGGATAATTCCAATTTAAATGTTCAAACTAACTTTATCTCTAACAAACTATTCTAGTAATTAGATATCCTAATCTTTTAACCCAAGGGGTAGCTCAGATATCCTAATCTCTTAACCCCTATGGGTACCTTAGTTGGCCTAAGACTACGGTTTGCATTAAGAGGTTGTAGGTGTGTAACTGCACTATCACACTGGGGCTACAAGGAAGTTTACCCGGCTTCCCTCTATGCCCAGAGGGATTAGTCCAACCCAAATGGTTGGGAACCCTCCAATAGCAATAATATATATATATATATGGAAAATATTTCTGTACATCTTTCTCTCACCATATGGTGAGGGACAAACTTAATGAGACTCACTGATCATGGGACTTGTAAGGGATGGAAAGAGGCATTTTAGATAAGACCATATATCAAATTTGGTGTCAATCTCATGCCTCTAGCCCTTTATCTGTGGCCCGCAAATTTAATGACTTTATATTAAAGGAAAAAATTTAACCCTCGATCCAATGGTCCAATTTATTTGGATAGGTGAGTATTCAATGGGTCCAGTGTACTTAAGGGGGTTCTCTGTATGTGGATGATTCGAATGTGTTATAAAGTCAACCCTACTATGTAATCCCTCGCCATATTATGATGAAGAATAGATGCACCTACTATGTAATCCCTTGCCATATTATGATGAAGAATAGATGCACGTAAAGAATCTCTCTAACAGTTGGCACTTAGAATTGTTTCCAACAAATGAAAAGAAATCTCATAATAATTGAGAGAAGAACTCCTCCTTCCTGGTAAAATTCCAACAAAAGGAAATTCCCAAAATAAATGCTTGGAAGCAATCATCCCCCCTGTCCAGTACCTTCATCACTCCTCATTAAGGCTCATTGAATAATTGATACCCAAAAACAATAACGAAAGGCATAGTGGCCTCAAAAGAGATGAGAGAAAGTTCCCATGGGACAAACTTTATCCCCTTTATCCTTTGTGTCGAGGATTTCATTGAGAAAACAAATGTCCAAACTTTTTGGTGTGCGTCTATACAAATATACATTCATTCCAAGTCCCGACAGTAGAGGAATATATAATATATATATATATATATATATGTGTGTGTGTTCTCTCACGTGGAAATCCCATGTTAGTTGTTCTTAATTTGTTGGACCCTATTCCACTTTCATGCGGTTTGGTTTCTTTTATTATTGTCACTGTTACATGATTATGATCAGATCCTTTTGAGGATCAGTGGTTATTATTATTATTATTGTTTTTTCATTTGGCTCCATTTCATAATGTTCGAATGGCATGTTGGTTTCAATTATTAAGGTATATTAGTATATAAAAAGTTACAAACAGTACTTGAAAACCTAAAAAGCTTAGTGATGTGAGTTAATTAAATAGTCACTAAGCTATATAATAATCGTCCGGCGAAGTATGGAAAATCCCACCAAATGAATGATGTGAGTTTCACTTTTGCCTATGTATGAGTATTGTGGTTTCTATACATGGGAGTGTTGTGGTTTTGGATTTGGGCTACAACATTTGATCGAACAAGCAGCCGAAACCTCGCCCTTTTGGATGCCAAAACGAGCGGCGAAGAGAGTAAAACTTGCCACATGTTGCAGTTCAGCTTGTACGTAAAACAATAGAGTCAAGAAGTAAAGTTATAATGGGACACCACTTGCCCTTTTACTTCTTCCTTGGCCCCCTTTTTCTTTCCACTGCAAAAAAATTATGATAGACCTCCTCGACTGATGTATCAGTTCCCTTCACATCGTATGTAAACCATATGCAATAAGGCTGGCTTGTCTAGGAACTTCATTAGTAGAGTGGAGTGAAGTAAAGCCTGCATTTTTTCAGACAAAGAGTCGTATCAAAAGTATATATTTTTAAAATTTTATCCTTCTTAAAAAACAAAAAGAAAGAAAAAAAAAAAAGCAACATACCTTATCCACTAAGAGACAAAAAAAATACCAATTTTCTTATAGAAAAAGTCAAAAAAATTCCATATCAAACAACTAAAGACAAAATATGATCATAACTGATTTATATTTTAGTCTTTTTTTTATTTTAGCCCTTCACTTCATTCTACATGTAAAGTTCCCAAAAAGAGGTTTTCAAGGTAAGCAATCAAAATAATTGGGTGTGAGCAAACCCTCCAGCAGGAAGAATCACAAAACACTCCTCGAAAAAGTTAAAATCTTCATTCCTATTACAACATCTTTATTTGTTCACAGCAACGATTCCTTTTCTCCCATTATACCGTGTAAATGAGGACTAGCATAGCTTTGATCTATCAGTTTCCAAATAGACTTTGGCTTTGGTAGGATCAACATTAACCCATCCCCATTACTCCTTTCTACCAAGAATCTCATTAAAGTCATCCATGGCGTGTGACCCTTGATTCGTTCGAGCCATCCCCAGTAGGCTCAAGTGTTGTCCAAAAACTTTACTTCTCTGAAGCAATAGGACTTTGAAAAACTTTTTTCTGACCCCCATAGATTTTCCATGGGTGCGGAAGATTCGGCTCATTTTTACGCTTTTTCACAAGGAAAGACAACTGTAGCAAATATAGAATTTACTATTGCGCAAAAAAAGTTGTGCAATACTCACTCTTTTTTATTCTAAAGAAAACTGGCTGTACAAATGTGACACATTTGTATACGTTATATGGAAACCGGTTCTGTGGAAATTTTTCTCTTCTGCAGGAAAGAGATTTTCTAACACCCTCATGAAAATTTTTTTTCCGAGGAATTACAAAAAAATCTAGCCTATTTTTGCGCTTTTTCAAGAGGAAAAAGCAACCACAAACAAACATTGATTTTAAAGTACGTAGCGTGAAAAATCATTTTCCCAATCCTCACTTTTTCAGCGGAAAACCGGCTACATAAACATGCCCGTTTGGTAAACTACTTCACGAGTAAAGTAGGGTGAATGGTCATTTCAAGAGATAATAAAACAAAAGAGGTCAAATAAGAAAATACGATATTTCAAAAAACACCTCTGCTTTTTGCCAAAAAACTCAAAAAAGTTACTTTTCCATGCCACTAAAAATGACAAACAAACCACCTTCTTTCTAAAAAAAAGTCAAAGAGTCGCACTATCATTTCACTAAATGACAAAAGCCATCACTTTTTTATTTGATCCCTCTTTTTTTTTTTTTTTTTTCATATATTGATCATTCACTTCACTTCATTTTAATAGTAAAGTTAAAGTTAGAATTTGGAAAGGAGGAGAATAAGTTAAGGGCACGTTTGTGTACCCATTTTCTTTTAAAAAAAATCATGTTTTTAACTAGAAAACTCATTTTTGTGATCTTTGGTGAATAAATTTTTTGGCCCCCTTTGTCCTTGGAAGAGAGGATTTGCGCAATTGTGTTTCCTACGGGAAGGTCGAACTTCCGTGGAAAATCTAGCCCCTCTCTAAGGGCATGTTTGTGTAAAGGCAACTTCCATGGAAAGATGAAATCGCCACATCAGCAAACTCTATGGGTTTTAAATACCTCAAAAAAGATTTTCTGAGGAAGTTAGAAATTCATGTTTGGTGCAAAAAGTTATTCCTCAATGAATTGGTGCTAATGTTGTTTAGTGCGGTTACAGGTTTCTTATTGAAAACTACTGTTTAGTGTGGTAGTTTTCGTAAAAAAACAAGAAATATGGAATTCGACCCATCTTGATAGTCAAAGACCTTAAGGCCAATTAGGAGTGACATTTCTTAACCCAACCTACCTATCCAACATGATAATTCAAGGTTCATGTTGAACCTTTATCTATGTGTGTGATGACATATTTCTAATTAATAAATGGGTTAGGTTCGGATTGAGTCCATTTTTATCATTCACAATGCCTAACACTCATCCATTTCTATAGGATGCTTATACCCACTGAATGTGTCGTCAACACCAGCACAAAAATAATACCCAACTAATCAAATAATAGTATATTTAAAAAAATAAAAAAATGGGGTCGAGTCATGCTACATAGGAGGTGTGTGTGGGTGAGGTACTAGGGAGGAGGGGAATGGTTTCGTAACAGAACGGTGGGTGGGTGGGTAGGTGGGGTTGGGAGCGGAAGGGTGTAAGGACCCATCCTTAGAAATACCTAATGGGTCCCAATTTGACCAAGTCAACTCTATGTTATCCTATTTAATAGGTGATCGGTATGAGTAGTTAGTAATTCCCATTAATTAAGCCTAGTTTATAGGATTAAGACCATTGTGAGATTATTAGTTCCATTAAAAGTTTAATTGGATTCTCTAGAAGTAATTAGACAATTAGGGGCCTTAGTTGTAATCCTAACTATAGATGGGTTTTCTTTAGAGAGTTGTATAATCAACCTTAGAATGACTCAACTACCCATGGCCTAACACATTAGCCCATTAATTATATGAGGGCACTCTAATCCTTCAAACCACACATTTCCCTCCTTTTTGGAAATCCAAATACTTTAAATGACCTTGACCTCCTTTATTATCAACCAAATAAATATGGGCACTTTTTTCATTAAAAATAGCCTACCTTTATTGCCCTTAGGCTCCTTTATTCACAACCACTCATTTGAGGATACTTTAGTCATTAAATAAGAATACCAAAACTACCATAGTCCTTATCATTTATTTCTATTAGCAATTAAGGACCCTTTGGTCATTCCATTTTAACATTTCCTAAATACCCCCATCCTTACCCTAAACTTACGCTAGCAAGAGAGGGCATTTTAGACTATAACCCAACCAATTCCTATAAAAGAAACCCCTCTCATCTCTCCCTCTCATTTCACTACAATTTCCCTCCCATCTCTCTCTCTCTCTGAATTAGAGATTAGGGTTTCTCTCTCTAGATCTCAGCCCTCCAATTACTAGAAGCAAGAGCCTCATCTACATTTAGCCATCTACAAGATAAGGAGTTCATCTCATCTCTTAGATCTCTCTTCCCTCTTCAAGTAAGGGTAATCCTCATTTCCTCTTTCCAATTCCCTAGTAGTATAGTTTTTTCACTAAGAATTCCCTTTTTTATGCATTTCTCTCTTTGGGAATGGGTACAGAGATTGTAGATTCAACTATTGGGGTGATCTTAGAGCTATTTGAGTGAAGCCAAGCTATTTGAGGAGCTTTCCTCCTAATTAGGTAAGTGGACATGCTTAGATCCTTTAATTAAAATTGATTAATATGCTTAGATTGTTAATTACTGTTTGTTATAGTTATTTGGCATGATTTCTGTATTTGGATGGTTGATTGGATAATATGCTGTGTAGAATTGTTAGTCTAAGCTCTTATATTGTGTTTTTGGCCATTGATGGATGTGAATCCCCCATTTGGAAGATCAATGGCTCATTTGTGATGAAATCATGATGTGGGAGGTATGTTTGATGTTTGGAGGTGATTGGTGAAGATCTGGGATCCATTTGATGGAATTTTGACCAGAAATGGAAGATGACCGAATCCTAGAAATCAGGGTTTCGTGTGTACCCGGTCGACCTGGTCACTCAAGGTGTCGACCGAGCACACAGGGGACTTCCCCTCAACTGAGAGTAGAAAATCACCTCAGGGTATAGAACCCAGTGCACCTGGTCGACTGGCCACACTAAGGATCCCCTTATCTACCAGATTTCTTATATAATGCCTGCAGTGTGCCAGGTCAACCGGAGGACTCTCTAGGTCGACCGGAGGACTCTCTAGGTCGACCGGGGACACTACAAACTGTGATTTCTGCCTCCCAGTTAGTTGTTCTCTTTCGCAAAGTACCAGGTCAACCCATGGACCCATGAGGTCGACCTGGTACACTATAAACGACAATCTCCTAGATTTGGTTCCCTTTTATGATCTGATCATGTGTTGGCCCCGCTAACCTTCCATTTGGACCATTTGGGATACGCTAGACAGTCTAGACACAAGTCAAGGGCCAGACTTAACATTGACCCGTGTAGCCACCTAAGTATGGTCTTGTGTTGTAAACGGAACCTGATTCAATGATTATGATTGTCTTATGATGCTAAACACCTACAGGAGCACCAAGGATATATAATAAGCATCTAGGACTCCATGATCACTGTCTTAGGTGAAGTGGGACCTTGGACCTGAAGAGAGGGGCAGCAATTATTGATGGATTTGTGATATGTGGTTCTTATGTGGATAAGAACGAACACTATGGTTGGCTAGTAGGTCTCAACTTTGGTTATAGGCTTCGAGAGGTATTAAAAAATAAGGGCATTGCACTTAGGCTTTGATCCATGATCACGGTCCGTATTGGATGAGATGTTGGGACATTGCACTTGAAGTCCTAACCTGTAATATTAGAAACTTAACGGTAGATACTGATAGAAGGACTGTATAATGAGATAATGCTAATTAAGTGTATAGAGAAGCGGAGTGTATAAGGGTATTCATTATTAACTTCTGTGAATCATGATGATGGATTAGCTATACCCAATCTCCGTGCCTCATACCCTTGACTAATATCATTTCATATGAAGAACAATAAGGTGATTCGATTCGGAGTACCCCCACCTAGTGGTCTGTAGGATTTGTAGATATACGATTGGTTTGCCGAGGGTTATGATACTGGCATGGACATTGATACTGAGATATTATTTCGATGACACAATAGGTACCGTGTGGGAGGGGTACTGAGACCACCAGCGCTTTGACCCGTTGTATGGATGGATATTGATGTTGATCTAGCATGTAAGACCAATGGCTAGGACTTGGCTGTGGTTATGGATATTGTTGGTTGAGATAGCACGTAAGACCAATGGCTGGGATTTAGTTGTGGCTATGGACATTGATGGACTCTTGTACGTTCCTATTCGATGAGACGGCAATGATGGGTGGCTAAGACCCCCATGGTTGATGTCTATCGACAGTGATTGGGAAGACGATGATAGGCTGGCTTTGACCCGCACGTCCCTTGCACTTCAACTATGGATGTTTCTTGTGTGCTCCTATGTATGTATATTGGGTGTATGAATATTATGTATCGTGGATATCGTTGTTTATTGTCTTTGACTGCCGACGTTGATACGGTTGGATTTGGAATCGATGGTTACAGATATGGTAATGTTACTTCCGCAGTTTACTTATATTACCAGCGACTCTGATGTGCTTGTATGATTTATATGATGTCTTAATGATGATGGCTTCTCTTATCTACCTAATATGCTGTATCAAACATCTGTTATATAAATATCTCGATTATCATTCATGCACTATACTCCACACCATTTTCTATTGCACTATGATATTCTATATTATTATCGAGGACTTAATCACGCAGGTACACCTAGGATTAGGTATGTTCTTCTTCCCAATCTATTAATATAGCGTATTGCCATCTAAACATGCCTATTTGCCAGGCTCATCGAGCCTGACCCAATCCTTGGTGTTTTCAGGTATCTTCTCTTCCGCTTTCTTTGATTGGTAGTTTGCGTGGCAGTTGATCTGTTGCCGCAGGGTTCGAAGAGTGATGCGGTTGGTGTATCAGAAGGCGTCTATCACATAGATAACTATTCTTTCCTTTTTCTTGTAGCTAGCCATGTTGACCTAGGATTGTTGTTAGTTTAATTACAAAAAGTACTTTGTAATCCCTTAAAATGAAATAAAATTATAGGGCTTTGTCCATTTACTTGATCATATGAGAGTCACACTTGATTATATTATTGGATTTTCTACTTTTTTTGGGTACTTTCTCGTATCTCGAGGCGCCCACATTTTGGGACGTTACAAGGGGGAAGAAAGAGGGTGGCTGGGTGGGGTGGGGTGGGGAAATGGGGATGGGGGGGGGGGGTAAAGAAGGAAAATGCTGACGTGGCGAAAAAGCAGTTCTGCAAAAAACTGCCGCATCAAACACATGAAAAAGGAGCTTTCCACAGGAAAACACCTCCTTTTCTACGGAAATGGGCTACACAAACATGCCCTTAGGGTGGAAAACTCCTTTTTCATGTGTTTGGTGCGGCAGTTTCCCATGGAACTACTTTTTCGCAACGTTAGTTTTTTCTTTCCTAGGCCTAGAAATAGACTTCCTAGTGTGTGTTGGGGGGGGGGGGGGGGGGGGAGTCTACTTCCACAGAAAACCGACCACCCATTTCCTCCCAACCCCACTCCACCCTGCCATCCTCTTTCTTCTCCCTCCCCTCCCAACCCCACCAAGTAGTTTTCACTAAGAAATCCACCGAGCCACCCAATAGTTTTCACTAAGAAATCCGTTGCAGCACCAAACAACATTAGCACCAATTTATCGAGGACAAACTTTTTGTACCAAACATGAGTTTCTAACTTCCTCAGAAAACCTTTTATGAGGTATTTAAAAATTATAGAATTTGCTGATGTGGCAATTTCATCTTTCCATGGAAGTTGCCCTAATAGAGAAAGCCTCGAGGAAATCATTGTGTGCGCTTCCAAAAGGAAAGAAAGAGGGCTTCGAAACCCTATTTGCTCCGATTCGAAGGAAGAAAACCATGATCCTCCTCTCTATAAGTTCTCAATCTCTATCTCTCGTCCCTCCATTGTTTTCACTGCAAGTGACAACATGGGGCTTTCTCTTTTCCATCATCTCTCATTACTCGATCTCTTCTTCAAAACCTATCATCTCTCAAATTTATATCTTCTATTTTGACAACCCACCCCCCCCCCCCCCCCCCCCCCACCCGAATCACATATCCACACTCAGTCACGTTCTCTTGGCTCAAACTCATGCAAGTTGTCACCAAGATTAGTTGTTTCAATTTCTAGTAGCTCATTCTCAAAATCCCAAAAAAATGTACTCTCTAAAATCATTTAGGGCACGCATGTGTACACACTCTTTCCGAAGAAAGAGGAAATTACCACTTCAAAAAATCCCATGGATATAAATGCCATTGAAAAAGAGTTCTGTGGGAGTATTGAAATTCATGTTTGGTGCAATATCTCTTCCTTGATGAATTGATGCTAATGTTGTATGGTGCTCCTAAGGATTCCTCGATGAAAGCCATTTTTCATTGTTTGATGCATCATTTTTCCACGGAAAAAATTATTTTTTTATAACTTGAAAAAAAAAAGGATGGAGACAATTCTTTTTGTTAGTTGCCAATGTACCCGACCTAGTCCACACCATAACCATCCAGAAAGACAGTCAAGGATCCCAAGTAAAGATGGGACGAGGATGACTAGTACTAGTGATGTGAAGATATTTTGATGAAACCAACTGATCTAATCTGAGAGAGAGGAGGAAAATCCAGCGTTAGAGATGCGGGTTCAAGGGAGATTGGGTCGTTTAACCAACAAGAACTCTACAAGCTTAGATAGACATAATTAGGTATGTGAATATAGTAATTAAAAAATATGTGTCATATTTTTCTTAATAAGATCTTCAATAAAGAGATTGTCCAACAACCTTTCAAACAAGAGCCCTAATTCAAAGATTTATGGAATAGCATGGAATTGTTATTAATTTCCTCTTGAGACCCAAATCTAAATGCATGACAACCATTAGCGGTCGTAGATATGATGAATGAAGCAAAACTTCCCCAATTTAGGCTAGACAAGTTGTTGGATGTCTTGAATGTTCAACCTTTTTTGAAAAAAAGATAATGTTCTAGGAAGCACTCTCTTCCTTATCGGCACTGTCGGGAATTTCATAAACAATGGCTCCTAGAACTGGATCATCTATCCATTTGCACAATCCGCTTTTTCCATTGTTCACAATTTTTATTTATTTATTTATTTTATTATTTTTTAAATTTGGTTTTTCTAATGAATTCTTCTTTTCTAGGAAAAAAAATAAGGCGTTTTTCTTAACTGCTTGAGGAGGCCGAGTTCATGGGAGAGCCACTTGTAAGGTCTTTTGAGTGCATTGGCTAATTCATTGGGTTATGGACAAAATCAGAAATCCAATTTAACATGTAATTTTCTAGGTGGACTGTCGTCAGAGACATGGACAGCTAGATTTCAAGTTCAAGACAGAGGCTTCATGCGCTTGAGTGCACCTCAATCTGTTCGAGCGCGCCTAGGACAGAAATTGCCAAGTTTAAGGCAGAGGCTTCACATGCTCGAGCGCGCCTCAATTAGCTCAAGCACGCCCAGGCAAAAATCGCCAAGTTCGAGACAGCAGCCTCAAGCGCTCGAGTTGGGCTGAGAGAAGTCCAGATCTGAACGTTTTTTCTTCTATCTTTGTGCTGATCCGATTCTAAGATGACCTAATCTTATATAAGAGGCTCTAATATTCGTTTAGGGAAGCTCCTTGAGCGTCTCTCTCTTCATTCAAGCTCTAATATCATTAAGAGAGAAAACCATTCTTTTCCATAGCTTCTATCTTGCTGATCTGAAGTTCTAAGCAGTGGAGTTCTTCTTCTTGTACGAAGTTAATAATCTTGAAGAAGCATTAAAGGTGACTTGTTCAAGCACGGCGAAGGTGCACGGTGAGCAGCTGACAAGTGAGAACAATCCTTAGGTTGAGTTAACAACTGGGAAAGGGGTGTGAGTTCTTTCTTATAACTTTCATTGTTTTAGTGCTTAGTTGTCTGTTGGCATAGACGACAAGGCCCGTGGTTTTTTTCTAAATAGGGTTTTCCACGTATAAATCGTGTGTTCCACTGTTTGTGGATTGCTTGCTATTAATTTGGTTTAGGTTTAACTATTATATTAATCACTAGTTTTTGGAAATTTAATAGAGATAGTTTACTGGGACACTTGCCTATGTTAAGGCAGGAATTCCACCACTAAACTTTGAACTCTCTTTCAAATGATTTTTGTTTTTCATTATGAACTCTGTCAAATGCTTCATTGGTCCCATACCTCTATCACTATCAGCCCACCCTCAAACTAAAAAAAAAGAAACTACAAGCCATAGTGATTTTGTAGGAAATCATGTGTGGCTCTCTTATGCCACGGGTCCTGTGTTAAATTAAGAAAGGCTTTAAGTCAATAAAGAATACAATCCCACTTAGAGTAAGACATGATCTCTCTCCACAAATAAGACTCTTAATAGGATCAAGGGATAAAGGCTTCTTAGTAAAGAAGTCTTAAGTAAGTGCGACTCTATGAGACTTGTCTATATAAGGATAAGAGAGCCCCATGGATGCAATCTCTTCATTCCTATAAGCAAGACAAGAGGCAAAGAGATCCGTAGAGCTTTCTAATCGCCAGAATGTACAAAGATCTACGGTTGCGTGTCGGAGTCTCTGCATCTAGATTTATCACATTCATGATATTTAAGGACTAAATAAAGGAAAACATACCCACCTAAGAGTTAGTGAAATGGCATAAGGCATGGGTTCGCTCCTCGTGTGTTGTGTTCGACACGACCTTAATTTGGGTTTGGTGTGCATTTATGTAATCTTAGCAATGCCACCCGGGGCTTAGTCCTGTTGGATCAAAAACCTCAAGGTAACCCATGTCACAAAAAAGAAAAAGAAAAGGGAAAATATAATAGGTGAGGAGTGAAAAGACATACTGTGGAGATCTAGAATGGATCAAGCTCACTTTTTTAGGATTTGATTTACTCAGGTAGTGTCTCGACTGTCAATTCCAATGAAAAAGGGTGACTAATTGAACTGACATTCATAAATCTTCTTTTTTTTATGTGATCTATAAGAAAAAACTTCTCCTTACTTTCCAATGTTGGCTCTTTTAATGGCAATGGTGTTGGCATGTGGGCTTGTGGCCCACACTCGATGGCCACAAAAGAGCCATAGGAGCTCGTTGATTATGTTGACAGAGTATTTCTCCATATCTCTCGTATTTGTTGTTGAATGTTGCAACGAATATGAGGGAACATTTCCTTGAGAAGCCTGTATTCTATCATTGGGATTTTTGTGATAAAAGGTATCCCTCTGGTATATGGAGGATGCAAGAGCGAAATCAAGTAGTCAAGAAAGATATCAATGATCTGATAAAACTAAGCTTCTCGGTGATCCCCAGCCCCACGACATCTTCCCTAATTTCGTCACCCGTTCCTTTACTGGTATCAAAGCAAAACAATAAAAGTAGACCACGACAGATCTCTAGTAGAATAATCTTTCACACATTTTTTTCTTCGTTCCTCCCTATTATTTTCCGGTTGATCTCAGCATCAGATCTTAGCATTCAGGATCGGCATCCAAACCTCTACATCCACATCTCGGCGTTCAGAACGACATCCAAACCTTTGCATCTAGATCTTGGCATTCAGGTCGGCATCAAACCTCTGCATCCAGAGGAAGGAAGGAAAGTTCCTTTTTTGAAAGTTCCATGAGGAGGAGATGCACGAATTCCCGAGTGTCACCTGTTGCAACCTTTCTCAAGTTACAAGCTCACGCTGCTGAGCTCAGTTACTTGGTTTGAAGAATTTAAAGAAATCCAGCCTGGAGAAAAGAAAATATATATGGGAAATAACACCTACTCAAAATGTGTTCAGTGTAGGATCTTGCAGACTAGATGTTGGATTTTTGGATTTTGTATTGACTTACGTGTATTATGTGCCAAACATAAGAAGAAACATTATCTCGGTCCCCTTTCTTGTTCTTAAAGGTTTTGATGTAGGTTTCCAATCTAAGAAAGTAACTATCGGAAAACATGGTTGCATTCTTGCTTCACGTTATTTGGTTGAGGATCAAAATTTATTTATGTTAAATGTAACTCATTATATATATATATATCAAAGCAGTAGGGAGGTGTGCTCTCATTTCTGATGTGACCTCAACCAATCATAAAATTACCACAAGTGCACGGGTGTCTAAAAAATACAACGGCAAGTACATGTCGAACCCACATAGAACGATTCAAGAAGAAAACTTACATTTTTAAGAGAGATGATTGTCGGATGTGAATTTTGACCCCCCCCCAACCCCAAGGAGCGACATGGCTTGGGAAATCCCCATTCATCTATATATGCTATTTAAATTTTACATCGAAATGAGGATTCCAACTACCCTCAAAATCGATGGATCGTGATCTCCAACTATGGTAACGGCTGTAACACCGTTCTTCGATGAAAGCCGAAGAAATGTGGGGAGAAAAATAAATGAGGTAGGTTCTTCCTCTTGTCTAATGTGCTACCGGCAACACACGACAGTCATTCTATCACATTGATTTGGGTCTCTTAGATATTCGGTTAATTCGGGGTCATGAGTTAAGGTTCGAATAAGGGTTAATCCTCGCATAGAAAAATCACAGTAGATCCCAGTAAAATAATAACTAAATTAAAGAAAATAAAAGGGGGGAGGTGCCACATATTATATAAGAGGATCGGCCTCGTTCCCGGGTACCCCCTTTAAATCCCTTGGCAAAATTATGTTTAAAGGTTGATTTTTCAAACCAAAATGATGATGCAAATGAGATTTCAATTTGTGATCTCTGTGTTTTGTGTGCGATACACAAGTGATAAAAAGTGAAAAAGGTCGATGGGCCGAAATTGATTGATACAGGTGGCTGATGGGGCAAGATTGTTTAAAGGTGGCCAATGGGCCAGGATTGATTTAAAGGGTGGCCGATGGGCCGTGATTGTTTAAAAGTGTGTGCAAAAGCACTCATCTCATCTCGTTATTCTCACTAATTCAATTTTAGAAATCACCTCTTCATTCCTTATTAATCATCAAGCTCGATTAAATATTTGGCACCTGAAGTGGAGGAAGAAATAAAAGAAAAATCTTTTTGGATTGATTTTGTTGTTTTTGTAGTTTTTATGGTTTTTGATATTGGGGCTAGAAGGGTCTAACCAAGGATTTTACTTGGATATCGGATTAACCATGACCTAAGGTTCTAGATTACCACATCATCTTTCCCGTTCTCCTAATGCAACATGAAAAGTGATGGGACAAAGCCTACTATTCTAAGCTACCTAATAAGGTAATCCGATTTACTCCTAGGGCGTAAATAGCCTAAGTTGGATAATTCCTGCACTTAAGCAACTTGTTAGGTAAGGTTTTTGTTGATTCGATTTATTTTACGTTGATGTTTTGGTCTAGAATGATTTAAGGATGTTTTAGAGTTCATTTTAATGTGTTTTTAAATATTTAAGGTTCTGTTATTTTCAATTTGAATCAAAATTTCAGAAAATAGTCAAAAGTTATACTTCGTTGTCAAGACAGGGATAGGCGCCCAGGGGGTGGAGCCTGTCCTAACTATTATAATGTTTTTAGCACTTTTCAACAATTCGACTATAATTTGGAGTCCCAATTGGCTTTTGTTGGATTATGTTATTGATTTAAGTTCTGGACAATTCCAATTTTAGTGAATTCAATCTAAAATTTGAGAAGTGGTCAAAATTCTCAAATGAGGACTCAAAAAATAGGGTAGGCGCCATAGGGGTGGAGCCTATCTTGACAGTTTATGCTTTTCAGAGTTTTCGACCTCTTTTCGAAGTGTCGATGGGCTTCAAGGGCTATATTTTGGTCCAGTGAATTATGTTAATGTTGTAGGATGCTTTGTTAAAGTCAATTTTAAATTGGAATTCAAAATGCAATTGAAAATCACAATTCGATACTTAAAGAAAGGATAGGAGCCCAGGGGGTGGAGCCTATCCTGACAGTTTGTATCTTTGATGACTTTCATGATAATTCACTTATATTCCGGATTTCATTGGGCTTCAATTGATGAATTTTAATGTTTCAGATTGTTTTAAGTCTCTGATGTTCAAATGTCAAAGTGATTCGAATGCGGATTTTGAAACAAAATCGAGAATTTGCGTTTCGGTACAAGTGAAGGGATAGGCACCAAGGGGGTGGCGCCCAGGTGAATTGTCTGTGATTTTCAAGTATTCCGGATGGGACTTAATTACTTTGGGTCCAGGGAATTACTTTGGGTCCGGGGATTGTTTTAGGTTCTGGTCTTAGTTAATTTAAGTTAAAAGGTGTTTAATTATTGGCTTTCAGTTGAGTTGATGAATTAGGGCAGAGATGTAGACTAGGCACCATAAGGGCGGAGCCTACGTTGTTGCTTTGTCAGTTTTTTTAAGAGTTCCGGATATTTTAGGGTCATATTTAGATTTAATCTTTATGGGATTGGATGTGTTTTGGTGGGAAGTGTATTTTCGTACTCAAGTGGGATTGGTTTGAATGTCAATTAGGGTTTTTGTGAAGATGGGTAGGCTGGGCGCCCAGGGGGTGGTGCCCAGGCTGACTGTCTTGAGGTTTGGGCAGGTTTGTTATTTCCTAGGTCAATTCAAGATTGAATTTGTATGGGACTTGATGTAGTTTGATGGGGAATGTTTCTTCGTATTCAATTGGGATGGAATTAGATCTTAATTAATTGGATTTAACCTTTAATTGAGGTTTCCAAGGGAATCGGCAGGCTAGGCTCCCAAGCAGTGGTGCCTAAGTGGATTAGATAGGCCGGGAGCCCAGGGGGTGGTGCCTAGGTTGACTATGTTCAAGTTTGGGATCAGTTTTGTGTTTTTTAGATTAACTCGAGATTGAATTTTTATGGGAATTGATTTAGTTTGATGGGGAATGTTTCTTCGTATTCAATTGGGATTGATTAGATCTTAATTAATTGAATTTAATCCTTAATTGAGGTTTCCAAGGGAATTGGTAGGCTAGGCGCCCAAGGGGTGGTTCCTAACTGGATTAGACAGGCTGGGCTCCCAGGGGGTGGTGCCCAGGCTGACTGTCTTGAGGTTTTGGGTCCATTTGGTGGTTCTTAGGTTAATTTGAGTCTGAATTGCTTAAGGTTTCAAGTCTTTTAAGTTAAAAGTTTTTTTACTAGTGTTGAGTGGGATTAAATTAGGATCTTAATTAACTTCAATTAGAGTTGCTTAGTAATTGAATAGGTTGGTTGCCCAAGGGGTGGTGCCCAGGTGGACTTGACAGGCTGGGCACCCAGGGGGTGGCTCCCAGACTATCTATTTTAGGGTTTTGAGTTTTTAAAGTTCTTAGTTATTTTTAATCCGAATTAATTAAGGTTCTAAGGTCTTTTGAATTAAAGGTGTTTACTGTATTAATTGGTGTGGGATTAGATTCTTAATTAATTATATTTAATCTTTAATTAGGGGCTTTTAGTGAATGAGCAAGGTAGGCTCCAAGGGGGAGGAGCCTATCCTAACAGTTGGGGTTCCCTAATTAGTTTTAGTGATTCCTTGATCCAATCTCAGCCCAATCTAATTAAGATTATATGTTTTAAGGTTCTTGATGATTCAGTGATTTTTAAGTTAATTAATTATTATGTTTCAATTAATTCCTAATTAATCCTAGGGTTTATCCTACTTAAGCGCGAGATTCGGTAACCTAGACTATCTACTTATTATTTTTGAGTTTTATTGATGTTTGTTGATTTTTTTTTTTTGGTTTCTCCTCTAATTTGTTAGAGAGAAAGGAAAGAGAAAAAGTAATTTTATGTTTTATGATTTTTTTAATTTTTTTATGACTCTATGATTTGAATGATCCTACGATATGTTATGTGATAGAAATGATAATTCGAAGTTCAGAATACATCAAACAACCAAATATATCATTGCTATGCAATTCCTAAGAAAGTTGAACGCAAAAGATTAGAAATCGCGCGTGAAAGTGGAGAAGTCCACCTGGGTGCCACCCTTGTGGTGTCTACCTTGCTGAGTCAGGATTTTTAGCAAAGTACGGCGAATGCGCCCAGCCTGTCTTCGAGAGGACAGGCGCCCAGAGGGTGGCGCCCAGCCTGTACATCTGTCAAGAGCTCTTTGCAATCTACCCGATTTAAATGATGAGGATGATGATGCAGATGCGAGATCTGCTCAAGTTATGCAATCAGGATTATGAAATTAATGCGGATCTACACTACTTGCATGAACCTAAGCGTGTTCCTAACATGATGACTAGATTTATTAAGAAAATAGCAAACCTCATGCAGATCTATGATATATGCATGATCCTAAGCATGTTTCTAATCAAGAATGATGATGAAAAACAACGAGATGGAAGAGATCCAGGAATACTGATTTTTATCTTGTTCTTCAAGTTCCTAGACCGGAGCTTTCGCGGAAAACCATGGCTCTAGATGATCTCTTCCTTCTAGATCTTGAAGATAAGAGAACCTCTTTCTCTCTTTCCCCTTCTTCCTCTTTAGATCTAGGTTTTTCTCTTATGCTGGCTACTCTTCTCTCTTTCTTATTTTCTCTTTTCTCTCTTTTTGGTAGCTCCCTTTGCAAATGAGGTTAAGAGGCATTAAATAGAGGTCTTGGGACAAGTTAGGGGGGCTAGGGTTTCATTATCTCATGTTTCTAGAAGGTTCTACACATCCCAAGGTGGATGAGTTAGGTTTTGGGCGAATTAGGGTTTGGCAGATAGGCTGGGCGCCCAGGTTGAATTGTGCAGTCTGGGCGCCCATAGGGTGGCGCCTAGGTGGGTTTGATTCATTTTTAGAGCTTGATCCTATTTGGAGTGGTTCCGGAATATTTTTCGAATTGAATTGGCGAGATTCTATGGATAAATGTTTATCTACAGGGGACCTATAAGGATGCTTAATTGGGCTGGGTGCAATAGGGGTGGTGCCTAGGTAGAATTCAACAAGATGGGTGCCCAGGGGGTGGTGCCCAGATGGATTTCCACTTCTTTGAAGTTGGGTCTCTATTTGGAGTGGTCCCGAACTGCTCTTAGTTCAAATTGGTGGAAATAGAGGGTGGGTGCCCAGCTTGGGGTGCCTAGGTGGGTCTGGACAGGGTGGGCACCCTGCCTGAGGCGCCTGTGTGGAATTCAGCAACCTAGGTGCCCAGAGTGTGGTGCCTAGATGGATTTTCAACTCTTTTTTGGGACAAACTTCGGAAGTTCATAACTTTTAATCCATTGGTTGGATTTTGGCGTTTTATATACCGTCGGAAAGCTCTCAAAGTGTAGAATCTAATGATCTATAGATCCTAATGATCAGAGTTTGAAAAGAAGGAGGCATTTGGATCAATGAATCTAGCTCCCTAACTTAGGCTGATTTGGTGGCATTTAGGCAAGCTAAGCGTAATCTTTATGGGAATTGGCCTAAGTTTGTCCTAAGTGGTCAAAAATATGTATAATTAGTGTCGTGGTTCGCTCCTTGTGTGAATCGTGACTTTGACCTGGGATCTTGATGCGATTTGGCTTTTTTCTCACGAATTTCTAGAAATCGTTGAACTAAGTCTAAAACTATCAACAAGCATAAGTCTAAAACTATCAACAAGCATCTTTATTTGTCGTCATCAATTAATCTGAATTATGCCATTAATCATTTAATTATGGGTGAAATGGGGGCACCGCTATATATAATAGGTATTTAAGGCTATCATAAGGGCCAAATGAAGTGTCTACAATGATGTCACAAGTGATTAAAAATACACAAAATTAACTTAAGTAATGAGATAGTGAGAAAAAAAATAATGAAATTGATCAAGTGTTGACATAAAAAGTTTCACTTTGCCTCATCATACACTTTCAACATCAAAGAAGCTACATGAAGTAGCATCAGGCCACAACGTGCAATGCTACTTCAAGCATCAGATCTTGTCGGAATCGTCTGAAAACTTCAAGATCCTTCAAAACAGCCCTGAGAAGTGTACATAGTAAGTTTTGGGCCATTTCAACATTATTTGGCCCGACTTCACTCTTCTAGTGGTCAAACAGGAGCTCTCGGTGGCGACGAAGCTGGGGACCTTATTTCACAAAACGAAGAATACAATTGGTCTCAAAGTTTTAGGTCAATCCAACAATGTTTGACCCAACATTAACCCTTAAGTAGCAAAACTATGCCTCCCTATTGCAGAGACCGTCGAAGCCATCACTCATCAAACAAAGCACATGGATGGTCACAGCGAAAGATTCTCAACAAAATTCCTAAATTAAAAAAAAATCTAACCTAATATAAATTCCCAAACCCTAAACTGCTGCAATTTGAATGAACAATGCAACCTAAAACTTCTAATACAGTCCTAAGTTAATTGGAAAATATGCTGTCAAGTATTGAAAAAAAATTCTAGGTGTTGGGAAACTGTTGCACAGGCCCAAGTTTACCAATCTGTACAACCCACTTAGATTGATTAAAACCTAAAAACAGTGGCTAGATCTCAATCTCATGCAAGAATAAAAAAAAAAAAAAAAAAAAAAAAAAGGAAAGATGAAAAAGACTTAGAAATGAAAATGTTATGCTATTGTAAAGTTAGCTACTTGACAAGTTTTGCTGCTGATTGCAGAATCAGTATCACTAACTAGCCATGTTTACAACATTAAGAATCTGACTTCTCGAAAGTATTTTTTGTTGAAATCTTGTGGGTTAAAATTCCAAATACCAAAGTTCAATGCAACAAAATTTCAATTCGAAAGGAGTCTATTTGACTGGTTTTCAAGTTGTGGACTTTTTGGCAAAAACTAGGCCAAATCTGTCTAAAAATGAGTGCCGAAACTTGTCTTTAGTGTTACCACTTGCAATTAGTCCGAAATTTTTTAAAAAATCAGCAATCAAAACTTGATAAATCAATAACCATAAACATTAAAAATCACAAAAACCAACCCTAATGCATGATATGAATGCAACCAACCACAAAAATATGCTATGAAGAGAACAAATAATGCTAAAACTATCTAAAAATTCCTCTGTAGAAGATTTTTTTTTCTTGAATTGGCTCCCCGAAAACAGCACCAAAAACTTGATGTGACCTTAATCAATCATAAAGTTACCGCAAGTGCACGGGGTGTTTACAAATAGACAGCGGCAAGTAGCGGTCGAACCCACAGAGAGCGATTCAAGGAGAAAAATGCAGGAACATAACTTAATGTCACGACCCGAACCCGAGATTGGATTACTCAGGGCTAACCCCGGGTCGCAAATGCATTCATACTTACTCCCATAAACTCCGAATTAACCGAAGTTAAGACGAAATTCACAAGGGATCAATCATACATACCTATCAAATGTACATTTTTGCGGAACATATATACATTGACCATTGCAGTATATATACAAGTACTTCACATCGAAAGTAAAGTTCAATATATACATAATTGCATCTTAATTAAGTCAACCACTGCATATTTAAGATACAATGTAGGGGACATCATTTACAATTCCAAAATGAAAATACAAAAGTGTCTATGAAACATCTCCAAAACATTCTTTCCTTTGGCACTTCGATTTAAGTTCATTTGATTAAACCTCCTGGGGGTATCGGATGGGCATCCTGCACTGGCGGTTCGGCCTCTGCCTGACCGGCACGGGCAACTAAGCCTGTAATATCATCAGTAACACCGTGAACATGAAGGTTCAACAATGCATATACAATTCTACAATAGCACATGTTATCTTTATCAATTAACTAATTTAACAATTCTAGACAATTAATTCTATAACAATGTCTTGTGCAATATTAAATACAAGTAATAACAATAACTATATTGGCAACTACAATAGTATTGGTTTCACTTCAATTCAGTTTCTTCCCAAAGGAAGCAATTCACATTCAATCATTTCATTGATTCTCATTCAATTCATTAACCATATTAAGCATTTATTAATGGCTTATCAGTAGGACTCGTCAGTCCAATGTATGACTTTTCAATCTATAACCTTTTGGTCCAATAAATGTGGGATTTCCCAGTGTCTGGATCAGAGATCACTGGTATCACCACGGAGCTCCAGAACGCCCATAAATCCATCTACTGCAGTAGGATTGTAGTTACCTTTAGTAACTGTTCATTATTCATTCC